>JAIXND010000746.1:600000-1003282 GCA_023646645.1 Varanus salvator macromaculatus | reverse complement strand
CGTCATCTGTGCCTGCCGCGGCAGTGGCGTGGGGGGGGGGCGGATCGGCGCGGGATGACAGTGCGGGCGACGGAGGCTTTAGGAGGATTGTGCTTCTAAATCGTCATCTGTGCCTGCCGCGGCAGTGGCGTGGGGGGGGGGGCGGATCGGAGCGTGATCGCAGTGCGGGATGACAGTGCGGGCGACGGAGGCTTTAGGAGGTTTGTGCTTCTAAAGCGTCATCTGTGCCTGCCGCGGCAGTGGCGTGGGGGGGGGGGGCGGATCGGCGCGGATGATAGTGCGGGCGACGGAGGCTTTAGGAGGTTTGTGCTTCTAAATCGTCATCTGTGCCTGCCGTGGCAGTGGCGGGGGGGGGGCGGATCGGCGCGGGATGACAGTGCGGGATGACACTGCGGGCGGCGGAGGCTTTTGAAGGATCGTGCTTCTAAAGCGTCATCTGTGCCTGCCGCAGCAGTGGCGTGGGGGGGGGGCTGATCAGCGCGGGATGGCAGCGCGGGATGACAGTGCGGGCGGCGGAGGCTTTAGGAGGATTGTGCTTCTAAAGCGTCATCTGTGCCTGCCGCGGCAGTGGCGTGGGGGGGGGGCGGATCGGCGCGGGATGGCAGTGCGGGATGACAGTGCGGGCGGCGGAGGCTTTAGGAGGATTGTGCTTCTAAAGCGTCATCTGTGCCTGCCGCGGCAGTGGCGTGGGGGGAGGCGGATTGGCGCGGGATGACAGTGCGGGCGGCGGAGGCTTTAGGAGGATTGTGCTTCTAAATCGTCATCTGTGCCTGGCACGGCAGTGGCGTAGGGTGGTGTGGCGGATCGGCGCGGGATGGCAGTGCGGGATGGCAGTGCGGGCGGCACAGGCTTTAGAAGGATTGTGCTTCTAATGCGTCATCTGTTCCTGCCCCAGCAGTGGCGTGGGGGGGAACGCGGATCGGCGCGGGATGGCAGTGCGGGATGACAGTGCGGGCGGCGGAGGCTTTAGAAGGATCGTGCTTCTCAAGCGTCATCTGTGCCTGCCGCGGCAGTGGCGTGGGGGGGGGGGGGCGGATCGGCGCGGGATGACAGTGCGGGCGACGGAGGCTTTAGGAGGATGGTGCTTCTAAAGCGTCATCTGTGCCTGCCGCGGCAGTGGCGTGGGGGGGGGGGGCGGATCGGAGCGTGATCGCAGTGCGGGATGACAGTGCGGGCGACGTAGGCTTTAGGAGGTTTGTGCTTCTAAAGCGTCATCTGTGCCTGCCGCGGCAGTGGCGTGGGGGGGGCCGGATCGGCGCGGGATGACAGTACAGGCGGCGGAGGCTTTAGGAGGATCGTGCTTCTAAAGCGTCATCTGTGCCTGCCGCGGTAGTGGCGTGGGGGGGGGCGGATCGGCGCGGTATGACAGTGCGGGCGACGGAGGCTTTAGGAGTTTGTGCTTCTAAATCGTCATCTGTGCCTGCCGCGGCAGTGGCGTGGGGGGGGGGGCGGATCGGCGCGGGATGACAGTGCGGGCGGCACAGGCTTTAGAAGGATTGTGCTTCTAAAGCGTCATCTGTTCCTGCCCCAGCAGTGGCGTGGGGGGGGAACGCGGATCGGCGCGGGATGGCAGTGCGGGATGACAGTGCGGGCGACGGAGGCTTTAGGAGGATTGTGCTTCTAAAGCGTCATCTGTGCCTGCCGCGGCAGTGGCGTGGGGGGGCCGGATCGGCGCGGTATGACAGTGCGGGCGACGGAGGCTTTAGGAGGTTTGTGCTTCTAAATCGTCATCTGTGCCTGCCGCGGCAGTGGCGTGGGGGGGGGGGCGGATCGGCGCGGGATGACAGTGCGGGCGGCGGAGGCTTTAGGAGGATTGTGCTTCTAAAGCGTCATCTGTGCCTGGCGCGGCAATGGCTTGGGGGGGAGGCGGATCGGAGCGTGATCGCAGTGGGGGATGGCAGTGCGGGCGGCGGAGGCTTTAGGAGGATCGTGCTTCTAAAATGTCATCTGTGCCTACTCGGCAGTGGCGTGGGGGGGCGGGATCGGCGCGGGATGGCAGTGCGGGATGACAGTGGGGGCGGCAGAGGCTTTAGAAGGATTGTGCTTCTAAAGTGTCATCTGTGCCTACTCGGCAGTGGCGTGGGGGGGGGCGGGATCGGCGCGGGATGGCAGTGCGGGATGACAGTGGGGGCGGCAGAGGCTTTGAAGTATTGTGCTTCTAAATCGTCATCTGTGCCTGCCGCGGGAGTGGCGGGGGGGAGGCGGATCGGCGCGGGATGACATTGCGGGCGACGGAGGCTTTAGGAGGTTTGTACTTCTAAATCGTCATCTGTGCCTGGCGCGGCAGTGGCGTGGGGGGGGGCGGATCGTCGCGGGATGACAGTGCGGGATGGCAGTGTGGGCGGCAGAGGCTTTAGAAGGATGGTGCTTCTAAATCGTCATCTGTGCCTGCTGCGGCAGTGGCGTCGGGTGGGCGGATCGGCGCGGGATGGCAGTGCGGGATGACAGTGCGGGCGGCAGAGGCTTTAGGAGGATCGTGCTTCTAAAGCGTCATCTGTGCCTGCCCCGGCAGTGGCGTGGGGGGGGGGGCGCATCGGCGCGGGATGACAGTGCGGGATGACAGTGCGGGCGGCGGAGGCTTTAGGAGGATCGTGCTTCTAAAATGTCATCTGTGCCTGCCCCGGCAGTGGTGTGGGGGGGGGAGGCGGATCGTCGCGGGATGACAGTGCGGGATGACAGTGCGGGCGGCGGAGGCTTTAGGAGGATCGTGCTTCTAAAGCGTCATCTGTGCCTGCCGCGGCAGTGGCGTGGGGGGGGGCGCATCGGCGCGTGATGGCAGCGCGGGATGACAGTGCGGGCGGCAGAGGCTTTAGAAGGATCGTGCTTCTAAAGCGTCATCTGTGCCTGCCCGGCAGTGGTGTGGGGGGGGAGGCGGATCGGCGCGGGATGACAGTACAGGTGGCGGAGGCTTTAGGAGGATCGTGCTTCTAAAATGTCATCTGTGCCTGCCGCGGCAGTGGCGTCGGGGTGGGGCAGATCGGCGCGTGATGGCAGCGCGGGATGACAGTGCGGGCGGCAGAGGCTTTAGAAGGATCGTGCTTCTAAAGCGTCATCTGTGCCTGCCGCGGCAGTGGCGTGGGGGGGGGCGGATCGGCGCGGGATGACAGTGCGGGCGACGGAGGCTTTAGGAGGATCGTGCTTCTAAAGCGTCATCTGTGCCTGCCGCGGCAGTGGCGTGGGGGGGGGCGCATCGGTGCGGGATGACAGTGCGGGATGACAGTGCGGGCGGCGGAGGCTTTAGGAGGATCGTGCTTCTAAAGCGTCATCTGTGCCTACTCGGCAGTGGCGTGGGGGGGGCGCATCGGCGCGGGATGACAGTGCGGGCGACGGAGGCTTTAGGAGGATTGTGCTTCTAAAGCGTCATCTGTGCCTACTCGGCAGTGGCGTGGGGGGGGCGGATCGGCGCGGGATGGCAGTGCGGGCGGCGGAGGCTTTAGGAGGATCGTGCTTCTAAATGTCATCTGTGCCTACTCGGCAGTGGCGTGGGGGGGGGGGCGGGATCGGCGCGGGATGGCAGTGCGGGATGACAGTGGGGGCGGCAGAGGCTTTTGAAGTATTGTGCTTCTAAATCGTCATCTGTGCCTGCCGCGGCAGTGGCGTGGGGGGGCGCATCGGCGCGGGATGGCAGTGCGTGATGACAGTGCGGGCGGCGGAGGCTTTAGAAGTATTGTGCTTCTAAATCGTCATCTGTGCCTGCCGCGGCAGTGGCGTGGGGTGAGGCGGATCGGCGCGGGATGGCAGTGTGGGCGGCAGAGGCTTTAGAAGGATCGTGCTCCTAAAGCGTCATCTGTGCCTGCCCCGGCAGTGGTGTGGGGGGGGAGGCGGATCGGCGCGGGATGACAGTACAGGCGGCGGAGGCTTTAGGAGGATCGTGCTTCTAAAGCGTCATCTGTGCCTGCCGCGGCAGTGGCGTGGGGGGGGGCAGATCGGCGCGGGATGACAGTGCGGGCAACGGAGGCTTTAGGAGGATCGTGCTTCTAAAGCGTCATCTGTGCCTGCCGCGGCAGTGGCGTGGGGGGGGGGCATCGGTGCGGGATGACAGTGCGGGATGACAGTGCGGGCGGCGGAGGCTTTAGGAGGATCGTGCTTCTAAAGCGTCATCTGTGCCTACTCGGCAGTGGCGTGGGGGGGGCGCATCGGCGCGGGATGACAGTGCGGGCGACGGAGGCTTTAGGAGGATTGTGCTTCTAAAGCGTCATCTGTGCCTACTCGGCAGTGGCGTGGGGGGGGCGGGATCGGCGCGGGATGGCAGTGCGGGATGACAGTGGGGGCGGCAGAGGCTTTTGAAGTATTGTGCTTCTAAATCGTCATCTGTGCCTGCCGCGGCAGTGGCGTGGGGGGGGGGCGGATCGGCGCGGGATGACATTGCGGGCGACGGAGGCTTTAGGAGGTTTGTACTTCTAAATCGTCATCTGTGCCTGGCGCGGCAGTGGCGTGGGGGGGGCGGATCGTCGCGGGATGACAGTGCGGGATGGCAGTGTGGGCGGCAGAGGCTTTAGAAGGATGGTGCTTCTAAATCGTCATCTGTGCCTGCTGCGGCAGTGGCGTCGGGGTGGGGCGGATCGGCGCGGGATGGCAGTGCGGGATGACAGTGGGGGCGGCAGAGGCTTTAGGAGGATCGTGCTTCTAAAGCGTCATCTGTGCCTGCCCCGGCAGTGGCGTGGGGGGGGGGGGGGCGCATCGGCGCGGGATGACAGTGCGGGATGACAGTGCGGGCGGCGGAGGCTTTAGGAGGATCGTGCTTCTAAAATGTCATCTGTGCCTGGCGCGGCAGTGGCGTGGGGGGGGGCGGATCGTCGCGGGATGACAGTGCGGGCGGCGGAGGCTTTAGGAGGATCGTGCTTCTAAAGCGTCATCTGTGCCTGCCGCGGCAGTGGCGTGGGGGGGGGGCGCATCGGCGCGTGATGGCAGCGCGGGATGACAGTGCGGGCGGCAGAGGCTTTAGAAGGATCGTGCTTCTAAAGCGTCATCTGTGCCTGCCCCGGCAGTGGTGTGGGGGGGAGGCGGATCGGCGCGGGATGACAGTACAGGTGGCGGAGGCTTTAGGAGGATCGTGCTTCTAAAATGTCATCTGTGCCTGCCGCGGCAGTGGCGTGGGGGGTGCGGGATCGGCGCGGGATGGCAGTGTGGGCGGCAGAGGCTTTGGAAGGATGGTCCTTCTAAATCGTCATCTGTGCCTGCCCCGGCAGTGGTGTGGGGGGGGGAGGCGGATCGGCGCGGGATGACAGTGCGGGATGACAGTGCGGGCGGCGGAGGCTTTAGGAGGATCGTGCTTCTAAAATGTCATCTGTGCCTGGCGCGGCAGTGGCCTGGGGGGGGGCGGATCGTCGCGGGATGACAGTGCGGGATGACAGTGCGGGCGGCGGAGGCTTTAGGAGGATCGTGCTTCTAAAATGTCATCTGTGCCTACTCGGCAGTGGCGTGGGGGGGGCGGGATCGGCGCGGGATGGCAGTGCGGGATGACAGTGGGGGCGGCAGAGGCTTTAGAAGGATTGTGCTTCTAAAGTGTCATCTGTGCCTACTCGGCAGTGGCGTGGGGGGGGCGGGATCGGCGCGGGATGGCAGTGCGGGATGACAGTGGGGGCGGCAGAGGCTTTTGAAGTATTGTGCTTCTAAAGCGTCATCTGTGCCTGCCGCGGCAGTGGCGTGGGGGGGGGGCGGATCGGCGCGGGATGACATTGCGGGCGACGGAGGCTTTAGGAGGTTTGTGCTTCTAAAGCGTCATCTGTGCCTGGCGCGGCAGTGGCGTGGGGGGGGGCGGATCGTCGCGGGATGACAGTGCGGGATGGCAGTGTGGGCGGCAGAGGCTTTAGGAGGATTGTGCTTCTAAATCGTCATCTGTGCCTGCCGCGGCAGTGGCGTGGGGGGGAGGCGGATCGGCGCGGGATGACATTGCGGGCGACGGAGGCTTTAGGAGGTTTGTACTTCTAAATCGTCATCTGTGCCTGGCGCGGCAGTGGCGTGGGGGGGGCGGATCGTCGCGGGATGACAGTGCGGGATGGCAGTGTGGGCGGCAGAGGCTTTAGAAGGATGGTGCTTCTAAATCGTCATCTGTGCCTGCTGCGGCAGTGGCGTCGGGGTGGGGCGGATCGGCGCGGGATGGCAGTGCGGGATGACAGTGGGGGCGGCAGAGGCTTTTGAAGTATTGTGCTTCTAAATCGTCATCTGTGCCTGCCCCGGCAGTGGCGTCGGGGTGGGGCAGATCGGCGCGTGATGGCAGCGCAGGATGACAGTGCGGGCGGCAGAGGCTTTAGGAGGATCGTGCTTCTAAAGCGTCATCTGTGCCTGCCCCGGCAGTGGCGTGGGGGGGGGGGCGCATCGGTGCGGGATGACAGTGCGGGATGACAGTGCGGGCGGCGGAGGCTTTAGGAGGATCGTGCTTCTAAAATGTCATCTGTGCCTGGCGCGGCAGTGGCGTGGGGGGGGGCGGATCGTCGCGGGATGACAGTGCGGGATGACAGTGCGGGCGACGGAGGCTTTAGGAGGATTGTGCTTCTAAAGCGTCATCTGTGCCTGCCCCGGCAGTGGCGTCGGGGTGGGGCAGATCGGCGCGTGATGGCAGCGCGGGATGACAGTGCGGGCGGCAGAGGCTTTAGGAGGATCGTGCTTCTAAAGCGTCATCTGTGCCTGCCCCGGCAGTGGCGTGGGGGGGGGGCGCATCGGCGCGGGATGACAGTGCGGGATGACAGTGCGGGCGACGGAGGCTTTAGGAGGATTGTGCTTCTAAAGCGTCATCTGTGCCTGCCCCGGCAGTGGTGTGGGGGGGGGAGGCGGATCGGCGCGGGATGACAGTGCGGGCGGCGGAGGCTTTAGGAGGATCGTGCTTCTAAAGCGTCATCTGTGCCTGCCGCGGCAGTGGCGTGGCGGGGGGGGCGGATCGGCGCGGGATGACAGTGCGGGATGACAGTGCGGGCGGCAGAGGCTTTAGAAGGATCGTGCTTCTAAAGCGTCATCTGTGCCTGCCCCGGCAGTGGTGTGGGGGGGGGAGGCGGATCGGCGCGGGATGACAGTACAGGTGGCGGAGGCTTTAGGAGGATCGTGCTTCTAAAATGTCATCTGTGCCTGCCGCGGCAGTGGCGTCGGGGTGGGGCAGATCGGCGCGGGATGGCAGTGCGGGATGACAGTGCGGGCGGCGGAGGCTTTAGAAGGATTGTGCTTCTAAAGTGTCATCTGTGCCTACTCGGCAGTGGCGTGGGGGGTGCGGGATCGGCGCGGGATGGCAGTGTGGGCGGCAGAGGCTTTAGAAGGATGTCCTTCTAAATCGTCATCTGTGCCTGCCCCGGCAGTGGTGTGGGGGGGGGGAGGCGGATCGGCGCGGGATGACAGTGCGGGATGACAGTGCGGGCGGCGGAGGCTTTAGGAGGATCGTGCTTCTAAAATGTCATCTGTGCCTGCCGCGGCAGTGGCGTGGGGGGGGGGCGCATCGGCGCGTGATGGCAGCGCGGGATGACAGTGTGGGCGGCAGAGGCTTTAGAAGGATGGTCCTTCTAAATCGTCATCTGTGCCTGCCCCGGCAGTGGTGTGGGGGGGGGGAGGCGGATCGGCGCGGGATGACAGTGCGGGATGACAGTGCGGGCGGCGGAGGCTTTAGGAGGATCGTGCTTCTAAAATGTCATCTGTGCCTGCCGCGGCAGTGGCGTCGGGGTGGGGCAGATCGGCGCGGGATGGCAGTGCGGGATGACAGTGCGGGCGGCAGAGGCTTTAGAAGAATCATGCTTCTAGAGCGTCATCTGTGCCTGCCGCGGCAGTGGCGTGGGGGGGGGGGGCGGATCGGCGCGGGATGGCAGTGCGGGATGACAGTGCGGGCGGCAGAGGCTTTAGAAGAATCATGCTTCTAGAGCGTCATCTGTGCCTGCCGCGGCAGTGGCGTGGGGGGTGGGCAGATCGGCGCGGGATGGCAGTGCGGGATGACAGTGCGGGCGACGGAGGCTTTAGGAGGATTGTGCTTCTAAAGCGTCATCTGTGCCTGCCCCGGCAGTGGCGTCGGGGTGGGGCAGATCGGCGCGTGATGGCAGTGCGGGCGGCGGAGGCTTTAGGAGGATCGTGCTTCTAAAATGTCATCTGTGCCTGCCCCGGCAGTGGTGTGGGGGGGGGAGGCGGATCGGCGCGGGATGACAGTGCGGGATGACAGTGCGGGCGGCGGAGGCTTTAGAAGGATCGTGCTTCTAAAGCGTCATCTGTGCCTGCCCCGGCAGTGGTGTGGGGGGGGGAGGCGGATCGGCGCGGGATGACAGTACAGGTGGCGGAGGCTTTAGGAGGATCGTGCTTCTAAAATGTCATCTGTGCCTGCCGCGGCAGTGGCGTCGGGGTGGGGCAGATCGGCGCGGGATGGCAGTGCGGGATGACAGTGCGGGCGGCAGAGGCTTTAGGAGGATCGTGCTTCTAGAGCGTCATCTGTGCCTGCCGCGGCAGTGGCGTGGGGGGGGGGGCGGATCGGCGCGTGATGGCAGCGCGGGATGACAGTGCGGGCGGCAGAGGCTTTAGGAGGATCGTGCTTCTAGAGCGTCATCTGTGCCTGCCGCGGCAGTGGCGTCGGGGTGGGGCAGATCGGCGCGTGATGGCAGCGCGGGATGACAGTGCGGGCGGCAGAGGCTTTAGGAGGATCGTGCTTCTAAAGCGTCATCTGTGCCTGCCCGGCAGTGGCGTGGGGGGGGGGGCGCATCGGCGCGGGATGACAGTGCGGGATGACAGTGCAGGCGACGGAGGCTTTAGGAGGATTGTGCTTCTAAAGTGTCATCTGTGCCTACTCGGCAGTGGCGTGGGGGGTGCGGGATCGGCGCGGGATGGCAGTGTGGGCGGCAGAGGCTTTAGAAGGATGGTCCTTCTAAATCGTCATCTGTGCCTGCCCCGGCAGTGGTGTGGGGGGGGAGGCGGATCGGCGCGGGATGACAGTGCGGGATGACAGTGCGGGCGGCGGAGGCTTTAGGAGGATCGTGCTTCTAAAATGTCATCTGTGCCTGGCGCGGCAGTGGCGTGGGGGGGGGCGGATCGTCGCGGGATGACAGTGCGGGATGACAGTGCGGGCGGCGGAGGCTTTAGGAGGATCGTGCTTCTAAAATGTCATCTGTGCCTGCCGCGGCAGTGGCGTCGGGGTGGGGCAGATCGGCGCGGGATGGCAGCGCGGGATGACAGTGCGGGCGGCAGAGGCTTTAGGAGGATCGTGCTTCTAAAGCGTCATCTGTGCCTGCCCCGGCAGTGGCGTGGGGGGGGGGGCGCATCGGCGCGGGATGACAGTGCGGGATGACAGTGCGGGCGACGGAGGCTTTAGGAGGATTGTGCTTCTAAAGCGTCATCTGTGCCTGCCCCGGCAGTGGTGTGGGGGGGGGGAGGCGGATCGGCGCGGGATGACAGTGCGGGCGGCGGAGGCTTTAGGAGGATCGTGCTTCTAAAGCGTCATCTGTGCCTGCCGCGGCAGTGGCGTGGGGGGGGGGCGCATCGGCGCGTGATGGCAGCGCGGGATGACAGTGCGGGCGGCGGAGGCTTTAGAAGGATCGTGCTTCTAAAGCGTCATCTGTGCCTGCCCCGGCAGTGGTGTGGGGGGGGGAGGCGGATCGGCGCGGGATGACAGTACAGGTGGCGGAGGCTTTAGGAGGATCGTGCTTCTAAAATGTCATCTGTGCCTGCCGCGGCAGTGGCGTCGGGTGGGGCAGATCGGCGCGGGATGGCAGTGCGGGATGAAAGTGCGGGCGGCGGAGGCTTTAGAAGGATGGTCCTTCTAAATCGTCATCTGTGCCTGCCCCGGCAGTGGTGTGGGGGGGGGAGGCGGATCGGCGCGGGATGACAGTGCGGGATGACAGTGCGGGCGGCGGAGGCTTTAGGAGGATCGTGCTTCTAAAATGTCATCTGTGCCTGCCGCGGCAGTGGCGTCGGGGTGGGGCAGATCGGCGCGGGATGGCAGTGCGGGATGACAGTGCGGGCGGCAGAGGCTTTAGAAGAATCATGCTTCTAGAGCGTCATCTGTGCCTGCCGCGGCAGTGGCGTGGGGGGGGGGGGGCGGATCGGCGCGGGATCGCAGTGCGGGATGACAGTACAGGCGGCGGAGGCTTTAGAAGGATTGTGCTTCTAAAGCGTCATCTGTGCCTGCCGCGGCAGTGGCGTGGGGGGGGGGGATCGGCGCGGGATGGCAGTACGGGATGACAGTGGGGGCGGCAGAGGCTTTAGAAGGATCGTGCTTCTGAAGCTTCATCTGTGCCTGCCGCGTCAGTGGCGTGGGGGGGGGGTGCGGATCGGCGCGGGATGGCAGTGCTCGAGCGGCGGTGGCGCAGAGCGATGGTGCGCGGCAGTGGCGGCGTGGGGCGGCACGGGACGGCGCGGTTCATGGCGGCGCAGAGCAATGGCGCGGGGCGGTGGGGCGACGGCGGCACGGAGCTTCCCGTTGGGGGTGAGCAGTTCCCGGAGCGCGAGGTGGAGCAGGGCACGCCGAGCACATGCCGGCCTGGTGGTGCTGGCGGACGGGCAGCGTCCCGGGAGTCAGGCACATTTGCTCTATAAGACGCACAGACATTTCCCCTTACTTTTGAGGGGGGGGGGGGGAAGTGCGTCTTATAGACCGAAAAATACGGTATGTTTTTCTTATTTTTTGCCCCCTTTAAATTAAGCCAGATGCTCTCAATGGGGCCACTAAGTTCCTCTTCTTGCATTTCTGTGCGGATACATGTGCCTCTTACATGCAGTGCGCCTCCAGCCCCTTTTTGTCCTTTCTGTTTTCTTGAACAGGCTGTATCCATCGGTGGTAGCGTTCCAGTCAAGTGAGTCGTCCCACCAATTGCCCTCGTGTGCTATGAGCTCAAGTTCGTGTGGCTTGCTTCCCATACTCTGGGCATTGGTGCAGAGACATCGAAGTTCCTTCTTGCTGTGCCCTGGTTTTCTTTCTGCGTTTTTGGGGAGACTGGTGCTGGGCCCTGCCTGAGGTTTTTCCTCTGTTGAAATGTACAAGTCTTTGCCAGGTGATGGTATGCCCTGCTGCACATCTCCCTCCCCTACAGGTCTTCGTTGAAAGCTCTCCTGGTGAAGTTTTCATGTGGTGGCCAAACACCTGCTTCCCGTTCCTTGTGAGGTGCAGCCCATCGTTTGCCAGCAGCCCATCTTCCAGGAAGCTTAGCTTGTGGTCCTGGCATCCAAATCTCTCTTTACGGCACCACCAACGTAGCCAGTCATTCGCTTGAAGGATTTTTCTTTCTCTAACGGTTCCTCTTCCACGTGCTGCCAGGATTGGGGAGAAGACCATCTGGGCCCCAGTGTTTTTTGTTTTCCTCCCTAGAGCTTCGAGGTCTGAAGTTATTTCAGCAAAACTTCTCCTGGCAGTGTCGTTAGTTCCCACGCGGAAGAGAAGGAAGGGATGTTTGTCAGTGGGTCGTGCGAGGCGTGTGCACTTGCCGGTTATATCTTTAACCTTGGCGCCGGGGGGACAGCAGACTTGGCGATTCTCCGGGTCATCGCGACATACGTATTTTCCCGTCCCGCGCAAGAGGGAATCTCCCACAACTAGCACTCTTCCCCTTTTGGCGTTGCAAACATTGGTACCCTCCTCCTTTCTTGACTGGCCTTCTCTCTCTGAAAAAGAGTTATTCAGTGTGGCGTGTAGTTCCTTCACAGTGGGTTCCTCACACGTCCCTCCCTCAAGCGACTCGAAGCGGTTCGAGAGTCCCACTGCTTCCACGGGTGCAGTGTCTTCCTGGTCTTCCGCGTCTAACTGTCACCCTGTTCCAGCGAGTTTCCTCGTGTTCCCTTCCCTTGGGGTTCTCTTCTGCCGCCTCGGCTTGCTGTTCCTTCTTCCTTCAGGGCTACACTTACCTGTCGCAGCTCCTCCGCTCTGTCCAGAAGCTCTTCGTCGGCTTTGATTGTCCCGAGGGTGGACACTCGCTGCTCCAGCGCCCTCGCTTTTTCCCGTAATAGGGGTACGAGTGTGCAGCACTTGCAGTTGCTGCAGGCCGCCACTGTGGAGTCTTCTTGGTGTCCTGCGAGGCCTCAGGCTGTGTGCATCACACCAGAAGGGCCTCTGGATTGTGGAGCCTGGCTTGTTTGTGACAGATTCTTTGCCACAAGCCCAAATCTTTAAGATGTAGTTCTCCACTTGGATAGCTTTGAATGGTAAGGCGCCCAGGCTTGGCACTTCGCTTGATGTGGGTTGGAAATTTTTTGGTTTAGGGTTTCTGTTTTTCTTAAGACCTCCAAACTTCAGCATCTTTGTTTGATGGGTTCATCGCCATCTCTTTTGGCCACTTCAGATACTGTGCTTCTCTCCTGGCATTGTTTTATGGCCTTCCTTTGCAGCAGTGGCAGGGTGAGGTGAGATTCAGGAAGCAACCTTGGTCTTCTCCTCATGGTGCTTTTCTGAGCTGGCGCTCTGAGCAAAATTGGTTAGTCTGTTGCTTTGAGGCATTGGGAGAAACAAGAAAAGATGGCTGGGAGTAAGTTTGCCATGGCTGACTGACAGCAGAAGGGAGACAGTGTGTTCTCCAGGGCTAGGAAAAAGGGGGGGGGGAGAATTTGAGGCTTTCTTTGTATGCTCTGGCCAGCTGAGGCTGTGCACTCTATCCTGTCTAGGACAACAAGCTTTGCTTTGCAATGAAAGCACGAGCCCTAGCAGGGCATCTGTTCCATCCAGCACCCGCTGCTTGGTTGGCTTCTAGATGGCAATATTTCCTGAATTTCCACTGTCTGCTTCAAACCCTAGGACATGTGATGGTTAGAAACCCAGCTCTGTGTGTTGGTGGGGTAGCCATTGGGGTCACAGGGGCCCTGGGCACCCCGCAAGGTGGCTGCTGTTAGCACTGGTTCCTCCCACTTGCCCTCATAGGAATTATTGTCTGATTTTTCTAAGCTTCCTCTTAAGGTTGGGACTGAAGTTTCCATCAGCCTCTAGGCAGGGGTGATGGAAGTTGCAGCCCAGCATCTTCATCTGGAAGGCAGCGCTGCGGGTTTTTTTCCTTTCTCCAGGGCACAAGATGAAGAATCTGCTGCACTGTCAACAGCAAGCTTGACTGGGCCTGCTCCTCACTCATGCCATTATTTCCAGACCCCCTTCTCCTTGTGGCCATCGCCCGCCATCCTGCTGTGGTGCAGAGCAACCTGCAACATTCCCACTTCTTTCATCCCTAAAAGGGGTTATCCCATAGGCTTTGGTGCTGCAACAGTTGCACAGGATTCAGTTTCCCAGGAGGACTTTCCCAGCCTAGTCCTCAGCTGAGCTGGCCTGCTGCTCCCCTCAACTGCAACCAGCATGGCCAGAAATTCTGGGAATTGTAGTCCAACCCCTCAAGAGGATGGCAGGTTGGGGACAGCTGTACTAAAGTGACCTCTGTATACCAAGCCATGGGGCACCTGTGGATTTGTGAGGAGGAGTTGGGGTGGGTGAGTGGCCACCGGTTAGGTCAGCAGGTCAAACTGGGGGAATGGGGCAAACTCCCGCACATGCAAACTCCCCGGCCTGCAATGGCCC
The DNA here is from genome assembly GCA_023646645.1 of Varanus salvator macromaculatus. Classification (NCBI taxonomy): domain Eukaryota; kingdom Metazoa; phylum Chordata; class Lepidosauria; order Squamata; family Varanidae; genus Varanus; species Varanus salvator. Next base: position 989,841 of record JAIXND010000746.1, on the reverse strand, counting down.
CCATTGCTTTTCACAGATCTTATTAGAGCCCATGCACAGCAGTGCCACTTGCCTAGCCATTTGGGTTTGCAGTTCAGAACTGGGACATGCTTGCCCTACCACTGAGAAGCATCTCTTGCAGTGTTGCCCTCCAGTTCTCACAAACCTCTCTGTTGTCACTGCCAGCTAGCAGTGTGGAGTTTTTCTTTCCTCACTCCTCTCTGCACAGTCTGGCACTCTCAAGAGCCCCCCTCCCCAGTGAACTCTACAAGGAGGTTCCCTCAGGTGGAATATGGTTGGCTATGCTTTGGGGTCCTGGTGGAGCGCTCCTGCTCTTCCTCAGCTATCTGGGACTCAGTTGGTTCTAGAACACCTTCCCATCCCTGTCCCCATCCCCAGTGCCTTGCTGACCTCAAGGACCCCACCTTCCCTCCCGGCCCTCCTCCACGTGACATCCCCTCACCTACCTACCTCTAGGTCACTGAAAGATCCTCTCGGAGGCTCCTCTTCTCCAGGCTGAGAAGACTCAGCTCCCTCAGTCTTGCCTCGTATGTCATCCCTCCCACCCCGGCTACCATCCTTGTGCCCCTGCGCTGGACCGATTCTAACCTAGCTATGTCTCTCCTATAATGTGGAGCCCAGGACTGGACGCAGAGTCGTGTACAGCAGTATCAGCACCGCCCTAGATCTGGAAGCCATGCTTCTGGCTATGCATCCAAGGCTGGCATTTGCCTTCAAGTGGATACATTATATTTTTCTGATTTTGTTTTGGGGTTTTTTGTTTTTGCAAAAAGGTTTGTCTCTCTCTTTGTATACTTTGTACAAAGAATGTACTGGATTTGGGGTGATACCATGGCTGGGGGAGAAACTCTAGAGTGGGTTTGTTAAATCTCGTGTATCTTTTTAACGGTTTCATTGAGTCACAAATAGCTCTTTGTTCCTGAGATCTGCTTTGTCCCCCTCCAGTGTAAATCAGTGGGTATGATAAAGCTGTGTGACCCTAGTGTAGCCTTTGATGTAAAATGAGAGGCCAGTTCTCTCCAATGTATACCCAAAGGAGTCCTGAGCAAAATGCCTCCTTCCTTCTGCTTGTGAGTCTCCATCTGCCACCACCCTGTAACTTAGCCTATGAGCTTTGTGACCCTTTGTTTGTCTAAACTTTGCCAGGGGTGGCAACTGGTGCTCTCTGGGTGCTCTTGGACTACAGCTCCCTGGCTGGGGCAGATGGGAGTTAGATCCTTTGGCTTGTCCACTCCTTGATCTAAAGTCTCTCAACAGCTTCTCAGTCCTAGGGTAGAGACCCCAGCTTTCTTTGTCCTGTGGAGTGCATGTGTATCCTTCCTTTTCAATTGCTGTTGTTCAGAGAAGCGTCCTCAAAAAGCTCCGCCACTTATGCCCCAGCCCAGAGGACCTTCCCTCTATTAGCTGCTGATTATTTCCTCTCCATGGCGTTTCCTCTCTGCCTCCGCCGATCTCTTTCTTGGGCCCTTTGGTGAATGTGTGTCTGTGAAGCATTATGAACCCCAGAATCAGTCACACTGCTCCTCCCTCCAGGAGAGGATCCCCCAAACTGCTGCCATCCCATCCATCATGCCACCAGAGCTGTCTATTAACAAACAGTGCAATTTCTGGGTGCAATCCAGTTTCTGATTTAAGCTCCACCAGGTGTAACCAGACCTCATGGCATTGTTTTTACTGTGTAATTTATTAAACTGTTTGTTTATGAGGATTTCAGTGTTCTCTTGCCTGATCCTAAGGGGACAATCCCTTAAGCTTGTGATTCTCCCCTCCCACTGCCCTCCCCATCCATCCTTTTCTCTTTTGGAAAAGGGAACTGGACTCATGTGACTTCTGTATCCAAATCTAGGACCAGGCAGGAAAAAAGTCAGCATTCTCATATGCAATGTCCCTCTTTTTGGCATCCTTTATTTTTGGAAATATCTAATAAAATAGGAAGGTGGAAATTGCTCCTGGTTTTGTCTTGTTATTTTCCCCCTGCCCCATTTCTTTCGTTGTTGTAAACTTTTCTGGCTCAAGGTAACGTCTTGAGGTGATTGATCAGGACAATTGAGCTGTGCCAGCCAGTTCATGCCAGCTTGAAAAATAAACCTCCCTCCTGCAACTTGCTTCCAAGCAGCTCACAAGAATAATAAGGTGTACACAAGAAGAGCCAGGCTGCAGTGTGTCAAAGGTCTGTCTGGTCATGGTGGCTGAGGAGACCCCATTAGGCAGCCCACCAATAAGGTCGAGCACCCTACCCACCCATATTCCTCAGCAACTGGTCTGCAGAGTTCTCTGAATCAGGAGCAGCATGTTTCCATCCTGGCTTGTAGCCATGGCCAGACTTCTTCTCCTAGGGCAGCTCAAATCCCTGCTGAAAGCCATCCAAGTCAGTGGCCATTGTACTGAGGGCTCAGGTTCCACCTGCAACATCTCTGGATGAAAGGACCTGGGGTGAGAGAGGCTGCACTCTGCAAGAGAGCCGCTGACACTGAAAGGAGGTGAGACGAAGCCTGCAGACTACACAGGTCTGATTGGCTATGAGGCAGCTTCTTGCATCTTTTGTTTTGAGGCAATCAATCAGCAAACTGTTTGGGCCAGTCACAGATGCTTAGCCTGACCTACCTCACAGGGTTGTCATAAGGAGAAAATGGAGAAGAGAAGGAGGAGGGTCCTGTCAGTCAACCTATCCTCAACCTATCCTTTGCAGAAGCAAAAGGGTGGGATCTAAATGTAATGTCAGTTAGGGTGATTTTGAGAATTTGAATTTTTCTCTCTGCTGAACCAGTGCAGGTGAGCAGAATTTAGGAAGTATCCCTGAGTATTATGCTCTCTACTCCAGGGCAGAATGCAGAAAAAGAATTGCTGGGTTTCTGCAACTTTGCACCCTGATATCTCTACCCACAGTATGTCACCGCCAACCTTTCAGAGCAAGAACAAAGTCTCCCCTGAGTTTTTTGCCTGTGTTTATGGCAGCCCCCTAGGAATTGCCAAAAAGAAGAAATACATCACTTTAAAAACCCATCACTTAAAAGATCCACCTAGATATGGAACATTTTTGCATACAGTGCAATCAGCTAATTTATGCCAATAAATGTTTGGACTGAATTATTTCTATTTTGCCAGAAGCATAATGCAGAAGATGAAAAGCAGGTGAAACCGTGCTGCAGAATGAGCAGAGAAGTCCCCCAAGCTGAGTGGAGCTGACTTGGAAGAAAATATCACTCATTCATTCATTCATTCATTCATTCATTTATTTATATATTTGTATGCCACCCCTCGCAGCAGCCTCGGGGCGGCTCACAACAACTTAAAAAACATATACATTATATACATTATGGAGTAAAGGGTCTCTCACCCCACTATTAAAGCATTTGTTCCCAATTAAAATATGCAGAAGTAACATCAACCCACCAGCTCACCCTTTCCTTATAGTCCGATGGTAACCCTTCTTTTCAACCGGAAGCCCTTGAGGGAAGGAATTGGGCAAACTGCTGGCTTGGAAAACCACACCAGTTGCTAGCTTGCCTAAGTCCTTCCCTGGAGCTTCTAGGATCAAAGAGGAAGAGCTGACCAACTTACCATTGGAGCGCTCCCCAGGTGAGCATCTAGTCCCACTTGGTTAGGGAAGGATCCAGTTCTGTGGTTGAGGAAGTCGCTCCCTTTCAGACTGGTTGGCCACCGAAGCTACATCTACTTCGACCTAGTGCAGCTCCAGCTCCACGAAGATGGTCCAAGCCTTGACAATGCTGGTGAGGAAGACACTTCCCCTCGTCGTGCTCCAAGCAGGTAAAAGAAATGTCTCTTTGCCTTGCATTTGGGGTATGTGTGTTAGAATCTCTCCCCACCCCTTGGCCTGCAATGTGCCACAACTTTGCTGTTGGATTTTACTTCTGTTGGATCGTGGATCTGGTACCAGCAGATGATTTAGAGCACAAGTCCCAGAAGCCCCGGTCAGCATGGCCAAAGGTAAGGAAATATGGGGGCTGTTGTCCCAAAACTTCATTAAGATACCAGAGTTGCCTTCTCTGATTGCATCAGTATCTTCAGCACAGCTGGGGGGAGCCAGCCAGCTTAGGGGTGCAGGGGAAGCCATGTAGCACAGGCAAAACTCCCTCTGCCTCATGGTGGGGCTGACATTTTAAAAAATTAAAAGAGCCAAGCATATGGGATCGTCTGTATTGGGGCTCCAAAGGGTGCCTTTGCATTTTGGACCCCAGAGTCTTGCCTCTACCTTGGACTTGGACTTGGTCAAGTGATTTTCTCCTTTATCCTTCCCCAGTTGCCTTGGGGGAATTGTCTTGGGACTGGCCACGAATGACCACCAAAGCAATATAAATGAAAAAATGAACAGCAGCCCCAGAGTTGCAAGTTCTCCATGTAGCCAGCACTTCAGCCTGCTAGTCTTAAAAAAAGCAGCAGCAGCAGCAGCAGCAGCAGCAGCAGCAGCAGCAGCAGCAGCAGCAGCAGCAGCAGCAGCAGATGATGATGATGATGATGATGATGATGATGTCTTTGTCATCGTCTAGTCTGGCCTCCGCTTCTTTGTTCTCATCTCTGACCACCATTCTACCCTGGACTGGAGAGGATAATACTCAGAGCTTTCTTTTGCTGTCTTCAATGAATACCGTATTTTCCCTGCTCAAAAACAACCCCAAAAAAGAGCTGCTTAAAGCCAGAGACAAAACTGAAAGTCACAACATCACTGCAGAACATGTAAGGAATGACCAGTGTCAGAATCCCGGAATCTCAATTTGACCATGGAAATAAAACTCGGGGTCGTAGGAAAGATCGAGCGTTGTGAACCTCCGTGTCTTTATTGTCTATCCCAGGCCCAGCGGTTGTCTCACGATAAGGCCTTACCGGGCAAGCAGAGATAAGCTCGCTGCAAAGCTTCAGCAGAAATACAGAGTTTTTATACACTCCTAGTCACATACAGGTACAGGGCAATTGATGACAGAATGTAAAGATTACAATAAGATTCTGAGGTCATCCCATACAGAACAGATAAAGGAATGTCAGTCAATCATACTGCAACAATAAGATTACAATATTTCTAATTGACACTTCAGTCCAGAAGCCTGAACCCATCTCCAGGACTGCTTGCACATGTACATTCAAGCCACTGAAACGATGCATGAACTCAAACTCTTATCTAGATTCTAAACATTCTGAATTGACCAGGGCACATGAAGCCCTCTGGGCTATCAAGATACTTCCATGTAAACTGAATTACAACAGTGATTATTTACAATGTATATTTGGACTAAATGGCTCTGCCTTCTGTAGCCCACAGCTAAAGGTGAGAGAAAGGGAGTGGGGGAATGCCATTTTAAACAGTGTCAGCTTGGTTTTGGGAAGCAGCACAGGATTTGATCCTACAATGCAAAAGCACACACAAAAGTAATACTTTTCAGACAGGATTTACCCAAATTTCCCAACACCAGCACATGACAAATGCTTCTTATGGAAAAGCTGCACATAATGCCATCCAAGTGCCCCAAGTCTGTATTTTTTTAGTATTATTGAACTTTCTGTCTCAGAAAAATTGGCCACTAGCTGGCAGGACAGGCCTCAGAAAAGAAACCTGCAGCAAAATAGACATTCTATCAGTGTATACCATAGGATGGGATGGGAGGAATAAATACATGTGGATCCATGCAATCACTTGGTTGAAACAAGCTGTTGGTTTGGGTTGCTTCTGAAATTCTCCAAATTTATCTTGGAATTTCACAGTTCCATTGCAAGCTTTTTAGGAGCAGGGGATATTCCTCGCATGTAGAAAACCCACCATATGCTGCTTTGAGCCTAAAGGACAGAGCACCATTTAAGGCTACAATGAAAAATAATTCCATGCAGGGCATATGTAGGAAAGGCATCGAACATAAAGCAGCTGGTATCATCTGGCCTGAAAATGAATCCGTGGCAGTTGAGAGATAATGCGCCATTCTGGTCAGAAAGGGTATGGTAGATCTGGGAAAAGGGCAGCCAAAATTAACAGGGGGCTGGAACAGCTCTCCTGTGAGGAAGGCCACAACAGCTGGGGCTGTTGAGCAAAAAAGCAAGTGAGAGGAGGTGTGGTAGAGGTATGTGAAGTTATGCTGGATGTGCAGGGTGTGAGAGACTTTTTTTCCTCCTTTCATAATACCAGAGCCCAAAAGGGGCCATCTCGTGAATCTGGTTGGCAGGAGATTCAGGTCAGAGAATGAGAAGATCTGCTTGCAGAGATTTAAACTCTGAGATTCACTTCCACAAGATGTTGTGATGGCTGCACAACATGGACAGCTTTAAAAGTAGGTTGGAAACATTCATGGAGGTGGCTCTCCATGGCTGCTAGTCTGCATGGTTATGTGCTATCTCCAGTATTAGTGGCTGCATGCCTATTTGCTGGGGAACATGGGTAGGAGGGTGCTGCTGTACTTGTGGGTTTCCTTTCTGGTAGCTGGTTGGCCACTGTGTGAGTAGAACGCTTGTGTCTGGGCTTGGTCTGATCCCACAGGGCTCTTCATAGGTTCTTCTTTCAAAGTGGGGTAAGCCAGTTCTACTGTGTTAGGGGCTTCCTGCATTTTGCTAAGAAGGGACCTGCCTGGAGGACACCACTGGTTTGATTTGAGCTAAACCTACTTATCTGGTGGAGCATCAGAGCATGTTCAAAGTTGCCTGGCCTTGTCATGTTGAATACCCACCAGTTGTCTGGTGACTACCTGGCTTTGAGGACTAGAGCCCATGGTCCGTGATTTAAAAAAACACAGTTTGTTAGCACAGTGGGGTTCAGACAGCACAACCACCCATGGCTCAGTGGCAACCAATACTCAACCCTCCAGTGGGGGTGATGCTGCAGGAGGCCAGGCCAAGAGATCCACACTAGCATTAAGACAGTGCCGTGTTCCCCATTCTGCATCCAGCTGAATGGGTCAGCCATCTTCAACCAAGACGTCCAACATATCAGGCTCCCCCAAGCTAACACTGAGCCCCATCTTGGACCCAGGTGCTAAGTGACTGGCTGGGGGAACATCTCAAATTTTGGAACCATCCCCACCAAATTGATGAAAGCCAACATCACCATCGTGGACAGGAAAGAGTACAATGAATTGTGGGCTGGCAACATCTTCAATGGGACGCTTTGTGCAGCCAACACAAAACTCACTCTGTGAGGGTTCTGCACCATGAGCATTGGGTGACCAAAGAGATCTCCCCCACCCCATCCCTAAGAATAGAAACCTGGAATGCGCTGGCGTTTCGGTGCTAACTTTGCAAGACTTGTTTAGCCGTCCTGGTCCAAGAGAAAAAAAAATCCCAAATAATGCCTTTAATAGGATGTCCTAAAAAGCATGCAAGTGCTCAAGTACTCCATAACTCTTCATCAGGGTTGTTGTTGTTGTTAGTCGCGAAGTCGTGTCCGACCCATCACGACCCCATGGACAACACTCCTCCAGGCCTTCCTGTCCTCCACCATCCCCCGGAGTCCACTCAAGCTCACACCAACCGCCTCAGTGACTCCATCCAGCCACCTCATCCTCTGCCGTCCCCTCCTTCTTTTGCCATCTATTGTTCCCAGCATCAGGCTCTTCTCCAGGGAGTCCTTCCTTCTCATTAGGTGGCCAAAGGATTTGAGCTTCATCTTCAGGATCTGGCCTTCTAAAGAGCAGTCAGGGTTGATCTCCTCTAGGACTGACCGGTTTGATCGCCTTGCAGTCCAAGGGACTCGCAGGAGTCTCCTCCAGCACCACAACTCAAAGGCCTCAATCCTTCGGCGCTCAGCCTTCCTTATGGTCCAGCTTTCAGAGCCATACATTGCAACTGGGAAAACCATCGCCTTGACTGTACGCACTTTTGTTGGCAGGGTGATGTCTCTGCTTTTTAGCATGCTGTCTAGATTTGCCATAGCTTTCCTCCCCAGGAGCAAGCGTCTTTTAATTTCTTGGCTGCAGTCCCCGTCTGCGGTGATCTTGGAGCCCAGGAAAATAAAATCTGTCACTACCTCCATTTCTTCCCCATCTATTTGCCAGGAAGTGAGAGGACCGGATGCCATGATCTTAGTTTTCTTAATGTTGAGTTTCAAGCCAACTTTTGCACTCTCCTCCTTCACCCACATCAAGAGGCTCTTTAGTTCCTCTTCACTTTCTGCCATGAGAGTGGTATCATCTGCATAGCTGAGATTGTTGATATTTCTCCTGGCAATCTTAATTCCAACTGGTGATTCATCTAGCCCTGCCTTTCTCATGATGTGCTCTGCATATAAGTTAAATAGGCAGGGCGACGGTATACAGCCTTGCCGAACTCCTTTCTCAATTTTGAACCAATCAGTGGTTCCGTGTCCAGTTCTCACTGTTGCGTCTTGACCCGCATACAGGTTTCTCAAGAGACAAATAAGATGGTCTGGTACTCCCATCTCTTTAAGAACTTGCCACAGTTTGTTGTGATCCACACAATCAAAGGCTTTAGCGTAGTCAATGAAGCAGAAGTAGATGTTTTTCTGCAACTCCCTAGCTTTCTCCATGATCCAGCGTATGTTGGCAATTTGATCTCTAGTTCCTCTCCCTCTTCGAAATCCTGCCTGTACTTCTGGTAGTTCTCGGTCCACATACTGCTGGAGCCTGGCTTGTAGGATTTTGAGCATCACTTTGCTAGCGTGTGGAAAGACTGCAATGGTGTGGTAGTTTGAACATTCTTTGGCATTGCCCTTCTTGGGGATCGGAATGTAAACTGACCTTTTCCAATCCTGTGGCCACTGTTGAGTTTTCCAAATTTGCTGGCATATTGAGTGTAGCACTTTAACTGCATCGTCTTTCAGGATTTTGAATAGCTCAGCTGGAATGCTGTCACCTCCACTAGCTTTGTTGTTGCTCAGACTTCCTAAGGCCCATTTGACTTCACCTTCCAGGATGTCTGGCTCGAGGTCAGTGACCACCCCATCGTGGTTATCAGGGATGTTAAGCTCTTTCTTGTATAGTTCTTCTGTGTAATCTTGCCACCTCTTCTTAATCTCTTCTGCCTCTGTTAGGTCCCTGCCATTTTGGTCCTTTATCATGCCCATCTTTGCATGAAATGTTCCCTTCATATCTCCAATTTTCTGGAAGAGATCTCTGGTCCTCCCTAGTCTATTGTTTTCTTCTATTTCTTTGCACTGTTCATTTAGGAAGGCCTTCTTATCTCTTCTAGCTGTTCTCTGGAATTCTGCATTCAATTGGGTGTATCTGTGTCTTTCTCCCTTGCCTTTCACTTCCCTTCTTTCCTCGGCTATTTGTAAAGCTTCCTCAGACAGCCATTTTGCTTTCTTGCATTTCTTTTTCTTTGGGATGGTTTTATTTATTGTTTGTTTGCATTTGTATATCACCCTAATTGCCCAGAGGGCTCTCTGGGTGTTTTACAAGCATTAAAACCCACCAATCCTAAACAAATAAATAAATTGGCTATACCACGACAGTCTAAAATAACATAGTTAAAATGAATTAAATAAATATACCATTAAAATTAACTTTAAAATATTGGATAAATAAAAAGTTGCTACCTCCTGCACAATGTTGCAAACCTCCGTCCATAGTTCTTCAGGCACTCTGTCTATCAAATCTAATTCCTTAAATCTATTTGTCACCTCCACTGTATATTCATCAGGGATATGATTTAAGCCATACCTGAGTGGCCTAGTGCTTTTCCCTACTTTCTTCAACTTAAGCCTAAATTTTGCAACAAGAAGCTCATGATCTGAGCCACAGTCAGCTCCTGGTCTAGTTTTTACTGACTGTATAGAACTTCTCCATCTTTGGCTGCAGAGCACATAGACAGTCTGATTTCTGTATTGACCGTCTGGTGAGGTCCATGTGTAGAGTCGTCTCTTGGGTTGTTGGAAAAGAGTGTTTGCTATGACCATCGTATTCTCTTGACAAAATCCCACCAGCTTGTGCCCTGCTTCATTTTGTACTCCAAGGCCAAACTTGCCTGTTATCCTGGTTATCTTTTGGCTTCCTCCTTTAGCATTCCAATCCCCCATGATGATAAGGACATCATTTTTGGGTGTTAATTCTAGAAGGTGTTGTAGGCCTTCATAGAACTGGTCAACTTCAGCCTCTTCAGCACCAGTGGTTGGGGCATAGACTTGGACTATTGTGATGTTGAATGGTTTGCCTTGGATTTGAACTGAGAGTATTCTGTCATTTTGGAGATTGTATCCCAGTCCTGCTTTTCCTACTCTTTTATTGACTATGAAGGCTACTCCATTTCTTCTGAGGGATTCTTGCCCGCAGTAGTATACCTGATGGTCATCTGAATTAAATTCACCCAGAGTTGCCATGGTGCAGAGCCAAAGTCCCCCAGCACCACCTTCTGGAATCGGCCGTTGAGGTAGGAGCGAAACCACTGCCAAGCAGTGCCTCCTACTCCCAACTCCGCCAGCCTATCCAGGAGAACATTGTGGTCGGTGGTATCGAAAGCCACTGAGAGGTCCAGGAGGACCAACAGGGACTCACTCCCCCTGTCTCTCTCCCTGCACAGGTCATCGTACAGGGCGACCAAGGCAGATTCAGTGCCGTACCCGGGTCTGAAGCCGAACTGAAATGGGTCCAGATAATCCGTCTCCTCCAAGAGTGCTTGGAGTTGTCCCGCCACCACCTGCTCGAACACCTTGCCCAGGAACGGGATGTTGGCCACCGGTCTATAATTGGCAGCCACCTCTGGATCCAGGGATGCCTTCTTTAGGACTGGCCGGACTACCGCCTCCTATAAAGGGGCAGGTACCCGGCCGTCTCTTAAAGAGGCATTGACCACCTCCAGGATCCAAGTCCCAATCCTGTCCTTGGCTTTCTTAAGTAGCTGGCAAGGGAAGAGCAAACATCTGAAGCTTGTCTGGGCTGCAAGAATCTCATCACGGTTCCAAAAATATTTCAGACATTGTTAATAGACAATTGTTCAAGTACCGTTGGGAAGAACGGTTGGCTTATTGTTGTAAGCCGCCCTGAGGCGGCATAGAAATGTTTTAATAAATACATAAATAAATAAATAGGAAAAGGGTCCCTCTTCTTTGAGCTGAAGAGAGATAGGATGTTTTGCTCAGGCAGAAACCAAATTCAGTCATGCATCAGCACCCCTTCCCCTAGGGCTAGGGTCTTAAGAGAAGTGGAAAATGCCAAGACTACCTTGATGAAGCCAGGGGTCCTCAAATTTTTTCAGCAGGGGGCCAGTGGAAAGGTGCTGGTGCTGGGCGCGGGCCGGAAAGTTGGGGCCAGCAGCGAGGGGGAGGGGCACACAGCGAGGCGAGGCGTAGGTGGGTGCACACGGCAAGAGGAGGCAAGGTGAGGCAGGGGGCAGGCACGCACTGTGAGGCAGGCGCATGAGGCAGCGGCTTGCTTGCTTTTACTTCCTTGGAGATTGTTTTCTCCAAGCAAGCAAACCACTGTCTCCCCGTGCACAGGGCAAGGTGGGCGGCGGCAGGTGCGTGCATGGGCACGGGTGCGGTGGGTCCAAATGGGCATGGCGGGCCAGATCTGGCCCCTGGGCCATAGTTTGAGGACCCATGATTTACACTAATTAGTTCCCAGTGGTGATGGAGAACCAGATGATGGGAAATTCCTTTTTCTGCCCGAGACTGCAGAGTAGAGAGGTAGTGGCACCAAAGCTCAAAGGGACAAAGCTCCTGGACTGTTTAATTGCATTGGCAGGCACCTGCCGCCCCTTCAGATGTCCTTGTCCCTGCTGAGCTTCACTGCAGTACTCCTGATGATGGGGAGATGGGTGTGGAAATTAATTTCTTCAGCAACTTTGGATTGCTCTCAGTTGCAAGCAAAATATTTGGGGGAGGTATGCTCTTCAAGGGCAATCTTGACCCATCTTCTTTGCGAAAGGACTGCTCTTGAAGGGGATGGAAGCTATCCCAACTGACTTATAGTGTAGAAAATGCCATTTTCATTTCCTTGGGGAAAAGGCAGAATATATGTATAACTAACAACAACTATTACACCCTACCACTTGCTTACTAGACCCATGCCCATCCTGGCTACTCAAAGAAGAGGGACCCTTTTCTTCCCAACGGTACTTGAACAATTGTCTATTAACAATGTCTGAAATATTTTTGGAACCGTGATGAGATTCTTGCAGCCCAGACAAGCTTCAGGATGTTTGCTCTTTCCTTCCCAGCTCCCCAAAAGCCATTCCATTTTCATCCTCAGTCAATACCATTTTTACCTTCTGTGAGCACTCCATATTTTACAGAATGTAAGCTTTGTAGAAAGAAACTTGGCCATGATTAGAGGGCAGTGGAACAACAGCCCCATTCCTTTTTCCTTTTGGAAAAAGAATGTGGCCTCACACTTTATATTCTTTACTTTATATTACAGTTGGATGGAAACTATTTCCTATCACACCCCTGTCCCCCAACCTTTATTTTCTGAAGTCCCAAGGCAGTGGGTTCCTACAAATGAGGCTTTTATCGTGCAAGCCCCCTGCCCCATTCACACAATTTTTGGGATCTGGCACTGGTAACCCTCCCACATTTCCCCCCTCCCCCTTTGCTGTTCTTTCTCCCCACAAAACAAGCCCATTGGGCAGGAAAAGACAAATTAGTTGCACAACATCTTTTGACCATCAGCACTGAGAGCTGTTCACCTGAAAATAGCCCAAGCAAGACAAACTTTAGCAAACATGCCATTTCCTGGTTTGCACAAAAAGCCCTTTTGAGGAGTTGTGGTCACTAGAGCCCCTTCCTGTAGGTGCCTCAACGGTTCCATTCCTACTCTGTCTTTCCTCTAAGGAGCTCACACAACCCTCCTCCTCTGCATTTCATCCTCACAAGGACCCTGTAAGGTAGGCTAAACTTTAGGTCAGGGGCTGGCTCATACTTACCCTGTGAGCTTTGGAATCAAATCCGGACCTCCCTAGCCACAGTCCAACACCCTATACCACCATCATCTTTTCCCCTGTGGACCTGGAATTGGGTGCCCCAACACCCTGCTTCCTTTGCTTCCATCCCTACCCTTGGCATTCCAATGGCATCCCAGCTCCAGCAGAGCTGACATATTTACATCCACATCAAGGCCCAGCAACAACCAGCGGATGGAGTGCAAGCCCTTCTATTTGTTTTGATTATTCTGTCCCAGCTGGAAAAGAAAGTGGAGAGATAGAAAGCTAGAGGAAGGGGGGGAGTGAACAATCCAATATGGTCTTAATAGCAGAGAGTGTTACTTGACAAAAACAACTGCATTTAATTAGGTCCAGGCCTGGTGGTTAAGAACGAGGCCAAGTGGGTAGGGTTGACCTCCTCCCCTTTCCCCTATCTTGCCAGCCACTGCTCTTCCACAGGGCATGCCCAGCTGCTGCAAGGGAAGGGAAAAGTGGACCAGAGAGACTCAGCCGAGCAGTTTCTCCTGGGCATTATGACCACCAACCTGACGAGCTTTAAAAGGGACCGGACAAATTCCTGGAGGAGAAGGCTATCCAAGGCTACTAGCCCTCATGGTTATGTGTGTCCTCCAATATCAGAAGCAGGATGCCTTGGTGCACCTGTTGCTGGGGAACATGGGTGAGAGGGCACTGTTCCACTTCTGTCCTACATGTGGGTTTTCCTTCAGGGCAGCTGGTGGGCCCCTGTGGGAGCAGAATGCTGAACCAGATGGGTCCTTCCAAAGTTCTCACATTCTTTCCTCCAGCCTCAAACACCCAGTTCCTTCCAACATTTCTTATAGCACCTGTTTTCCATCTGCTGACTCTTTTTGTTGCCTTCCTCTGAACCTCTGTTCCAATTTGTCTATATGGTTCTTAAACTGCAGCACCCACAACAAGAGCATAATATGCTAAATGAGGTCTGACTGGAGCAGCATATTTGCTTCCTCTGACTCAGTACAGCTCTCTCAGTGTGGCCTACAATCGCATGTGCCTTGTCTGCAGCAGCATCACAGTGCCGGCTCATATTCTGCGTGCCACCGATTGCTATCCTGAGGCCCTTTTCATGCTGCCCGCCTAATATTCCCCCACCCAGTGGCAAAAATCTTGCTTCCATGATTTATCATGTGTTGTCTCAGATTTCAGCAAGGGTGGAAAGGTGAGGGACAGAGGTTTGTAACATGTATAAGAGAAACACATTTGCCTCATCCTGGCTGGTATGTGCTATGTGACACTTTGAAATGGAACACTGGATTTGTTCAATTGGGGCTCACTGGATGGGCCTGTAGAAGTTAAGTCTGATTTTGAGGTCACAAGAAAAGGGCTTGTGAGCTTTGAGGTACCAGCTCCATCTCACTCCCTGTTGAGCCCCCAACCCAACCAAGAAAAGCTGCCACTCAGCATGGCCACCTCTTGTCTCAGGCAATGCCCAGGATTGGATGCCACAGATGGGCCATCTGCCAAAATGTTGTCATTGAAAAGAGAAAGAAAAAACTTCAACACAAACCCTCTAGGAATGTGACACTCTGTTCTCTCCTTTTATGGCCTGCACTGTGCAAACTTCTGCTGGGTTGCCTCTTGCCTGGGTTTGCATCTCAGCTTGCAAAGAATCTTTTATGAACATAAGAAAAGCCCAGTGGGACCACAACGAAGATCCATCCCATCCAGCAATCTGCCTCCTCTAGACAGAAGCCAGTCTTGGGAGCTCTTAAGAAATACTACCTCCCCTTCTGCTTGTTCCTGCTTTCCAAGGTAGACTGCCCCAGCCCATGGAGGCTCCACTGAGCTAAGAGCCATCGACAGCCAGGTGCCATCAATTGCCCTCACAGGCCACTGAAGAGCCATGCATATAGTCAAAAGCCTTTGTTTGCTGTCTGTGTCTATTTCCTGGGCTTAAATAAGAAGAAACAGGTAGCAGGGTTTACACTGCTTAGTCAGCCCAACTTTGCAAGGAGGACTGCATTGTCTCCCAACAACTGTTTTACAGATGGCCACTCTTATTATCATTATCCTGATCGGTCTTTCCTTCATTTCATTCTCTCTGACCTCACTGGGAATGCACTATGGCCATATTGATATGTATGGATACTTCAGGATAACCCACCATGCCTTGGACAAAGAGGTTTGTCATCCACAAAAGCCCAGACCATAATAGAAGTCTCTCTGGCCTGGTGTGGACTGGGAGATCCCAGCTGCTATGAACCTGGGATTTTTTTGTCTTTAAAGGAGGGGCTGTGCCAGCTGTTAAGCTATGGCCCTTCCTCTAAAAAATAAAGATTCTAGTCCTCAAGGTTCTTAAGACACATATGGAGTCAGATCCTTGGTTTGTCTAACTCTGTACCCTCTGGCAGGGTTCAGCAACCAGGCACACATGCAGAGATGCTTTAGGCTACAAATCTCATCAGCCCTGCTTACTGGGATGCTGGCTGAGTCTGATGGTAGTCCAAAACATCTGATGGACAACAGCTTGGAGAAGGCTGGTCTACCTGGATTGGTTTCACATGTGTGTTTTCTCAGCCTTATGTGGAGAAGTCAGAACTCGAACCCAGGACTGTCTGCCATTCACGTACAGGAGCTCCCACTAGGTTAGGGACCCCCTCCCTCCCTCTCAGTCTATAAGATCAGAAGATTAAACTCTCCTGCAAAAGCAGTGGAGCCCTAAAAATTGACATGCCCGGGACACACACCAGCAAAATATATCAAGGCCCAAAAGGTGCTGAAATAAGATGGCCTTCCTCAGCCTGGTTACTGCAACACTCATCATCCCCACCCACTGGGTAGTCTGATGGGGCAGGAGTCTCTGGGGCTCCAAGTTGGGGAAGGATGCAATATGGGTGTGGAAACAGACAGCTGTGCAATCAGGGGGCATTTCTTTTCCCATATCCATGCTTTGGAAAGTTGCATTTGTGAGAGGGGTGATGAGGGGGAGGGGAATCTGCATTTTCAACACCCCAGCTCATGTTGTGTGTGACTGGAAGTCTTGCAGGCAGACATAACAAAACCCATGCCTGAGGTTGGCCTGAGCAAGGAGAGGCAGTGACACAGAAGGGCGGCGGAGGCAAAGTTATCTTTCCTTGTGTCTGCACATTTCTCTCCCTCCCCTCCCCAAAAGAAGCCTGGGATCTCACAAACATCTGGTGCAAAGGCCTTTGAAGGAACGGCCTCATAAGAAGAGGGAGGCCCACTAGCAAGGATTTTCTTCTGCCCTTGGTGACCAGCCAGCACAAGAGGGACGTGCCTTTCCTTCCATGCGGCAGGAGCTCCATGCACAGGATCCCCCCAGCCCATCTCTCCATGTTGCAGAGTTTTACATGGAGAGGATTTCCTCCATTCTGTTCCTTTCTGCTATCTCTGGTTTGATCTGCCCTGCATTTCAGCAGCTCTGGTTCCACTTAGAGAATCATTATTGGATTGTATGGAGGCCACAAGTGGGCATTTGCCATTTCCAGGACTTTCATTCATTTACTAGCAAGTTCTTCATGGATGTACTCCTATACCAGGGCACCCACTGCTCCTTGGCACTCCTCTACCACTGCTCATAGTTGCTTGAAGGGCAGGTTCTGCCCTCCCCCTCCTCATTTTCCTAGCTTTATAAAGCACCCAAGATCACCTACCCCCAATGCTGGTGAAAGGAAAGCCTCATTCACTGCACCATAGAGGCAGCCATCTAGCTTAGGGAGTGCAAAACATACCACCTGGCCCACAAGTCTCTCCCACCATACTTTACTGCCACAGATCCCACATGTATTCTCATTGGCTGGCCGTGTCATGTGTGGATGGTGTTGACCTGCTTTCTCTTGCACAAGGCACCTGGGTTTCTAGGCATGCAAATAGAGCTGAGGGGACCAGACAGCTGATTTTGAGGTTGACGGGCTCCCAAAGCAGGAGAACAGAAGCATTCCTCTCTATGAAATTCCTAGCCTGAGTGCATCTTGCATCCCTAGACCAGGGATGGTGGACAGGCAGAGCACCAGGAACTTGTTGGACTGCAGCCACCATTACCCTTTGCTAGGCTGGCTACTGCTGATGGGAAATGCTGTCCGAGGACATCAGAAGGGCCAGATTTGCTGCCCTAAACCAAACATACAACTCTGAGTGTGGCAGCCAATTTCGACAGGGAACATTCATCATAGCACTTTGCTGTGGCCACAATTGGAAATGGCAAGTGACAGCGTTGAATTGCATCAACAAACTCGTTCTAGCCATTTTCCACTAGGAGCGACTCATTTGTAAAGCCAAAATGTTGCCTGTTACACCACAAAACAATTCTCTCCAGCATCTGTATGAACTGCAGCTAAGCTGGGAGGGGAGTCTGCAGGGAGCGATAGAAGGCATCGGCATTCCTGTGAATGAAAAGGTATCAGGCATGTTTTTCGTGTGAGTTTTGCTTCCCCACCCCACTGGTTATAACTTTCTTCCCTCCTTCCAAATGCCTCATCTCTTGGCGCATAAGCGCCAAATCGAAACTAGTTTGCAAGTGGATGAGATGTGATTATATAAGATTTCCAAACCAGGCCATTTTGGCAGCGCTTTCCCCTGTGCAGGAGGGGGAGTGGTTCCCCCAGAGATGAGATATGCGCCTTCGGAAGAGCATTGACGAACAAATAACCGGATATTCTGCTCGGCATCACGGGATTTCCAGGATCGACACAAACATGGGGGTAAGGGGGGTGCGCAGGAGAGAAACCAAACCAGACAAACGACCCTTTTCCAGACCGTGGTAGCAAGAGGGAGAAAAGGGGAAGAGAGAGGAACTCTTGGCTCAACTCAAAAGTCACATTCGGACATTAGAACAGAACTCCCCCAAATAAAAGCCTTTATAGAGCCCAGCCCTGTGCTTGCGATATTGGCGATCTTGACAATGATTTGTGCGAAACGGCATCCAGGCGGGCCCCAGACACAATCCCCTTCCAGGCATGTTACTGGACGCTCGTCGACACCGCCCTCCCCTCCCTCTCCAGTTATGATTCAGTGCGCACAGACTACACACGCACACTTTATCTGGGGAGGGTGAAACTGAGGCTCGGGGTGTGTGCCGGGGGGAGAGGCAGACCCTCCCTTCGAGATCAAGCAGGCACGACCCGGGCGCTTTTCTGAAGTGGACGAGTTGGACAAGTTCTCTGCTGAGGCGGTCGTCCCGCGAAAGTGGCTGGAGATAACGAGGCAAAACTTCCTCTGGCACTCATTTGCTATTATCGTTTTCTCTCCTCCTCGCTCGCGTCCTCCCTGATTCAGGCCAACCCCGCTGTGTTTCAGCATGAAGAGCTGCCTTTTGCTTCTAGCTGCGCTCTGCTCAGCTGGACAGGACCCCTTTGCAGGTAAGCGCATTTCAGGGGGCGTCCTCCTGCAATGCCCTTGTTCCTCAGTCTTTGAATCCTTGGGATCAACAACCGGAGTTTTTTCTCTGATGGCTGCTTTTTCTCCCCCTAATCCCCAAACTCTTAAAATGTCAGATGTGATGCAGGGAAAAGAGGATCTCTGAGGATGTGCAGAGTGCCAGGCTTAGTTGACATCCAGGCTTTCTCCCATCCCTGATTTGTTTAAAGCAAGTAGGGATGACAGAATTCAATCAGGATGCAACATTTAGAAGTCAATTCTGTTGGTTTGGGTAGTCCAAACTGATTTAATTATGAGAGCATCCATCCATAGTATATGTGATGATGGTTGTGTGTGTGAGTGGAGCATTTTTAAACTGTGAAAGAGACCAGGATATAAATGTGTTCTTTTTTTGGTGGGGGGGGGGAAGGGAGTAGGTTTGATCCTATTTTATTTCCAGACCTTCTTTTTAGCAAGGAGAATATGGGTGCAACAAACACTTCTCCATTTTCAGTGTAAAAGACAGTGAAATCATTTAAACTTTCACTTTAAGAAACCACTCTACAATCCATCAAGTTCCAGTGAAAGTTTTCATGATCGCCTCTTCTTCCACATCCCTTTAACCACCTCTCCAATGAGACTAGAAAAACTCTTCCAACACACCTATTTTTTTTCAAGAGTATCTGTCTGTGCACACACGCATTACATGGACTGTTTTCATTTACTGATGTTTGCATTCCTTTCCTTTCCTTTCCTAGTTTAAGAGCAAAGGCAACACTTTTCTTCCTTCTGGTTAAAATAACATTTGGGGGTGGGGGGCAGTTGTTCTTCATCACTTATTGGATTCCAGCTCCCATCAGCTTCCCCCTGCTGTGTCCAGTAGTCAGGCATGATGGAGCATGAAGTCTGACAATATCTGGAGGAACACATGTTCATCCATGCATGGTCAGGAAACATGTACACAGGACACAATATGTACCCATGCCCCATTAATGTTCAAGGGGGTAGAGATGGGGCGGAAGGATGGAAAAGTGCAGGTGTTGCATAAAGAAGGTTCAACCTCTGCATTTCCAGTTATTAATATGATTTATTTGTGATTAGATTGATTAATCATTGATGCATTGTATATCCTGCCCTTTATCCCCCTCCTTTCTATTTTATCCTCACAATGACAACCCTGTGAGGTAGGCTAGGCTAAGGGTCAGGGGTTGGCCCAGAGTCTCCCAGGGAATTTCATGGCTGAGTGGGGATTAGAACTTGCATCTCAGCCCAGTCCAGTCCAACACTATAACCACTACACCACACTGGATGATTGTTAGAAAGAATGCAGGGCAAAAGTGAAGGGGAAGACACATTCTTCTACTCAAGAGCTTCAGAAAAGGATTGAACTCCATACGAGACCAGCTTCCTTGGCCTCTCACTCCAGAGCTTCTCACAACGCATGAGAACTCACGCTCAAAGCATGGGCTCAGTGTAGGTTGGCATTGAACTGTGAGTTGTGGTTGGATTATGGGTTATCATATTGTCTGAACACAGCTGTGCTAACAAGCCATGAACAACACACAAGGAAGACCATGGCTTGTTGTTGGGTTGTGAGCTGTGGCTGATTTATTCTCTCAGACAACATGACCACCACATTTCTACATCAACCATTGTTCAAGCCTTTCTACTCAAACCTTACCATGTTTTCTAAATCCAGCCACAATGGGAAAGTTACATGGCAGATTCGAAGCATAGAAACATAAAAACAGAGCGGGTCAGAAGGGGCCTCCCGGGCCGTCTAGTCTGACCCCCGGCTCCAGCCGGCTCCGCTCACAACATGCCCACCATGTGCACGTCCAGCCTGTCCTTGAACACCCTCCCCGATGGGGCCTCAACCACCTCGCGTGGAAGCCCATTCCACACCCTCGGGGTCCTAACCGTCAGGAAGTGCTTCCTGGCATCTAAATGGAACCTGGGTTCCCTGAGCTTGGCTCCATTGAAGAGTGTCCTGCCCTCCTCTGCAGGGGAGAACAGGTCTCTGCCCATCTCCATGTGACATCCCCTCACATACCTGCATGTCGCCAACAGATCCCCTCTGAGTCTCCTCTTTGCCAGGCTGAAGAGACCCAGTTCCCTCCGCCTCGCCTCATACCCCATCCCCTGCAAACCGGCCACCAACCTTGTGGCCCTACGCTGCACTGACTCCAACCTGGCTATATCCTCCCTGTAATGAGGGGCCCAGAACTGAACACGAGACTCCAGCTGTGGGTGCACCAGAATCGTATAGAGTGGCAATAATACTGCTCTCGATCTAGAAGCCACACTTCTGGCTATGCAACGAAGGGTGGTGTTCGCCCTCTTGACCACCGCATCACACTGCTGACTCATGTTCAGCCTGCAGTCAACCAGCACCCCGAGGTCCCTCTCACAAGTGCTGCTCTCCAGCCACTTGTCCCCCAACCTGTACTTATGACACCTATTCCTACTCCCCAAGTGCAAAGCCTTGCACTTATCCACATTGAACGCCATCCTGTTGTCTCCTGCCCACTTCCATAGCCTGCTCAGATCCTTTTGGATCTGGAGTACCTGCTCCTCAGTTGTGGCCACTGCTCCAGTTTTAGTGTCGTCTGCGAATTTGATCAGCAGACTGTTCACCCCTTCTTCCATGTCGTTGATGAAACAATTGGACAGGATCGGCCCCAGGACAGAGCCCTGGGGGACCCCGCTTGTCACTGGCCGCCATCCCGACGATTCCCCACTAATGGTTACTCTCTGCTTTTGGTCAGTCAGCCATGCCCCAATCCACCGGACAGTGCTTTGGTCTATCCCAAAACCCCTCAGTTTCTCCACCAGGAGATCATGGGGCACTTTGTCAAAGGCCTTGCTGAAACCCAGGTAAACCACATCCACCGCCTCCCCTCCATCTGGCCACCTCGAAACCGTGTCATGGAATCCCACAAGGTTTGTCTGGCAGGACCTGTTTTTGCGGAAGCCGTGTTGCGTGGCCGCCAGCCTCCCTTCCCGATCTAGCGTCACTAGACCTCTCCCTGTTATGAGCCTTTCCATTGTTTTTCCTACTATGGACGTAAGACTAACCGGTCTATAATTCCCCATGTCCTTCCTACTACCCTTTTTGAAAATTGGGACCACCAATGCCACCCCCCAGTCCTCTGGAACTTCACCCGTTCTCCATGAGGCCTCAAAAATGGAGGCCAGCGGGCGTGAGAGAACCCCTGCCAACTCTCGAAGTACTTTCAGATTCTAAGTCCAGCCACCTGAGTGAAAATGTATTTGGGGTAGACCCTATCGGCAGCTTGTGGTCGCAGTTTGTGGGCAGGCCATGGAGAACAATTTGAGCCAACAAGCAAACAAGTCCAAGTAATTTTGGTGTGTACCCGATGAGTGGAACAGAAGTTTTCTTTTCATTGCATCTGTGAGTCAACATTCCTAAGAAAAATAAAGAAGGGTCAAACCCTTCTACAAACATTTTCTTTTTTTTTTTTTTAATTCAATTTTTTATTAATTTTCAAAACAGCACTAAAACATCCATTATCACAAACATCGAAACTACTGAATCAGCCACTTACTACAGATCTTTTAACATTCTATGATCATTTCAAATTCATTTCAAGAAGTCTAGAAAAAAAACCCCTTTTGGCTCTAAGCCAGGTCCCGTTCTTCCAGCCAATAATAAACAAAAGTCCAAGATTTGATAGAAGTCACTATCTTCTTTCTCCTTCTGTAATAGAATCAGTTCATCCATTTCTTACAAAGTCCTGTTCTTCATATTAGAAGGTCTCTCCAAGTTTTGTAAAAGTCAGTATCTTCTTTCTTTTTTAATAAAAATTTCAGCCTGACCAACTCTACACAGTTCCAAATCTTTTCATTTTTCCAGTATTAAACAAATAGACTCCTCCTTATAATAATTACAAGTATTAGGTCAAACCCTTCTACAAACATTTTCAAAACAGCAACAATAATTCCAAATACTTTAAAAAAGAAAGTTGCATGTGCAAATAATTTTCAGTTCCCATCAACTGATGCCAGAATTATCAGTGGTGTTGCAATCCAACAACATCCTGGGAGCATGATTTGCCCGGTCCTAAAACACTGGAAAAAATCCATCCAGGATCATCCCTAGCAGGAGGAAGAACAGGTTAGCCGACCTCAGGTAACAAACCTTGATGTGATACAAGGGATGGCAGATTGATTGCTCTTCCAACATAATTGCAATTAGGATTGTCAAGAAGAGATGAGAAAATAATGGAGCTTGGACCTGGAATCTGGCACATGCAGTGCAGATTTCCACATTTTTAAACACTATTTGGGACACTGAAATAAGAAATTACTCATCTGCTCCTCCCCACCCCAGGCCTTTGCAAATCCTCTCATGGGATGGAATTCAGACTTGGAAACCAGGTGCTCTCTTCAAAAGGAGACATTTGCCCTTTGAAGTGTGGATTTTAATCTTCTTGCAGAGCTTTTTGTCTGCAAGCTTATGAGGATCAACTGCACAAGGAAGGTGGCAGCAAACTTGGCTTCTTGATGCAATGGTTCTAGAGTTACAAGGCACGATCCTGGCTCTCCATTGTGCATTTCCTGCAGTGGATCTCTTGGGCAGCCATGTGTCTCTCCTTTTGCTGTAGAACTCTGATTTAACCACCCCTGTGTTAAAGCTGTCATGGAAACTGTCCGGAAGCCTCAATGGCAGCCATGAGACAGGATAACCAGGTTCAGTCAGGAAAGATCCCTTTTGCCTTGAACCTCTGCAGTTTTATTGAAAGATCACCCAGGCCTCCTGCCGTCACTTATTTATTTATTTATTTAAAACATTTCTAACCCATACTTTGCCCAAGTCTCAGGATGGCTTACAAAAACTTATGGCTGCATGCTCCCGGGTAGTGGTCTTCACCACCAACTGCAAGATCATAGCCCATGTACAGTGGTACCTCGGCTCACGAACTTAATCCATTCCAGGACTTTGGTCGTGACCAAAATTGGTCATGAGCCAAGTCCAATTTCCCCATAAGGGTCAATGTAAGTAAGGCTAATCTGTTCTGTAAACATTTTTTTAAATCACAAAAATTTGAAACAAAGTGACAAAGAACAAAAAAGTAACAAAGAACAACAAAGATTGCAGCCATCTACCCCTCCCCCTGAGCATGACTGCTATCACGCCCGTCTTCCTTGCACAAGCACGACTGCGATTGAGGCCATCTCCCCCCCCCTCTGAGCACGGGTGCGATTGCAGTTGCACTCGTGCAGGGAAGGTAGGCATGATCACAACCGTCTCCCAATGCGGAGTTCACGACCTGAGGCAGAATTTTTCTGAAATTTTGTTTGCGACCCGATTTGGTCATGAATTGAGGTGTTCATGAGCTGAGGTACCGCTGTACAGACACTTTTATGACCTGTTAGTTACATACACCACTACAAAGGGTTTCATTTCCAGATAATGTTGGTACAAGTGCATCCTGGCATCTTGGGGCATGACAATGTTCTAAACCGATCAGAAATACTGGTGACAATAGCATGGAAACATTACCGATTGCTGTCTTGATAGGCCAGTCTGGCAAATTCTGGACAGTGCAGGTCAGCCAGTGTGCCTGCTTCAACATGCAAATGTGTCTGATGGAGGAACCTTTCAGGAAGTCTGGTTTGACAACTTGCCCCTGTGGGACTAGATGCTTAGGTGGGTCCATTCAGGAACAAATGAATGTCTTTGTCTCAGCAGTCCAAACACCGGTATTTCCCCACTGATAGTGCTAGCCTCCAGCAGCTGGTGCTAGTGCCTTCTGAGAAAGGGGTGCTGGTATTTTTATAACACAAAGGCACATATAAGCAACCTTTTTTTGCCAAGGATTTATCTGAATTTTCCCAACAAAACCCAACTGAAATCATTGGAAAATTTATACCCAGGTAGGGACTGATAATGCATCCTGCAGTTTGGTTGTGGACCGTAAGGGTCCCTTGCACAGCTCAACAGGCAATCCATGAGGCTGGGTGGACCCCAACATAAGACAGGGCATTCTAGATGAGTTTGGATTGCACCAGGCATAATGATGGCAACAATGGGTGTTTTATTCAAAGCAAAAGTGGAGTTACTAGTTATCAGTCTTTACATCTCTCAAAATGATGCGATCACAGGTTATTAAGGTCTTTCCTGCAGAAGGAAAAAGTTTTGTCAAGCCCCTGACAGGCTCCCCCAGAAGCTGCACAGGCATGCTGTCTGAAATACTGAAAACTGAGAGTGATCTAATTAAGTGGGTTACAGACAGACTCTAAGGAAGGCACCCTTGCTGGAAGAGAGGGCTCCATCCCCCCTGCATGCCTTCCATCAAACCCAACTGAGGAGCCAACCTCCTTGGGAAAAAGCTTGAGGAACATGGGAGTGTCTGCTGCACCAAGACAGAAATTGCAGAGGGCTGTTTATCGCAAGAAGCAGGCTGTTAGTTCATGAGATTAAGGAAAAAAACGCCCTTTTGATTTGGCTTGTCAGCTAGCAAGCTTCTTTGCCAGGTAGCTGACTGGGGGAGCTGTTTTATTTTAGTGGGGGATCATGCTTGGATCAAAAATCCCAGACATACCTCACATGGTCCCCTCCATGCCCACCCACCCACTCCTTTTCCAGCTCATCTTTGCTCTGCTGGCAAAACAAAGTTGGTTGGTCTGTCTGTCAGATTGCCCCAATGATACTGGCACAGGCCTGACCTTTGACTTCCCCACGGTTCAAGGCTGGGACTTGTTTTGAACCTCTGACCCAGGCTATAGAGGTCCAGATGCGGTCAGCCAGGCCACCAACCCCAGGGTTGCCTCTGGGGTCAGAAAGATGGACAGCTGCAGAGGGTTCATGCTCTGGCAGAGACCCACTGACAAGTGCCCCAAGGAATCTCTCTTGTTCCACCTCTGCAGCCAGCTTGTCCGCCCATCCCTCCCTCGGGCTCAGGCAACAGAAGTGACAAGCAGGTGCTGTGGGAACCCCCTTGGTTGAGGGAGTCATGCCCAGCACACTGCATCCTGCTGGGTTCTGCCTGGCCTTGTTGAGCAGCCACACATGGCCCTTTCCTCTGTTCATGGGGCCCTCTGGAAGCAAAAAAGGAGCCCCTGCAAATGGCACAGAACCTCTGAGCACAGCAGAGCTGGGAATTCTCTGGCTTGGCTATCAGAGAGGGCTTCCTGCACCCGGAGGGCCACCTCTCATTTTGGAGAAGCACTTGGGGCCACCTTCCAGTGGTGGGAGGGAATGAAGGTGAAATAAAGTGAGCCAAAAGGCCCAAAATACCCACACACTTCAGTTTGCAGGTCTTCCTGCCAGCACATCAGTGTGCTGCAGTAGGTTGTGTTGCACTGTGGACCTAGGAAGCTAAGTGGGGTGACTTGGGGCCAGCCACTCACTCTCAGCCCAACCTACCTCACAGGGTTGTTGTGAGGATAAAATAGAGATAGGTAAGCTGCATTGGGTTGTGGGCAGGATATAAATGTGATGTAGTAATCATTACAACTTTGCTTTAGGAAAGGTATTTTAGAACTCAGAGTTCACAGCCCAACAAGAAACCATGGCTTCTCTTTCTGAGTCATCCAAGGCCAACAGGACAACCCAAAATCCACCAACTAAGCATTAAATAAACTGTGTCTTAGTGTTTGTTTGTTTATTTATTTACATATTTATATGCCGCCTCCTTGCAAAGAAGCCTCATTACATGCAAACCCAGCCATTTTCCACACTAACCATGGCTTTCTGGGGTTTCAGGCAGGAATGATTCTGAGGATCAAATCTGGAACCTACTGCATGCAAAACCTTTGGGTTCTACTTATTAGGGGTCTTCATGAAGGGTGTGCCCACAACTGTTTGTTCTCCTTGTGTGTTCCCTGAAAGCCTGATGTTCAAGGGTAGATGGCTCTGAGCACCAAAGTTTGATGCAGCCATTGAGAACCCTAACAGACTTTTCTCTTCATCATGAATCGGTCCGATCCTCTTTTGTTTGTCCCTGAGCCAGCATTTTCCACAATTTGTGGAAGGGAGTTCTGTAAGGTAATTGTGTGTGCAGCTCTGAGTCACTGATGCATGCACAATGGCACCTGACCATTTTTCCCAGCAGGAGGCATTTGTTGGTTGCAGCAAGGCCAGGAGGCAAAATGCACCATGATTGTCCAGACCGGTGTCACTTGGGAAGACTGCTGTGCCAGTGGCAACACAGACATGGCGTGGTCCAACTCTTCACACCTGGATAACAAGATCAGCTTGCTCCAGTTCCTTGGCCTCGTGAGCTGCAACCCTTGCAAAGGTACAAGCATTGGGGCATGTTTTGGTTTAATGGATGGATTGATGCAAGGTTTCTTCTTTGAGGGTGAGCCCTCTATTTCAGGGATGCAGAAGTCCTGGCCTGTGGCAGCCCCAATGTGGCCCTCCACATCTTCCCCTTGCATGGTCTAGACATGTAGTTTGGTTTAAACTTCCATATCACTGGTGCCTTATTGTGTTCTGAGATCTTTCAGCTTCAGTACTGTATACAGTAATACTGTAGCATGTTGGACTTGAGGGTTTTGAATTTTGGGAACCCCCGCCTCCCAAAAAGCATTAGCTGTCAGATGGGATAGAAAGAAAGATTAAGAAGCAAAAGGAAAGAAATGCACAGAACCAGAAGCTAGAAGTTGCTGAAGTTACAGCACCTGGGCAACTAGGCAATCTGTTTTCTTCAATCCATCTTTTCCACTAGGGTGAGAGGTCTATGTTTCCATTTAGATTAGGGTCATTCTTTTCCAATTTTCAGCTACTCTGCAATGCATACATTCAGATGTCTGAAACCGACCTGAGGATTCTACCACAGTCTAGCTTTTCTTCCAACCTATGTAGGATCAGTAAACTTGTGGCATGGATTTTTTTAACATTTGGGGAGAATCTGCACAAATCCACATTTGGAGAAGCATCCCCCCCCACCTCTTCTATGGAACTCACATGTTGGCTAGTTAGTTAGTTAGTTATTTCTTTATTTATGTATTTATGTATTTGACAGATTTCTATGCCGCCCCCTTGCCAACTAGCCTCGCAGGAAATTTGCAGGTTCATATTGAGATAAATGTATTTCTTGACATAGTGTGTGCTTAACTTGTGGAACTTCCTGCTACAAGGAGGGATTGTAGCCTCTTGCAGAGACTATTTCATTATGTCCTATTTCACCATCTGTCTTTTCATGACAAATGGCTCTCCATGACCTCTTAAAGCTAAAATCCACACAAAAGCACCCTGTAATTAAAGATCCTTTGGGCTGAGCCTTTTGCTTCTGCCCCTTGGAAGTAAAAGTCATTGCCTAGGTTGAATGTTTGATCCTGAGTAGACAGACTCAAGATGGCACTCCTGGGGTCCCAGTCAAGCCTCAGGGGTTTTCCAGCTGGCCATACCAACTTCCCATCCTCCAAGCACTGACCTTTCAGTGGTTTCTCAAATTTGTTTGGGTTTTCACCCATCCTAAAAATCTCCCACAAGGCAGAGAAGCTAGCCAGGAGGAGCATAAAGTGAATGATACTGGCATTGATGGCTGTACCCCTTTGGCCTTGAACCCCACCTGCCCCCAAAAGCTTCTCTGTAATAGAATTTGGTCCTTGGGCAGAAGTTAGTTCTGCACCCCTGCTCCAGAGGCAGGCTGCAGAAGGAGCTAAAGAGACCCAAACAACCTCAGTGCTGGATCAGACCAAATCCACACAGTGGCCAACCAGTTCTTGGATCTGTGGATGATCTGTTTCTCACCAACTGTTGGCCCTGATGGGTTCCAAAGCACCTCTATGGTTCTTGTTGACCTGAGACACAGACTATCCAGGTTCAAATCCCCACTCAGCCATGTAGCTCACTCTTCAGTCTGACCTACCTCACAGGGTTGATGTGAGAAGAAAATGAAGAAGAGAACTGTGGAAACCACCTTGCAGAGGGACAAAAATGCTGAGATATAAAGATAAGAAACAAATACATAAAAGGGCATCACAAAGCAAGAGGGGGGCAATGCCTCTGAGTCTCCCTCATGCACCTTTCCAAATTCTTTTCTTGGTCACTGAGACAAACACAGTGCTGGAACAGATTAGGCTCCAGGTTTGATGTGCCGCCAGGAAACCGCTTGTGAAATGTCCTCTTTATTTTTCTTCCAACGATTGGGCCACCCATGCACGTGCAGTGCATGCCAACATTCCCTGGTCAGAAAGGCCCACACACAGCTGCTCCAGGGAAATTAATTTCATGCCCCCCCCCCCTGCACCGAACCCCGCCAGACAGCTTTTGCCCCAGGGTGACACATGGACACAATACACCCATCTGTCTTTTTCCTGCCTTCCTCGTAGGCCAATGGGCTTTTCTCCTTTCTCCGTCTCTCTTCTTTAATTTTCCAGACAGATCCCTCTCCTGACTTGTTGCCGTTCTTGTTTTCATGTCAAGGAAGCTCGCCAGCAAAACAGGGAGTCCTATTGTTCTGGGAGAAAAACTTTTCTATGGAATCTCTTTCCAAATATGTCTGTCAGTCACGCCCCCCCCCCCAACCTCCCACTTCCTTCTTGCATATCCAACTTTCACCTCCTGAGTGCCTGTGGGGGCATATTCCAAAATTCTCTAATTTTCCTTTCTCTCCCTTGTTTTCCTGTTTGCCCTCCTCCTGTGGTTTGTTGGTTGGTTGTTTTTACCAAGGGCCTTCCTCCCTTTTGACTGAGAAGGCCAAGTTTGCACATGCAGAAAACCTTGTTGGAGATGCTGGTGAAAGTGGTGCAGAAGTGTTGGAGTACACAGCCCAACTTTCACAGCCAGTGACAAGGGGCCCTGGGGGGGGGGGGAGCGGGCATCTGCTGGCTGGGGATGATGGAGTTTGTAGTCCAGCACATCTGGAAGCTGCTACATTGCAGGAGGTTGGGCCATTTGCTAAAGCAGGGGTCCCGGTTCAAGAGTACACTTGGCTGCAAAGACCACTGGGCAATCCAGGGCCAGTTGCACTTTTCTCCACCCAGTCTGCCCTACACGGGAACCTAGGAAAGCATCCTTAAACCTTGGATGACCCTCTTAGGGATCACCCAGAAAGAGGAAACACAGTACTCCAACTAGAGGACATTCCTTGGACAAACATTTGCACATGCTAATGTCTGTGTGTAGTTGCAAACTTAGCAATAATATAAAGAGGATTGACTGAAGCATCTGGATTTAAGCAGAAATGCAGTATCTGGTCATGGTGGTGGTGGACTCGGCTCTGTGGAACTCTCTGCTGCAGTAGGTTATCTGTCAAGTTGGTGTGTTTTATTCCCTTGGGGGTAAGTCTCACTTACTCTGGGAGGACATGCATAGCATTGCACATGAACTGGAAAGAACATTGTTGCGAAGTGCTACTTAATGATCAAATGCTTTGATAAGGAAACCATTCTGTATGTGTGTGTTCCATGTTGCTCAAGCTGATATTGAGGGTGCACAACTCTTGGGTTGGAAAGGCAAGGGTGTCAATATTTTGATCCATTTGTATTATTTCTGAGCAACTAGGCTCAAATACTTTAATGAACAAAATCATGCATAATAAGCTGCCCAGAGAGCCTATGGCTAGTGGGGCAGCATATACATTGAATAAATAAATAATAAGTGAGAATGTATCTCTGTCCATCCATTGGTCTGTCAGCGTAAAAGCACCAACTCCATGAAACCTAGTTCCCTGAAACTTGCCATGCAGATTTAGAGGACACTGGGATGGTGGAGTTATTTCATTTCTAGAACTAAAGTATTAATGTTGTTTTTAAGATCCATTAATTCATTGCAAGGACTAATGGTCCGTTAATAAAGGTAAAGGTAAAGGTTTCCCCTTGACGTTACATCCAGGCATGCCTGACTCTAGGGGGCGCTGCTCATCTCCGTTTCCTGGCCGAGGGAGCCGGCGTTTGTCTGCAGACAGTCTCCGTGGTCGTGTGGCCGCATGACTAAACACCGAGGTGCACGGAGCGCTGTTACCTGCCCACCGAAGTGGCACCTGTTCATCTACCTGCATCTGCATGCTTTCGAACTGCAAGGTGGGCAGGAGCTGGGACGGCGCACGGGAGCTCACCCCGTGTGCAGATTCGAACCGGCGATCTTTCGATCAACCAGCCCAGCAGCACAGCGGTTTAAACCACTGCGCCACCTGCAGTCCCGGTCCGTTAATAGCTAATTAGTAATTATTTTAATAGTTTAATAGTTTGTCAATGTGGTTGAAGTCTGCAGTGACGTCTTCAGGCATTAGGTGGCAGACATCCTTTGGCTGCACATCCCTGGAAGCCGGGGAAATTCGCCAGCAATCCGACCAGATTCTAAGCTTGTTTCCTCCCTCTGCTGTGAAGCAGCCCCACTCAGGAAACGGACTAGCTGCCCCCCTGCTTATTCCCCCCTTCAAGCAGTGACAGGGTGCATTATTAGGACACAGGCTGCACCGATAGATGTTTGCAGGTATGGTTCCACTATGGACTCAAGGTACAGCTCCAACTGTTATGCACACTTGCTTGAAAGTTTCTCTGAGAACTATTATAATCTGTAGAAAGTGGCATCCATTCACTAGTCAAATGAGAAATAAACAACAGACAGGACTGGACACTGCACATTCTGCAATTCTTATCCAGTGGCACTCCTGTCCCCTGAGAAAACCCCTTGTTTCTTCTTTTCTCCCCCAGAGACCTGTGATGGTGTAGACTGTGGGCCAGGCAAAGTCTGCAAAATGAAATATGGCCGCCCACACTGCACATGTGCCCCAGATTGCTCCAACCTGCCCCAGAAGCTACACGTGTGCGGCTCGGATGGGTTTACCTACCAAGATGAATGTGACCTCCTGATGGCAAAGTGCAGAGGGCGTCCTGACCTGGAAGTGATGTACCAAGGCCGATGCAAAAGTAAGGTCCCTTCCATCACCTCCCATGTCTCTCCCTCTTGGCTTTGTCTGTGGCAACCCTGCCTTCCACCCCACCAGACCCATGGGGCACCCACCAGCACTGCATCTTGCAGCCCGTGCTGAGGATAAGCTTGCAGGCATGGGAGTTGCATCCCATAGGTTTTGCACCCTTGGGAAAGACCCTCACCTTGGGCCAGCCCTCTCAGCTGCCCTTGTTCCTCATCCTCTTTTGCATCCCAGTTCTCACTGGCGCCTTTGACAGTCAAAGGCCCAGTGACCAAGAAGGCCATGCCTTGGTTCAGACAACACAATTATCCTGTTGTGTGGGCCTAGCTGAGGGGAGCAACCCACAGTTCACAACTCAACATATAGCCATGGCACTCTGCTGCATTTGCACCTGCTGAGTCGGCATTCCCTACCTGTTCCTCCCCGGCTGATCTCAGTTTCCTCATTGTGGCCTCCTTCCCTCAGAATCTTGCTCCAGTGTCGTGTGCCCTGGAACCCACACATGTGTCGTGGACCAAACTGGGAGTGCCCACTGCGTGATGTGCAGGACTGCCCCCTGCCCGGACCCCATGAGCCTTGACCACACCATTTGTGGGAACAATAACATCACCTACCTATCTACTTGTCACCTACGGCGAGCCACCTGCTTCCTGGGCCGATCCATTGGCATTCGGCATTATGGCAGCTGTGCAGGTATGCTGTGCTCAGTGGTAGGGACTGCCTCTCAGCTTTTCTCATTGCATCCATGGCATCTCCAGTTCAAACAGAGATGCTGAACCAGAGGTTTGCAAACCAAATCCAACTAACTTGGGCTCTCAAACTGGCCATCTGGCATTTCCTAATTTTTATTTATACATCCATTCATTTACAGTATTCCTATTCTGCTCTGCATCTAAATAGATGCCAGAGCAGCATGCCACTAGAAGATAAAAACAAATAAAAGAATATTGTCTGGATGGAGTCAAACAATATGGCAAGCCACACTCAAAGGTCATGTAGCAATGGAGTGTGGGTTCTTGTTGAAACCTGGGTTATCAAGTTGTGTGAACCCAGCTGAGGTAACAAACCATGGCGAACAACTCACAGTTCACAAACCAATAACAACAAAAAAGGGTTCTTTTCATGAATTGTTCATGGTTAAGAAACCATGGCTTGTTTGCACAGCTGGGTTTGGACAACATGATAACCCTTGTTTCAGTAATAACTTATCCCTTGGGTGGGGGTTATCACATTTTCTGTATTACTATTAAAAGTGGAAGATCAATAAGACTATAATGGGTCAGACAAGGAAGGCTTCCTGAAATAAAAATGTTTTCAGGAGACACTGAAAGCAACACAGTGTTGGAGGCTGGGAGTTCCACAGAAATGGAGCCACTGCACTGAAGGGTCTTCTCCAGGCAGCCTCCAATCGGGCCATCAGCCCATACAGAACCACCAGGAGCATGTCCTCTGATGACACCAATGTCTTTGGTCACTGAGAAGGGCAAAGGCACTCTCTCAGAAAGACAAGCCATCTCCATTTTCCTTACCTGTTGATCATTTTGTGGTTTCCCAGGTGTTGCGTTTAGTGGTTTCCCAAATCCTGCCCCCACCTAGGTTGAAATGCTTCACCAAAGGCTTATGGACTTACAGTAGGAGCATTAAGTGAAATTAGGTTGCTACTTTCACCTTACTTCCTTCTGTTGTCAGTCCAAAGTTTGAAAGGAACCACTTAGCACTGCAATCTTGAGGATGGAAAAATCAATGCACTGACTTTTGGTTGTTCTTTTTCTTCCTTAGCCTTGAACAGGCACCCCCTGGATTCAGATGATGCTGAAGAAAACTACATCTAAAATGACATTTTGCAATCTGGCCAACTCCTAACATGCAGGGGCATTATCTGTAATAATTGGCAGACCATATATACCTGATATTTATTATGACCAAATGAAAAAAGCTTATTTATATAAATAGATATAGATGTCAGCTTATATAACCATGAGATATCAGAATGTGGGGACAACAGGAAGTCTTCAGAGCTATTTCCCATTTCAGGCAGCCAGTTCTGATTTTTCCAGTTGTGGTCTCTCCCCTGCTCCAAAACTGTAGAACTTCTTTCCAGGAGAAAAGAGATCTACTCCATGGGACATGGAAAACTGATTATACTTCTAGAAGTCTGATGGGTTTGATACATCATATTTACCCCAAACCTGCCAATGAACCTCCTTGGCTCACAGGAGGTCATGTAACCTTCAAAATACGAGGGGGGATCCAACCCCCCCCCCGGAATTATCTTCCGGAAGGCAGGCCTCTTTAGTACAGGCTTCCCCCACTAGGTGAGTGCCCTAGGAACCCATCTGCATCAGTGTACCCAGCTGGGTTGTTGCGAGAGGCTGGTTCAGAGAAGCTTTTTTGGAGGCTCTTTCAACGCATTTGCCTATTTTGTGATGACTGATTCACACTAACAACGTGCAGTGGTGACATTTTGTTCAGCTGAATGTTCAGCAGTTTTTGACCAAAAACAGCATGACTCTTGTGCCCTACCCTCCCTATTCACCTGATCTTGCCCTGTGTGACTTTTTTTGTTTCCCCAGATGAAAAAAGTCCTCAAAGGGAACCGTTTTGCCAATGTGGAAGAGGTGAAACAAAAAACAGCAGAAGCACTAAAAGGCATCAAAATTGATGCGTTCAAATCCTGTTTTGAGCAGTTGAAAAAAGTCTTGATAGGTGTATTGCATCAAAAGGAGAGGACTTTGAAGATGACTGAAGTTTGAACATGTAAAAATAAATACATGATTTTTTTTAATAAATAAATTTCTGGGTTTTTTGGGTCCCTCCTTGTATCTTTAGTTGTTTTTTTTTTTTTTTTACTCCTGGGTCTAGTGTGAGGTGCTTCCTCCCTACCACTTTTCTTGCTCCTAAACCCTAACTTTTGCTCTACTGTTTCCCCTCTTCCAGTTCTTTCAGCCACCATACATGTTAGCTCTCTCCCCTTTATTCCTCAGCCTGTCCCTACCTACCCAACATCCCTACTTGCACCTACTCTAGCCTATTTCCCATTTCAGGCAGCCTGTTTTTCCAGTACCAGGAAGCCCTTCACAGCCTAGGAGAGCATGTGCCATCAGGGGAACAGGGGTCAGCTGTGAAAAAAGCTGTGGATTGGCACTCCTTGCCCCAGCCCCTCCTCAAGTATACAGGGCCAATGTACACCAGCTACATGGTGGGAAGAAGGGCTTCCTGTGGGCAAATGGACAAAATGCTATGGGAACAGAAAGATGGGCTAGAGAGCCCCCTGGGTCTGACCCAGCTTGAGGGCTCTTCTGGTGTTCTTCCATGAACTCCAGGGCAAATAACTCATTATGCACTGTATGGAGAAAGTGGATGGAAGCATTTCTCCTGCTCCCATTGTACTAGAACACAGCTGGGGTCGTTCAGCGAAATGGAGGGGCAGGAAATTCAAAGGGCAGAGATCCTTATGTTTATAAGACCAGATCTGGGCTCTGTGAAGGCTGGATTTTGAGTGAGTTCAAGCTGAGCTTGGGAAGGCCAATTTGGTTTCCCAGCCTGCAGTTCTCCATCCCTGGGTTGAAATGACCTACATGTACCACTGATTGGAGAATGGCTGCCCAGCTGAAGTCTGTGACATTTGTAAACCTACCTACCTACCTACCTACCTACCTAAAGCTTTTATAGACCGTCCATCTACTGGTGTCTCGGGACAGTTTACAACAAGCAACAGATAAAATGGCACAGCATCCAGTAATTCAATAATATGACACCACATTAAAACCGATTAAACATTAAAATAACAGGAAAGTAAAAAGGGTTTTGCCTGGCATTGAAAAGAAAAAAGCGTTGGCACCAGGCGGACCTCTCTGGGGAGGATGTTCCACAGTCGTGGCACCACTGCAAAGAAGGCCCTCCTCTGGGTAGCCACCCTCCTAATCTCTTTTAAGGCAGGCTCCCAGAGAAGGACCTCCAACCCGGATCTTAAGGGGAGGGAGGACATATAGGGAAGGAGACGCTCCTTCAGGTATCCTGGACCTGAGCCGTTTAGGGCTTTATAGGTCATCACCAGCACCTAAAATTGGGCCCGGACTTCAACTGGCAACCAGTGTAAGCAGTCAAGGACCAGCATTATATGTGAAAGCTGGCCGGTCCCCGTTAACATCCTGGCAGCTCTATTCTGAACCCACTGAAGTATCCAGACTGTCTTCAAAGTATCCAGACTGTCTTCAAGGGCAGCCCCACGTAGAGCGCGTTACAATGCGTTACAATAATCCAATGCAGGTTCTGGGGAGTGCAGAACAGCAGGGGGCGGGGAGCTGGGTGCAGGGCCTTGATTAAACTTTAGCTCATGGTTCAGGCAGAGAGATCAGACCCAACCAGCATGAACTGGAGCGCCTTTGATTCTCCAGTTCTCCTTCCTGCCGAGTGTTGGGGAAACCCAGCATAAATCCTAGCAGAAAAAGGTTGCTTATATGTGCCTTTGTGTTATGTCACACCGATCCGCAATATAGGCTCGGAATCAGTTTCTTGTCAGGGCAAACAGGTTTATTTACAATTGAATGCATGGATCCATGGGTGCCTAAATAGGAACACCCCGTGTTAATTTCCTTAGGGTTATACAGAATGCACAAAAGGGGAGTGAATACAGTACTCAGGAAGGTGACTGGATGCTTTGATATGGATAGGAAGGTGGTTGGATGCACGTCACAGCACCTTAAAGAAAAGGTACATTCCGCTCTAAGTAGATGCCTTTGACAGGCCTTCCAAACTAAAGTTACCTTGAACAGGCCTGCCAGAAAAGGTTACATTTGTGAACTTTATAGGGTCAAGGAGGCACCTTGGCAAACCCATAAAATACAAAGATAGCAATTGACAGTTACCCGCTAATGGAGTGGGGTCATTTGGTCCTCACCACCAGACACTGAGGCACCCTTTGTGATCTGCTTATGGCAAGGCAGTGCGGCGGGATGATATACCTTGTTTTTCTGTGTACAGTTATAAAATGAAACCTGCAGTGTCCCTGCGCCTCTTTTTCAGAAAGTACCAGAACCCCAAGCCAGGCTTCTGTGAGCTGCTCCTTTAAGAGACTGGAACTCTCAGCTCATCTGAGAGCAGCTGCTACATTTGCAGAAGTGGGGCTCTCAAGGAAAGTTAGTTAACCCCTGGCTATTCTTGGGCTAACAGCAAGCAAAACTGATAAGGCGGCCAGGCTAGTTTTCGAGCAGTACTGCAGTCACCCCCATTTGCATGCCGAGACCCGCCATAATCCCTGTGCCGCAGTGATCCTTATGTTACTCTCCTGTAAGCAAGGCTACTGTGTTAAGTCCCTCTGCAGACCTCTCACCTTCTTTTGACTGTGCTTCGTCACCATCTGCTCTGCTGCTGTGACTCTGAACCTATAAACACTCTGTGTATGTCCTAAAAGCTGGTAGCTGGCTGTGAGGACCCCTACCGGGGCGCATGCTGTCAAAGTCACTGCAGGGGGCCTGGGTGATCTCGCCAATACAAACGCCGGGGTTCAAGGCGATTAGGTCTTCCCTGCGGGTCCGAGCGTTCATTCCCACCATTGGTTTTGAGGCTCTGTTACAAGCCAGATGCTAGAAAATCTGTCCAGAGCTCTTCAAAGCTGCATGCATGTTTGCCCCTCCACAGCAGTCACTGTGTTCCTCTGGCTGCTTTTTCCTTGTTGTGGTTGCAGTCTAGTTTCATCTGGGGAGATTTGGTTTTCCAACCTGCCATGTAGATCAGGCAGGGACATCAGCGACAGGAAGGGGTGCACACCGCAAACATGTGCAGGCAATATGGTGGGTACCTTGGGTACACATTGCTGACTCTGGAGTTTCAGGTGAATGGAGCGGCTCCCCAGCTCAGGAATTGTCTGGATTCGGCCATGCCTTGAGAACTCCCTTTGACAGAGTGTTTGTACTGCTGCAGAAGGAGATCTGCTCCATAATTTTTTTGAGGACTCCTCTTCAATCCAGAGTGGTGTAGCATGGCAGCTAGAGAAATGCCAAACTGTTCAGTGGTGGTGCATGTAATTAATGTGCAGAAGCTCAAAAGTTTAATCCCTGGGAGAAAATGCCCATTTGAAATCTTGGAGAGCAATCGACCCCCGTGACAACACAGGAACCCACACCCAAAGCTTAATTATGGATTTGTGCTGAACCTTGGGGTTATGTTGCAATGTGAATTATGTTGTCACAACCCAGATAAGGTAACAACTTATGGTCTCTTAAGTATAAACAACCCACAGTCTGTGTTCTATTCATGAGTTGTTGTTGGTTAACAAGCCATTGTTTGTTAGTGTGGCTGGGGTCAGAGAATATGATAAGCCACACTTGGGTTGGGTATGGGTTGTCATTGAACCATAAGTTGTTGCTGAGACGTGGGTTATTATGTTCATCCTATGTGAGATACAAGCAGCTGTATGAGATTTTGAAAATGTGTGCATCCCAACTGATCTGTTGCCTCTGGTTTAAATCATGAGGACTGGAACTTCACTGTGTTTTTAAAGCGTCAACTGCTTCTGGTGGAATGGGACCATGAGATGGCACTGCCGAACAGCATCTGCCAGCCCCACCCGTCATTAAAAGGTTTGCTCCAAAGCAAGGGTGGCACTGAAAGGGACATTTTCAAGGAATTCTACACTGACCGGCTGAAAAACCAGAAATTCTCGAGTTCAGTGCCCTCTCCTGGTTAGAAAGGGCCCTGCTAGGCGAGACAAAGTCCCGCGCTGCCTTCCTCCAAGGGAGGCGCTGCAGGAGACCTTGAGTACCCACTGGCCACGCTAGCTGTGGATGGTGGGAACTGCAGTACCGCGCATATGGTGGGGGGGAGGTACCAGGTGGGGGAAATAGCCACACTGGCTGAGGGTAATGCGAACTGCAACCCCATGGTTCTGGGGAACAGGTAGCCAGGGAATAGCCATGCTGGTTGTGGCTGATGGGAACTGCAGTGCATTGCATCCAGAGGGCATCGGCACCCTGCTGGCTGGACTCGATGGGGCGTATAGCCTCACACCCGAGAGGGGGCTGGGCAGAGGCAGTGGGCATGCTGGCTGGGGAAGATAGGAACTGCAGCCCCAGGCATCCAGGGGGCATCAGGCCGAAACATCGGGCAAGCTGGCTGGGGATGATGGGGGCTGCAAGCGGCATTTCTTTCCGCGGCGCAAATAGCCTCGGAAACGCCCCATCACCAAACCCGGGACACCTTTCCTTCTTATGTGTATCTCCATGGCACGAAGAAGTGGCGGAGCTTTCGCACAAAGGGGCGAAGCCGCCGTCGACCCGGGTGACGCCTGTGACGTTACCTGACGAGGCTGGGCGGAAGTGGTATTTATTTCCGCTTCCGGCCACGGCTTATTTTTTTCCGCGCGTGGACAGTGGGTGGCGAGTCGAGTATCCTTTGAACGCCTGGGTTCCTCTTCGGGGCTGATTCGGGGAGGGGACTGGGGAGTGCTGGGGAGGAGAGCGAGGCGGCTGAGCCTGCGAATACGCATAATTAGGGCTCGGTGTCTGTCTTAGGGCATTAAAGCCTTAGGCAATTGTAATATGCACGCTCACTCTCGTAAATATGTAATTAAATCACACGGTATATAAATAGCTAGATGGGAACAGAGGTGGATATGGAGATAGATAGGTGTGGGGGGATCTGGGAAGTCCACGTGAGATAATTTTATCCAGAGATTGAATTTTCCGGCTTTATCACAGATAAGGAGGGAAAGGGAAGGAGAGAGAGACAGAGAGACGTATGACTATTGTTGTTGTTGTTAGTCGCGAAGTCGAGTCCGACCCATCGCGACCCCATGGACAACACTCCTCCAGGCCCTCCTGTCCTCCACCGTCCCCCGGAGGCCACCCAAGCTCACGCCGACTGCCTCAGTGACTCCATCCAGCCACCTCATCCTCTGCCGCCCCTTCTTCTTTTGCCATCTATTCTTCCCAGCATCAGGCTCTTCTCCAGGGAGTCCTTCCTTCTCCTTAGGTTGCCAGAGTATTTGAGTTTCATCTTCACTATCAGGCCTATGACTATATGTGTCTCTATTATGTATGAGAAAATTGTGATTATAGTTTGTGTATGTGGATATATGTATAGAAAGAGAGCTCTTAGAGTCAGATGTGGTATGCTGATATACTGATATGTATAAAGTTAATCTGGAAAATTAATTTTTTGTATAAAAATTACCTTGCATATAATATGTGTGAATGTATTAGAAAGGGATAGAGAGGTTTTTCAATAGTTGTATGAGTATGTCTAGAGGTATAGATGTACACACTATTTCTATATAGGGAGAAAGTCTGGTAAGTTTTGCTTTTCTTCTGGCAAACACCAGTGGTCACTTGCTGGTAATAAGTAAAGATATAATAGGATAGTTAATATCTATTGTATCAGCTCTTGCTAAGCATGCACAATGAATCATAGGTTGCTTACCCCAACTCATGGCCCTCTAGGTGTTTTGGCCTACAACTCCCATGAGTTTTTGCTATTGCTTGGGCTGTCAGGGGTTATAGGCCAAAATGTAGGGGTGCCATGTTGCCCCCACCATTGCATAAAATAAGGGGTAGTTTATCCCTGCAAAATAAAGCCCTACAATTTAGTCAGGCCCAGCTTTTCCTGTCTGTAAAATGGAGGTAATGATACTGATGGATTTAAACACTTGTCACATGTCCCTTTGCCCTTCCAGGTAACACTCAGCTGCCACAATGCTGATCTTCGTGAAGACCCTGACTGGCAAAACCATCACCCTTGAGGGTGACACCAGTGCCCAGTGACACCATCGGGAATGTCAAAGTGATAACGAAGGTATGCAGTCAACTCTGAATGCCAGTGCCTTCCAACTGAGGCACTTGCATCAAAAAGGAGCAAAACAGGCAGCCTGTGTTGGGGTTTTGCTCAAGTTCAGGGACTACCACCAGAAAGGCCCTGTTCTTGGTGGGGGTTGAGACTGGTTCCCACCTTCATTGACATTCAAAATAGAACCTCACTAGCTGAACTTAAACTTACGGGAGAATGATACTTGTTAAGCACCCTCCATAAATAGGGTTCTGAATAAAGGGGAAAGTGGCACCCAGACACATCACTTTAAAGAGAGAAAAGCCTGAAAAGCCAATGGGGTCTATTTAGAGGATTGGAGCAGGATTTGGATGCTTCAAGTTCTGGTCCGCACTTGGTCACGAAGTCACACCCCTCACCTACCTCACATGTTGAATGGAAAAAATGAAAACATTTTTGGGGGAAGGCTTTTTAAAAGCATGGGGGGGGGGGCAATCTTGTTTTCCTTTTTTCCTGGGCCTTCAACACGTCCATTAATGACAAATACATAAAATGAATACATATATTCTCAGAAAAGAATGACTGTTCTGGATTGTGCTGGTGGAGCATACAAGTGCAGCACTAATGACTTGTAGAATGCTGCAAGTAAACTGCCCCAACCAGATGGGCCTTCCCCAACCTAGTACTCTCCAGGCTACAATATTCATCAGTCCTGATTCTTCACTGTGCTGGTTGGAGGATGCTGGGAGATGAAGTCTAACATCCCAGAGTCCATAGCATTGGGCAAGGTTGGCAGGGGAATATTTAAGGCCAGTTGCTGCTTAAAGGCCAGCAGCATCTTATCTTCATAGGGAAGCAGCTGGAGGATGGGCGAACTCTTTCCGACTACAACATCCAGAAAGGTACGGTTCTGAGGCAGAGCGACCACTGCTGCAAAGGCAGAAGCAGCCCTGCCGATTGGTCATGCCCAGTTTTCCCATGCAGCACATCATTTTTGATGGCCATAAGCATGTGGATCATGAGAAGCAGTTCTCATTCCGTCTTTCCCTCTAGCCATGGGCCCTTCTTGCAGCTAGCTGAAGAAATAGCAGCTGGGTCAGGGGTGATGGTACTTGCAGTCCAAAACGTTCTCTGCAGTGTGTGGGTGCTGGTGAGGTTTGCCCTGACTTGTAGAAAATGGCACAGGACATGGCACAGGCAATCGTCTGTAACCTGCCACCCTCCAAACCTTTGGGACTACACATCTCATCTCTCCTGACCTGTTTGCCATTTCTTCATGGTCTTGTGAGGATAAAAGGGGTGGAGGAATGGCTGTAGCCACTAGTGTGAGTTCCCTGTATGCAGGGCCAGAGGAGAAATATATAAAAAGCTTGAAAACAGGGAGGAAGAAAGAACTGCAGGTCAGTCACAGAGCAGGCCCATGGAATGCAAGCATTCCCTGCTGCTGTAGATCAGAACCAGATGGGCTGGTGACCAGGCCAGTTTGAGGCAGTATTATGTCTTTTGTCCATGTCAGGACCCTTTGGACAGCCCTAACAGATGGCCTTTTGCATTCCACATTCCTGAACTGTCATGACATACATTTCCTGGTCCCCAGGTGGCTCATCCCCTCACCTAAACAAGTAAGGAGAAGCCACACTGAATGCAACCTCTCTTCCCACTTGGGTTAAGATAAGCCTGATTGAATTACAGTGGTCAGTTTGTTGAGTCCAACAGAGCCATTACAAAATTACATTATGAACATTAAGCAAATTTAGGGAAATTTTTGTGAAAGTAATGGGACTTACTTCAGAGTAGACACATCTAAGTCTGTAATCTTGTCTGCATTTACCCAGAATATGTAAAGAGAGCCAGTGTGGTGCAGTGGTTAAGAGCGTGGGACTGGGACTCAGGCAACCCGGGTTCAAGTCCCCGCTCGGCCATGGAGCCCACTGGGGGACTTGGGGCCAGTCACAGACTCTTGGCCCAACCTACCTCACAGGGCTGTTGTTGTGGGGATGAGATGGAGGTGGAGAATGATGTAAGCTGCCTTGAGCCCTTTGAGGAAAAAGGCAGGGTATAAATTGAAAAATAAATAAATAAAATAAATATCCAAGCAACCCTGACTATTAAGCTGTGGTTTAGAGGAATGCAAGAAGAAAAAGTAAAATGTAGCAAGTTAGAGAATTTCAAAAGATGCTTAAAGCAGGGGTTCCATGCTTACTGGGGAGTGCGATGCTGAACTTGACTTTCCTCTGAGGTGTAGCGGGGGTGGACAGAGGTGAGGTGAATAGCATCTTTTTATTCAGAGCCCCTCCCCACCACCTGCTGCCTTCCAGAAGTGTTGGACTGCAAGGCCCATCATTCCCAGCCAGCCATGGTAATTGGCAGTTGACATGTCCTGCACATCTGGAAGGCACCAACTTGGGGAACTGTGGTGAAGACTTCTGAAGAACTCCCAACTTTGTGTCAAGGGGCCAGAGGCCCGATCGCTTTGGTCGTAATTAACCACACTTGCAAGAGCAATAAAACTAAATCTATTTATTGCTAGTTATCTACAAGATTTACGATTCTACGAACGAGCTCCTTAATGATAGCCTTTGGTGAGCAGATGTTCACCTCTGAATGGCGATAGCTTCTCCCCGCTACGTCATATCCCCCTCCCTCATTCGTTCCTCCCTCCTCTCTTGTTCCCTTTTGGCTTTCAACTGATAAGATTTAATAATTCTTCTGTTATGTGCAGTTTTGAAGTTCACATATCCCATGATGCCTTCAGCTTCCGGTCCTGTCAGCTCTGCTTCTGAAGAGGAGGAGGAGTTGTGTTCCTTTTTTGTTCCAGCGTTGTCCTCCTTCTCGCAGTCTGGCTGACTTAAAGGGCCAGGCGTCTGTTCAGTGGGTTGTAGACTAGAGGAGCTCTCAGCAACAGGATGGTTTGTGTTTACATCGAGCCGTGGTGAGGTCTCTTGAACGCCGGCTGTCAAGATCAGGTCCTCCTCGTGAGTAATAGCTCCTGTCATGGCTTCATGCACGACACTTTGAGACATTTTGACTGAACCCAATAAGTTATTGCCAAACTCTGGAATTTGGATTTTTTTCATTTTTCCTTCTCATGGACCTTACAAGGGAAGTGTGTGTGTCTCTGTGTGTTGGGGGTGAACTTTGTTTTTCAAACTACTCAATAGCTCAAGTTCTGTGTGTGGCATCTCAGAATATATTAAAAACATGAAATACAAATAGTGAAATGATGGTGAAAGGACTAGTGTGTTGTCAAACCAATATAAGATCTGCAGCAGAGAGTATAAAAACATTCTAGCACATACAATAAAGCCAGTAATAAGAGTGCTATGAACTTAAAACTATCTGAAAACAGTTCTGTAAAGCAGTTTTTCAGTGTCAGATTTTGGGTTTACAGGTGCATCTTCTATGCAGCTGGAACCATTCAAGGTTTCTTGATGTGGTCAACCTGGAGGGCATCTGGGAAAAGGTCTTTGGCCTGGGCAGGTGTTACTCAGAGACAGCCCGGGGTGGGGCGAGCTGGACTTGTCCCAAGAATTGGAATCCTTTTGTTCCTCTATTGCACAGATATTCAGAAGATGTTAATTCAGTTTGTGCACTCCTAGTTAAAAGGGATAGGAAGGGGTTGCTGTGAGGCTCCCAGGCCTGCAGGGGGCGCTGCTTGCAGTGGCCAGCCTTGGCCAGCTGGAAGTGCAAGGTAGAGAACATAGACATTAAATGTAGACTGAACCACTTGGTTAAGCCACTTTTGAAGTCTGTAATATTGACTTTTAAATGCTTTTTATTGAATTGTGGGCTGTCCAGAGAGCTTTGACTATTGGGTGGCATAGAAGTTAAACTGCTACCAGTAAAAGTTATTAGTCTGCTTATTTAAATACTTCTATGCTACCTTATATATAAGAATTTCTCTGTTGCTCTCACTGAAATGCAAGAGCTCAGATCAAATGCTCAGTCATTAAGGGTGCAATGCTGTGCAGAAAAAGAAAGCTCTAGGATGGAGCTTCCAGCATTCCCCAGGCAGCTGTGCTTGCAGGGGAATGTTGGGAGTTGTAAGACTGTTAAGGGAATGATCCAATGCATGTTTAGACTGCAGTGGGGCGAAAGCCCTACAGCATGGGGAGCTGGC
The DNA here is from genome assembly GCA_023646645.1 of Varanus salvator macromaculatus. Taxonomy (NCBI): domain Eukaryota; kingdom Metazoa; phylum Chordata; class Lepidosauria; order Squamata; family Varanidae; genus Varanus; species Varanus salvator. The sequence goes on along the minus strand of JAIXND010000746.1, from coordinate 945,942 downwards.
AGAGAAGGAAAGCACTTGAGGAGAGGAGGCCCCTTCCCCTGCGTGCATATGCAAGGCACTGCATCTGGTGGGAGGAGAAGCTGCCCAGCCACAGGGTGCTGTGCAGGTCTCCTCAAGTGCAAGCCCCATGCAGCCTAGAGGACCTTGCCTCCCAGAAAAGCAGACTCTGGAGGCCCAGGCGTGAGCCTATGAAGTGAAACAGAGCTCACTCCCTGGAAGGGTTGCGCAAGCCTGGGCATGTCTGTCTTCCTTACTCAGAAGGAAGGCCACCTGTGCCCAGCGCCCCTTGCTCCCAGGTAAATGGGTCCTGGCTTGCAGGCCTGGCTGCAGGGTTGTATGGGTCTGCTTAGAAGTCAGCATGACATGGCATTTATTTCTAGCTGCTGCTGCTGCTTGTTGTTGTTGTGTCTTAGTACTGTTGTGTTGTTGTGGTTGTGAATTAAGCATGCATGTAGCAATTTTGAGCAGTGGGGTGTGGCCGACTCCAGAAAACAGGATTCTGGGCTAAGATGACCTTTGTGCTGATTTGGCACTGCCTTTCTGTGGTGAGAAAGGGTTGCTGATTGGAGATCCAGTTGGACTCCATGGAAGACTTTTGGAAAACCAGAAAGGTGAATCATTCTTGTTTTGGTATCACCCGTAAACAAGCTTATGCCTGAATCCGGGGTGCTATTCCCCCATTTATAATCATGTGTGAGCATTTCACACTTATATGGTGCCATTTCAGGTAGTCAAAAGTGTTTCATCTTAACAATCCCATAAAATAGACCAGAATTCTTATGTCCATATTGCAGCCAGGAAAACTGAGGCTGAGAGATTGAATGGCTTGACTAGTCCAAGCAGGTTGGCAGCTGTACTTGAGATAAATGGCAAGGTTAAGGGGGCTGTCACAGAGCCAGATTTGAAGTGGTGGCTTAGTTGCTGTTCAACCTGCACTCCTCACCACACCAGGAAATCTGTTGTGGTGCCAAAACCTCTAGATCCTGGCCCTGACTTGTCTGAGATGGGAATGCTGGGCCACATAGTCCAGATGGGGCTGGTATCCACGGGGTGGCGGGGCACTGTTTCAAGAAACTGCTTTGCTACCCCTCTTGCAGACATGAGAATGTCAGCCCATGGTTTGGGAGAAACATTGGAGCGGCCTGGTGCCCATATGGATCTTGTCAGTTTTAATTGGGTGAAATATTGGGTTGCAGGGGATCCAGTTGCACCCCACACCCCCCAGGCAAGGCTGCTGTTACAGTAGGGGGTGTCTCAGCCGCCTTTCCACCTCTCTCCATCCCTGCTTTAGAATGAATGGGGTGTGTTTGTGAGCATGCGAAGGTAGTGGAGTGGGGTGTTTGAGAAAGGATCCCATCTGCTGGAAGGTCAGAGGGTCACTGCCTTGACAGAGGCTGCAAGGGGGCCAGACTGTGAGGCTGATGGGGTCCAGTATGTGGGATAGTACCATTGTGCACAGACAGCATTTGGCTTTGGCACAGCTCTGGTTGCAGGGTTTCCAGTGAGGGGGAGAGCATGTTTGCTCCCAGCTGCCAGGTTACCTGCCACAGCTGTCACAGGCTGGTGGGATGAAAAAGAGGACCTGGGAGGGTCTCCTCTCACTGATGGGCCCCCTGCCAGAGCTGGATTGGGCAGGCCACAGTTGTGCCAGACCCACACGCTTGCAGGCCCAGAGAAGTTTGGGAGGACTCAGTGGAAATTTCTTATGGAGTGTGAGAGAAATTGGATCTTGGCAAGGCACCCGTGGTAGCAGACACTGCCAAACCAGATGGAGTCTGTTCCAAGCCCAGTTTGGGGAAGGGGTGTTGTGTGTGGGAGTTAGAGCAGAGGGGGGTTTTGTGCATATTTATAGAATATTGATCCTCAAAGCAAAGGCACAAGCCCATCCCCTGCCCCCTTCCAATTGCCAACCGGAGGCACTGTTCCAGGTTGTGAGTTTGTTGTTCTCCAGATAAAAAGAGAAGCTTTAATATGCCGAGGAATAACTGCCAGGTTTCGGAAAGCCAGTTTTCATCCCCAGAGAAAGAAAACAAACACATGGGTGTGCAATAACTTGCCTTGCTGGACTGGATCAATGGTCCAAAGTCCATTGCCAGGTTTTTGACAGCAGGCAGACAAATACTTCTGAGGAACACACATTCCAGGGCTATTCCATCTTGTTTGCTTCCCCTGTTTGACAATTGGAGGTAGACAGCCATGGGAAATGGAGGTTCTACTCCTGCTACAAAGAAGGGCTGCCATATGGGCATACCTCCCTTCCATGAAATGGGTTTGATTTTCTTCTGCCTGGCTATGGATAACTATAGATGACCAGGGGCCAGGTGTGTATGTGTGAATCTGTAACCTTTGACAAGACAGTATAATTTTCAACCCCAGTTTTATTCAGGCTGGTGTAGAGCAGGAATGCAGAACTTCTTTCAGCCCAAGGGGATGCTCTTCAGAGATGCTCTTGAGGGCTGCGTTCTGGTTATGGACAGGACCACAGTCAAAAGGGTTGAGGCCTGAAAAAAATCAGATTTTAGCTTAGTGTTGTCACTGATGGTATATCAGTTTTAGGAGAGGCATTTTGACATTTTAGGATGGGAAAACCACCCAACAGTTGGTAGCGGGCCCAAGGTTTTGCACCCCTTGTGTGTGCCCTTTCTCAGCCATTCAAAGAAGGCCATGGCCACTCCTGTAACTGGAACGTCAGGCCAAAATCACGTGCTGCCTCTATAACCTCTTGCCTATCACTCCTTTCTCATGTGCAGTTGGAGGAGGATGTGTAGTCCCTGGTCCGCTGTTTCTACAACTTGCAGAGCGAGTGTGTTGAAGCTTACCACCTCTGCAAAGAGTGATTCTCTGTAGCTAGAGGGGGGTTTCCTGCAGCTGAGGGGGGGGGTAGATCCTTCCCTTTGCTGTCTGGTTATGGGAGGATGGAGGCCCCCCAGTAGAACACAGTTTTTGCATGTGGAAGGCCCCAGTTCTGGTCTCTGGCTGTGAGACTGGGTTGAAAAAAATCAGCTGTGCCCAACAATCCCAGGAGGCAGCTCTTCCACCAAAAGCAACTGGATATTTCAGCCTGGCCATGCACAGTCTGGAGAAAGTGGAAGGGAGCCTTTTCTTCCCTCTCTCGTAATTCTAGATCACAAAGGGGCCATCCCATGAAGCTGATGGGTGGGAGATTCAGGACAGGGCAAAGGGGAAACTTCATAAGGTGCAGAGTTGAATTCACTTCCACAGCATGTTGTTTAGTCGCAAAGTCATGCCCGACCCATCGCGACCCCATGGACAACACTCCTCCAGGCCCTCCTGTCCTCCACCATCCCCTGGAGGCCACCCAAGCTCACACCAACCACCTCAGTGACTCCATCCAGCCACCTCATCCTCTGCCATCCCCTCCTTCATTTGCCATCTGTTGTTCCCAGCATCAGGCTCTTCTCCAGGGAGTCCTTCCTTCTCATTAGGTGGCCAAAGTATTTCAGTTTCATCTTCACTATCTGGCCTTCTAAAGAGCAGTCAGGGTTGATCTCCTCCAGGACTGACCAATTTGATCGCCTTGCGGTCCAAGGGACTCGCAGGAGTCTCCTCCAGCACCACAACTCAAAGCCCTCAATCCTTTTGTGCTCAGCCTTCCTTATGGTCCAGCTTTCACAGCCATACATTGCAACTGGGAAAACCATAGCCTTGACTATACGCACTTTTGTCGGCAGGGTGATGTCTCTGCTTTTTAGTATGCTGTCTAGACTTGCCATAGCTCTCCTCCCCAGGAGCAAGCGTCTTTTAATTTCTTGGCTGCAGTCCCCGTCTGCGGTGATCTTGGAGTCCAGGAAGGTAAAATCTGTCACTACCTCCATTTCTTCCCCATCTATTTGCCAGGAAGTGAGAGGACCGGATGCCATGATCTTAGTTCTCTTAATGTTGAGTTTCAAGCCAACTTTTGCGCTCTCCTCCTTCACCCACATCAAGAGGCTCTTTAGTTCCTCTTCACTTTCTGCCATGAGAGTGGTATCATCTGCATATCTGAGGTTGTTGATATTTCTCTCAGCAATCTTAATTCCAACTGGTGATTCATCTAGCCCTGCCTTTCCCATGATGTGCTCTGCATATAAGTTAAACAGGCAGGGCGACAGTATACAGCCTTGCCGAACTCCTTTCTCAATATTGAACCAATCAGTGGTTCCGTGTCCAGTTCTCACTGTTGCTTCTTGACTCGCATACAGGTTTTTCAAGAGACAAATAAGATGGTCAGGTATTCCCATCTCTTTAAGAACTTGCCACAGTTTGTTGTGATCCACACAATCAAAGGCTTTAGCGTAGTCAATGAAGCAGAAGTAGATGTTTTTCTGGCACTCCCTAGCTTTCTCCATGATCCAGCGTATGTTGGCAATTTGATCTCTAGTTCCTCTCCCTCTTCGAAATCCTGCCTGTACTTCTGGCAGTTCTCGGTCCACATACTGCTGGAGCCTAGCTTGTAGGATTTTGAGCATCACTTTGCTAGCATGTGGAAAGAGTGCAATGGTGCGGTAGTTTGAACATTCTTTGGCATTGCCCTTCTTGGGGATCGGAATGTAAACTGACCTTTTCCAATCCTGCGGCCACTGTTGAGTTTTCCAAATTTGCTGGCATATTATTATTATTATTAAAACATTTATATGCCGCCCCATCGCAACAAAGCCTCGGGGCAGCTCACAACATTAATTAAAAATACAATAAAACAAACATATTAATTTATCCCTCCCCCCTCAGTGCATCTCGGCATAAATAACTAAATACAATAAATAACTAAACACAAATAAACTATAAACATATTGAGCGTAACACTTTTACTGCATCGTCTTTTAGGATTTTGGATAGCTCGGCCTGAATCCTGTCTCCTCCACTGGCTTTGTTGCTGCTCAGACTTCCTAAGGCCCATTTGACTTCACATTCCAGGATGTCTGGCTCGAGGTCAGTGACCACCCCATCGTGGTTATCAGGGACGTTAAGCTCTTTCTTGTATAGTTCTTCTGTGTAATCTTGCCACCTCGTCTTAATGTCTTCTGCCTCTGTTAGGTCCCTGCCATTTTGGTCCTTTATTATGCCCATCTTTGCATGAAATGTTCCCTTCATATCTCTAATTTTCTGGAAGAGATCTCTGGTCCTCCCTATTCTATTGTTTTCTTCTATTTCTTTGCACTGTTCATTTAGGAAGGCATTCTTATCTCTTCTAGCTGTTCTCTGGAATTCTGCATTCAATTGGGTGTATCTTTCTCTTTCTCCCTTGCCTTTCGCTTCCCTTCTTTCCTCGGCTATTTGTAAAGCTTCCTCAGACAGCCATTTTGCTTTCTTGCATTTCTTTTTCTTTGGGATGGTTTTATTTATTGTTTGTTTGCATTTGTATACCACCCTAATTGCCCAGAGGGCTCTCTGGGTGTTTTACAAGCATTAAAACCCACCAATCCTAAACAAATAAATAAATTGGCTATACCACGACAGTCTAAAATAACATAGTTAAAATGAATTAAATAAATATACCATTAAAATTAACTTTAAAATATTGGATAAATAAAAAGTTGCTACCTCCTGCACAATGTTGCAAACCTCCGTCCATAGTTCTTCAGGCACTCTGTCTATCAAATCTAATTCCTTAAATCTATTTGTCACCTCCACTGTATATTCATCAGGGATATGATTTAGGTCATACCTGAGTGGCCTAGTGCTTTTCCCTACTTTCTTCAAGTTAAGCCTGAATTTTGCAACGAGAAGCTCATGATCGGAGGCACAGTCAGCTCCTGGTCTAGTTTTTACTGACTATATAGAGCTTCTCCATCTTTGGCTGCAGAGCACGTAGTCAATCTGATTTCTGTGTTGACCATACGGTGCAGTTCAGGCATAAGGGATTCCAGTGCCTCAAGGGCAGAAGCACGTTGCGTCACTGAACTGTGGGATGTTGGAATGCGGTTTATCGTGTTGTTTGAACCCTGTCCGGGTAACAAACCCTGGTTATCAAGCTGCTGTTCACAACCCAGCTTTCCTTCATGGCTTGTTTGGGGTTAACAAGGCAGGAGTTGTTAGTGGAGCTAGGTTCAGACTGCAAGATAACCTGTGCTTCACCCACGGTTCAGTAGCAACTCCCAGTCAGCCCATGCCCAACCTTGGGCATTGGTTATTGTGCTATCTGAACCCACCTGAGAGACCAAGCTATGGGAAACAACAATGAACCATGGACTCTCCTCGCAGGTGGTTGTTGATTAATCACCCATGGCTTTGTATTTTTGACTTCAGCTCCCCTCAGCCCCAATCAGGGGAAGGCCAGTGGTCCAAGAAAGCTGGGAGCACCAGCCCTAAATTTCTGGAGGCACCGCAGTTAGAGAAATCTGCTCTAGCCATTACAGCTTGCTTTCTCTCAAAGAATCAATCCCAGGGAATTGTGTGGGGGCAGTTGGGGAGGCTGTCTGTCAGTCCATCACCCTCTGCTGGGGTCTTACCACTTCCTCCCCCCATGTTGCTCTCCCTTCCAGACTGTGCAGCTGCAGTTGGCCAAGCAAAATGTCCAAAGCCACCACCCTGGTGTGGAAGTGCATGTCTAAGTGGTGCGGGAACTGAAACACAGGTAGGTGATGCACTGAGGTGGTGGGTACAGGGTTTCTGCAGAGGAGGGCCCAACACAGATTGCCCCAGTCCCATCGTGGGGGGTAAAACTCTCGCAGCCAGCTGCTAAAAAGCTGCCTCGGGAGAGGGTTAGGGTTGGGGGAGATGACAGTGACCATCTGCTTGGCTACACAACTGCAGGGGCAGACAACTTGCAGCCCCATGCAGCCTGGTCCACAGTGATAGATTTCAAGTGTTTCTACCCTCCAGAGGGAAAAACCATTTGCCTGCCCCTACTTTAGATGGAGAGAGGTGTATGACTTGGTGCTGCAAGGGGTGAGCATCTGTCTTGCCAGGGTGCAGGGATTGCAGCAAGAGAATAACAGCAATTGGAGGAATAAGGGAAAGGAAATGTCAGGAAAGGAAAACCCAAGGGGAAGTGGTGAGGCTGGCCAGCAGAGCGTATGTTTGTACACATGTGTTAAAATGGAAATGGGTGGCACGCCATTCTGTGTTTAAGCAAGAAGTCGTGGAACGGGCAGCATTCCAAAAGAGGGGGCACTCTTGAGACATGAAGCTATCTCCGTTTTGTAGCAGCTCACTGGGCCACCCCCACTTCACACACACAAGAAATCACGCAACCCTCCTTTTAGCCCCCAAGGATGCTCTGGGGACTGCTTCCCATGAGCCCCCTTGGGAGCATTGAGACTGAATTTCTCACAATGCATAGCTCAAAACAACATTGGGGAAGACACCTTGCGCCCTACCTTGGGGCAGGGGGTGTCTTGGTGAGAAGAGGGGCCATGGTGCCATGGAATAGAGGGCGAGGACTTGCAAATTTGAGAGGCAAAGATCTGGAAGTGGCTCTCACCCACCCACTGCTGCAGTTTTTTGGGGGGCAAGTTGACAAGAGGCCTCAGAAGGGGTCTTCAGAGGCCAAGCTCCCCCACCCCAGTGTGCATTACTGCTTCTTTGAAAGGGTTGGCTTCTCCCCTCCACCCCATCCCACCACTGGGTTGCCTCTCTCATAGCATTTCATAAACAAGTGTCGGGCCTGTAAGGGAGGTGGACTGAGCAGGGTGCAGGCGAGCACAGCTAATAGGGTCCATATGCTCCTTATTTATCATTTCCATCCAGCTCCCACAGGCTAATTCAAACCTTTGAGACAATCAGCAAAATTCTGCAGGAATTCAAGTATGATTCAGAAGAGATTGGCTGACAGGACATCCTGCGGGGAAAGCCAAGGAGCAGAGGGGCTCCTGGCAACATTCGGCTCTCCCCTGCCTGCCTCCTGCCCATCCTGGCTTCCTTTGTGCTGACCTGCAAGATTGCTGCCTCACACGCAGGCCCAATGCCACGGTGAGGGGCTGTGTTGGAGGCCACCAGGCCATGCCCCTAATGCAAGGCAGCTGGGTTCCCGTCAGATGCTTCTGCACTGAGTTTGGACTCACATTCCAGGATGGAGGAAGATGATGGGAACTTAGCTGTTTTTGTAATGTCCTGGAAAAAAAATGATTTCACCAGCCTGCCACCAATGCATCAATAAAAAGGCAACCTCTCCTTTTCTTGCCTGTTTCTTTCTTGTGGATCAGGCTGGTTGTGCTGGAATGTTCCTTTATCTGTAGCTCTGGGCCCGATCCCTCTTTCAGTAGGATGTGCAACTACTGGGGAGTGAGTGTGTCCATGGAGAATAATTCTGTGGAAGTTAATCATTTTAGCTTTTGAGAAATCATGCCTTTTCTTTGACTTTGAGGCTCAGCCTGAGTGCAACAGGCAGGAGATAACAGCCAAACAGGGGTACACCCCCCCACACACACACCTGATTGGTACCATTTCATTGGATATGTTCAAATATCCCCACCCATTCCCAATGATAATGCAAGCCCCCAAACATAGAGGTTTAGCTGGACAGCCTCCTGCCTGCCAAACATGTTAGACCACAACTCCCAGTACCTGTCCCCCACCAGCCAGTCTGGCAGAGCTGTGCTTACGTTCTTCCAGAGTGTAAAAGCTAACTGCAGCTACCCTCCAGGAAAACTAGATGAAACCGCTCCAGTCAGAAGTAATCTCAAAACACCAGATGCTGGGATACGAATGGCAGTGGATGACTATCCTAGAATTTGTAAACCACTCCTCATTGGGGCATTTGGGGTTGGGGAGCAGGGGCAGCTTGCCATCTTGCAGAGGCATGCGGCAGTCCAGTGCAGGATCCCTGCTTCATCTCACAGCCCCTTGGCTTGCCTCCTTGGCATGCCTGACTGGAGAGCTGGGCACAGCATCCAAGCTGGCTAGAGGGAAATTCCATGTCCTGCCATTGCTGTTTGCTATGATTTATTGCCGGATAGGACCTGAGAAGAGAGAGGGCTGAGTCAGATTGATTCATGGTGGCCCACAGTTACCCCCAAGAACTACAGTCCCCCCCCACCCCCCAGGGTTCACACAGGCCCTTCCAGCTTGGAGCCTGACATCCTTCATGTTTGTGGGTTCTTGCCTTTCAAGACCTCTAGCCTGCCAGAATATCAGGTCTCTGCCTACAAGGGACCCCCAGTGGGGACTGAAGTCCCATCCCTGCAGGTTTGGTGCACATTGTAACTGGGCTTCAAACTGTGCAAGCTGATGGTGTGTGAACAGCTTCAGGCTCAGGAATTTGTTTCCTTTTATTTGGAGTTTATCTGAGCCAGGAATTCAGGAATTGTTGGAGCCCTGGAGCTTATGCGATGCAGGAAGCCTTTAACAAAATCTTCAGGCCTCCTGTCAAGACCCGAGGCAGCTCCAGGGCTCCCTCTGCTGGCCAGGACCAGCCCAGCAGCCCTGGTAGTTGCAGGATTACTTCCCCAGCCTACTGCAGCTGCCAGGGCTCTCAGGAGCATCACCTGGGAGAAGAGCTATATGAGAACTGGCTCTTCCCCCCAGAAGCTGCCTTGGTAATGAAGGTCTTCCTGACTTGCTGAAGAGTTCCCGGTTTGTGGACTCTTGGACTTGGCTCCAGCCCTTGAGGTACCCGTTCCCCTTGACTTGTCTTCTCAGTTCCCTGACACCCAGCTTGTCTGACCACACTTTCTTCCTGAACAGACTCTGCCTTGTGCTTCAACCCCTGGCCCTGACCTTTGGACGTGACTGTGCCCTTGGACTGACCCTCATGCCGCACCCTGGGTGCCTGGGTCCCGGTGCTCCTGTCTGCTAGCCAGTGGCCCATGCCCCAAATGCTGACACCTCCATTTCCCCACTTCCCAGTTAACAAAGCAACTAAGTAGTCACAGAAAAAGGTAAGGAGGCCAGACCCCTCTTGACTCCCATTTTTAACTGAGTTCTGATTCAGGGCAAGTTTTCTGGATCTAATATCTTCTTTGTTCAAATATTCCCCTCCCACTACCCTTTTCTCTTTTTAGAAACTAGCCTTGCTTTGCAAATAATCACAGTATATGTATCTAGTCCTCAACATTTTTCATTACAACACCCAGTTCATTTTTTTAATCACATCGAGAGAAAAATTTAATCTCTCTGCCAATGTACCCAATTTCCTGCTTGTTCCCCAGAGGCAAATAGGTGATTGGTCACCTGGAGTTACTGAACAGTTCACCATAGATGACTAGTCCTTCACAAGCCCGAGCAAACTGTACAATCCTCCTCCCCTTCCCTCCGACCTTTCAACAAGAATGTGGACATTCTTACCTACCTGGTACCATGCTTTGTGCAACTGCTGCAGTGAGACACGCCACTGATAATACATTTTAATGCTCAGGTTGGCACAGCAGTAGTAGCTGCCGTGTTTCTGCATCCACCCCAAGAACTGCTTGAGCTCCCTCTGCAGTGTATTGTGTGCTCCAGTTTTCAGCTCACAGACACCTGGTGTCTATCCTGGCAGGGGTGCAGGACAGATCATAGAATCATAGAAGAGTAGAGTTGGAAGGCCATCGAGTCCAACCCCCTGCTGTTGCAGGACACTGTGTTACACCATCCCACTCAGGTGGCTGCCCAGTTTCTTTTGAATGTCTCTGGTGTGGGAGAGCCCCCCACCTCTCTAGGCAGCTGGTCCCACTGCCGTATTGCCCTGACAGTGAGGAAGCTTCTCCTGATGTCCAGCCTGAATCTGGGTTGCCGCAACTTGAAATGATTATTCCATGTCCTGCACTCTGGCAACAGGGAGACGAGATCTTGACCTCCCTCCCTCTTTTTGGCAGCTGCATCGCATTGTTGGCTCATGTTTAGCCTGTTGTCCACAATTACTCCGAGATCTTTTCCTTTTTCAGTTCTGTTGAGCCACGTGTTCCCCATCTTGTAGTGATGCCTTTGGTCTCTCTTTCCTAGGTGGAGGACTTGGCACTTGTCCTTACTGAATCTCATGCTGTTGCTTTCAGCCCAGTGTTCAGGTTGATCAAGATCGCCCTGGATCTTCATTCTGTCTTCCAGGGTGTTTGCTATTCCGCCCAGTTTTGTATCAACTGCAAATTTGATTATCTCTCCTTGTACTCCCTCATCCAAATCATGAATAAAGATGTTGAGGAGCACTGGGTCCAGGTCTGAGCCCTGCGGCACCCCACTCGTTGCCTCCATCCAGTTTGAGAAGGTGCCACTGATGAGCACTCTCTGGGTCCGATTCAGCAGCCAATTTGGGATCCACCCAATAGTTTTTCCATCTAGTCCAGTTGTTCCTAATTTGCTTATCGTGTGGCACTATGTCGAAAGCTTTGCTAAAGTCTAGGTAGATTATGTCCACAGGGTTCCCTTTGTCCATTTGGGTGGGTACCCAGTCAAAAAATGAGATTAAATTAGTCTGACAGGATTTATTTTGGGTAAATCCATGCTGGCTTCTATTAATCACTTCATTTTCTTCCAGATGCTTGCAGATGGATTTGTCAATAATTTTTCCAGGGATTGATGTCAGACTAACTGGTCTACAGTTCCCAGGTTCATCTTTCCCCCCCTTTTTGAAGATACGGGCAACATTAGCCCTTCTCCAGTTGTCTGGCACGTCTCCTGTTTTCCAGGATTTATCGAAGATGATAGCCAGTGGCACTGAGAGTTGTTCCGCTAGCTCTTTTATGACGCTGGGATGGAGTCCATCGGGCCCTGGAGATTTGAAAGTGCTTATTCCACCTAGGTGTTCCTTGACCATTTGCCTGTCAATCTTGGGCTGCCACCTCTCACTTCCAGCTTGTGCTTCCCCTTGGTTGTAGATTGTCTTGTGGGAGAAGACTGAGGCGATGTAGGAAGTGAGCGCCTCTGCCTTTTCCTTGTCGTCTGTTGTCACTCTGCCCTCCACTTTGAGTAGCTGGACACCCTTCTCTTTCTCGCGTCTTTTGTTCTGGACGTATCTGAAGAAGGCTTTCGTGTTGTGCTTAGCTTCCCTTGCTATTCTCAGTTCATTTCCTGCTTTAGCCTTTGAAACATAAAAACAGAGTGGGTCAGAAGGGGCCTCCCGGGCCATCTAGTCTGACCCCCGGCTCCAGCCAGCTCCGCTCACGACATGCCTACCATGTGCCTGTCCTTGAACACCCTCACCGATGGGGCCTCAACGACCTCCCGTGGAAGCCCATTCCATACCCTTGCGGTCCTAACTGTCAGGAAGTACTTCCTGGCATCCAATTGAACCTTTGGCTTCCTTGGCCTCTCACTCCAGAGCTTCTCACAATGCATGAGAACTCACGCTCAAAGCATGGGCTCAGTGTAGGTTGGCATTGAACTGTGAGTTGTGGTTGGATTATGGGTTATCATATTGTCTGAACACAGCTGTGCTAACAAGCCATGAACAACACACAAGGAAGACCATGGCTTGTTGTTGGGTTGTGAGCTGTGGCTGATTTATTCTCTCAGACAACATGACCACCACATTTCTACATCAACCATTGTTCAAGCCTTTCTACTCAAACCTTACCATGTTTTCTAAATCCAGCCACAATGGGAAAGTTACATGGCAGATTCGAAGCATAGAAACATAAAAACAGAGCGGGTCAGAAGGGGCCTCCCGGGCCGTCTAGTCTGACCCCCGGCTCCAGCCGGCTCCGCTCACAACATGCCCACCATGTGCACGTCCAGCCTGTCCTTGAACACCCTCCCCGATGGGGCCTCAACCACCTCGCGTGGAAGCCCATTCCACACCCTCGGGGTCCTAACCGTCAGGAAGTGCTTCCTGGCATCTAAATGGAACTTGGTTCCCTGAGCTTGGCTCCATTGAAGAGTGTCCTGCCCTCCTCTGCAGGGGAGAACAGGTCTCTGCCCATCTCCATGTGACATCCCCTCACATACCTGCATGTCGCCAACAGATCCCCTCTGAGTCTCCTCTCCTCCAGGCTGAAGAGACCCAGTTCCCTCCGCCTCGCCTCATACCCCATCCCCTGCAAACCGGCCACCATCCTTGTGGCCCTACGCTGCACTGACTCCAACCTGGCTATATCCTCCCTGTAATGAGGGGCCCAGAACTGAACACAGTACTCCAGTTGCAGGCGCACCAGAGTCATGTAGAGCGGTAGTAACACCCCTCTCGACCTAGAAGCCACGCTTCTGGCCATGCAACCAAGGGTGGCGTTCGCCCTCTTGGCCACCGCATCACACTGCTGACTCATGTTCAGCCTGCAGTCAACCAGCACCCTGAGGTCCCTCTCACAAGTGCTGCTCTCCAGCCACTTGTCCCCCAACCTGTACTTATGACAGCTATTCCTATGCCCCAAGTGCAAGGCCTTGCACTTATCCACACTGAACGCCATCCTGTTGTCTCCTGCTCACTTCCACAGTCTGTCCAGATCCTTTTGGATCCGGAGTACCTGCCCCTCAGTTGTGGCCACTGCTCCAGTTTTAGTGTCGTCCGCGAATTTGATCAGCAGACTGTCCACCCCTTCTTCCATGTCGTTAATGAAAAGATTAAACAGGATCGGCCCCAGGACAGAGCCCTGGGGGACCCCGCTTGCCACTGGCCGCCATCCCGACGATTCCCCACTAATGGTTACCCTCTGCTTTTGGTCAGTCAGCCAGGCCCCAATCCACCGGACAGTGCTTTGGTCTATCCCAAAACCCCTCAATTTCTCCACCAGGAGATCATGGGGCACTTTGTGAAAGGCCTTGCTGAAACCCAGGTAAACCACATCCACCGCCTCCCCTCCGTCTGGCCACCTCGAAACCGTGTCATGGAATCCCACAAGGTTTGTCTGGCAGGACCTGTTTTTGCGGAAGCCGTGTTGCGTGGCCGCCAGCCTCCCTTCCCGATCTAGCGTCACTAGACCTCTCGCTATTATGAGCCTTTCCATTTTTATTTTCCTGTATTTTCCTTTTGGCCGCCTTCTCGGCATTCCAACTGCGCGGGAGGAGAGGGAAAGTCTCATCCGTTAATTATCTCTTCATATTTTTACAGATTAGAGCTTTTTAACTCTATTTCAGTTCTGCTCTTATCAACCGCTCTAAAACCGACCCCCCCCCCCCGCTTTCCCTCCGCTCATCAAACTGCTTTTAAGCTTTTAAAGTAAGCCGAGGTGCAGCTTACTCTGGACAAATTCCAGCAGTTTCAGATTATAAAAACAGGCTCTTTGCAGATCTCACAGTCCACCTCTGTGTTTCAGATCTTCCCAAGAGAAAGACAAAGGAATTAACTCACGTTTCATGCATTTTTCAGTATTTCTTGATCAAAATTTGAGTATGTTTTAATCATGTTTTTTCCAATGGTCAGGAGGAGTAAGAATTCAGCGTCTGGAGTCCATCCGAGCTAGCTCCTCCCCCCCCCCCACACACACACACCTTTTTCTTGATGGAATTGTCCCTCGCTGTGCTTGGAGAATCTTCTTTTTCAAGATTTCCCACCCCTCTTGGACGCCTTTTCCCTTAAGGGCGTGTTGCCATGGCACTTTTTGACACCAATAGCTACCGTATTTTTCGCTCTATAAGACGCACCTGACCATAAGACGCACCTAGTTTTTAGAGGAGGAAAACAAGAAAAAAATATTCTGAATCAAATGGTTTACTGAACTATTTAATAAACTATGGGATGTGTTGGGATCTCTTAATCCCAGTTGCTTTACTCTCATGTGCCTCTAGCATACTGTGTGCATGACCCCCCCATCCCCCGCAGACTGTGCATGTAACTGTTAGGGCATGAAAACATCTTGTATAGAATCCATCTCTGCAGTCCCTTCAATGCCACATGTATTTCCTGTAGGTCTGAATAAACTGTAAATATTCTTTTGATTGCACACCCCCAGCATACCTGCTCTCTCTGGTTTTTCTTGCCTCTCTCTTAGACAGAGAAGGTGAGCAATGAGGAGAGACCTAAATTCAATCCTCCAACTTTTCTCTCTCTTTTTTTTTCATATTTAAAAGTGATGCTTAAGAAACTCGGGCTGCATCTACGCATCCTTTTGAGTCGAGAGAAATGCTCACTCAGTGGTCTCTTGTGTGTCATTTCTTCCTCTGGACCAAGGGCATGAAAACCTAACATTTGCACAGTTGCAGAGATCACTATAATAATTGTGCTTCTTGTATCCTCAATTGGGAAGGGAACTTTATATCCACATTGTTTTTGTTAAGCATTTAGAAGTCCCAGTTAATTATCCATGAGGTATTAAAAGGCCCAACCCTTGAAAAACCAAGCTGAATTGTGGGGAACTTCCATTCCATTCCCAAAAGGTATTTCAAGCTCACTACACTTCTGCTGTTGAATCTTTTTTTTTTTTCCAGAACAAAGGAGTGATGGGTGTTTTCATGGGGATTAACCCTTTTTTTTCAGAGAGGAGGAAAATGTCCCACTTTCCACTTTTTCACACCATGCATAATTTTGAACATCTTTGCCATGCTTCCCATTACTCATCATTTTCCTAAGAGAAGCAATCCTGGTTGTTGTAACAAAGTCTGATAGGGGAGCTGCTCCAATCCCTTGATTGTTTTAGTTGCCCTTCTTTGCCCTTTTTCCAACAATGTCATTTTTCAGGTGTGGTGGCCAGCACTGTACACAATACTTTAAGTATGGTCATATTAAAGATTTGTATAAGAGGAATATGATCTTGGAAATTTGATTTTCAATTCCTTTCCTAATTATGGCATTTCCTCCTAACATTTGACATTTTCATCAAGCTGTCCCCCACATTCTCAAGACCCTTTCTTGGTCTGTCAGCACTAGTTCAGATTCCATCAGCTTATACTTGAAGATGAGATTCTTTCCCCCCAGCATGCTAACTTTACACTTGCTCACACTGAAAGCATTTGCCGTTCTGATGCCCTTTTTCCCAGCTCAGAGAGATCCCACTGGAATTCCTCACAATCCCTTTTAAATGTTTTGTTTTAGTATCATCAGCAAACTTGGCTACTTTATTGCTCACTTCTAATTCCAGATCATTTATGAACAGGTTGAAAAGCACTGATCCTAATGCAGAATCTTGTGAGAATACCATGCATTCTCAATGTTGGCTTTCAATTCTGTAATCAGTTACTGATCCATAGGACAACATGTGTGTGCACACACAGCCCTTATTCCATCACTGCCAGGTTTTCTCAAGAGTCTGTTGATGGATTTTATCAAAAGGCTTTTGGAAGAAACAATGTCTATTTGACTGCTCAGTCCATGTGTAGTAGTGACACTCGCAAAGAATTCTACTGGATTAGCAAGACAGGCTTACCCCTGCAGAAGCCATGTTGCTTCTTTTAAAGCAGGGCTAGTTCTTCTATATGTTAACTGAATCTATCCTGAATAACACTTTCAACCAATTTACGCAGAACCAACAGAAAGCAAAGCAGCATATAATTTTCCAGATCCCTTTTTAAAAATTGTCCTAGAGTGCTGGTACGTGGCTAGAGAGTGATCTTAGGGACATGATGTACATATTGTATAAGAAAGTCATCAAGTGATTCTGAGGCGGAAGAGCAGAGCTGAATAGATGAGTTGGCAATTTATAGGTTATTTACTGAAGATGCTCAGGGCAAAGAGAGAGAACCAGCCCTCTTTGGAAAAGGAGGGAGACATTTCAGAGTGGTGGGGAGGAGATGGAAGGGGTGTCCTTGGCACCAACAGGATATGACAGGCTAAACAAGTGGACCAATTCAGAAGTGTCCAGCATTCGTGCTGTCTAGCCCTCACGCAGCAGGGGCCACCTTCAGGGCTGAATTCTTTCTGAAAGGAATGGAAGGAGGGGAAGCTTAAGTTTGGATCCAGCTCTTTACATTGTCAATTGCTTCTCTCACATCTCAAAGAGAACGCTGCTTCAATGTATACTGTTTCTTAACCTGTTAAACTTTTATAAAAGGATTGTGCTTCTAAAGCTTCATCTGTGCAGTGGCGTGGGGGGGTGGCGGATCGGTGCGGGATGGCAGTGCTTGAGCGGCGGTGGCGCAGAGCGACGGTGCGCGGCGGCGGAGGCGTGCGGCGGCACAGTGGTGCGCGGCGGTGGCGTGGGGCGGCGGCGCGCAGTGGTGCGCAATGGTGCGCAGCGGCGTGGGGCGGCGGCGCGCAGTGGCCGCGCGTGGTGGTGCGCGGCGGCGGTGGCACGGGATGGCGCGATCGTGGCAGCGCAGAGCAATGGCGCGGGGCGGTGGGGCGACGGCGGCACGGAGCTTCCTGGTGGAGGTGAGCAGTTCCCGGAGCGCGAGGTGGAGCAGGGCATGCCGAGCACATGCCGGCCTGGTGGTGCTGGCGGACGGGCAGCGTCCCGGGTGTCAGGCACATTCGCTCTATAAGACGCACAGACATTTCCCCTTACTTTTGAGGGGGGAAAAAGTGCGTCTTATAGAGCGAAAAATACGGTAGATACTCTTTGACAGGCCTTCTACACTAAAGTTACCTTGAACAGGCTGGCCAAGTTAAGTAAACAAAAAGGTTACATGGGTGAACTTACTGGGTTAGGGAGGCACTCCGGCAGCCCTATAAAACACAGAGATTGCCCTTTGACAGTCTCCCGCTAATGGAGTGGGGTCATTTGGTCTTCACCACCAGACACTGAGGAACCCTTTGTGATGTGTTTATGGCAAGGCAGTGCGGTGGGATTATATATCTTGTTTTTCTGGGTACAGCATTCAATCGAGGACAGCTGATCCTCTCGCCCCTTCCTCTACTTTCTGCTGGAGAAAGTTGTCGGCAGCGCATGTCCAGAATCCCTTGGAGGGGCCATGCTTGGCAGAATCTGTCTCCCAGCATATCTCCAGGAATTTGAACACACAGATAGAGAGAGTGCATGTGCACACACAGAGCACAGAGAGTGAGAGAGAGCACAGAGAGGGGGGGGGGTGCAGGCTGGAGTGAGGCAGGGTCTACTCAGAGGAAAGACAGGAATGGTGCTGGCTGGAGCAAGGTGGGAAGGAACTGGAGCAGGGCTTGAACACGGCAGGGATGTCGGGAAAATGTGGATAAATCCTGTCTGAAAAGCATTACTTCTGTGTGCTTTTTGCATTGTGGGATCAAATCCTGTCTTCCTTCTCAAAAGCAAGCAGTCACTGTTTCAAATGGCCTTCCTCCCCCCCCCCCTTTCTCTCACCTTTAGCTGTAAGCTACAGTACACAGGCCATTTAGTTCAAATTTACATTGTATACCTTCACAATGATGCAATAGTCATTGTTGAAATTCAAGGAAGTATCTTCCTAGCCCAGAGGCTCCATGTGCCCCAGCCAATTCAGAATGTCTAGAGTAGATAAGAGTCTTGAGTTCATGCATAGTTTCTCAGTAGCTTGAATGTACATGTCTAAGCAGACCTGGAGATGGGCTCAAGCTACTGAACTAAAGTGTCAATACAGGCAATTAGAAATATTGTAATCTCATTGTCTCCTTCATGGATCACTGCCTTGTCGTGGCGAAGGGGCTTGCGTAGCTCAATGAAGCTATGAGCTATGCCGTGCAGGGTCACCCAAGACAGACAGGTCATAGCAGAGAGCTCTGACAAAACGTGATCCACTGGAGAAGGAAATGGCAACCCACTCCAGTATCTTTGCCATGAAAACCCCATGGACAGTTCCAAGAGGCAAAACGATATGACACCGGAAGATGAGCCCCTCAGGTCGGAAGGGGTCCAATATGCTACTGGGGAAGAGCGGAGGGCTAGTACTAGTAGCGCCAGAAAGAGTGAAGCGACTGGGTCAAAGCCGAAAGGACACTCAGTTGCCGATGTATCTGGAGGTGAAAGGAAAGTCCGATGCTGCAAAGATCTTTACTCCATAGGAACCTGGAATGTCAGATCCATGAATCAAGGCAAGCTGGATGTGGTCAAACAAGAGATGACAAGACTGAACATCGACATCTTAGGAATCAGTGAACTAAAATGGACAGGCATGGGTGAATTTAGTTCAGATGACCATCAGGTATACTACTGCGGGCAAGAATCCCTCAGAAGAAATGGAGTAGCCTTCATAGTCAATAAAAGAGTAGGGAAAGCAGTACTGGGATACAATCTCCAAAATGACAGAATGATCTCAGTTCGAATCCAAGGCAAACCATTCAACATCACAATAGTCCAAGTCTATGCCCCAACCACTGGTGCTGAAGAGGCTGAAGTTGACCAGTTCTATGAAGGCCTACAACACCTGCTAGAATTAACTCCAAAAAATGATGTCCGTATCATCATGGGGGATTGGAATGCTAAAGTAGGAAGCAAAAAGATAACCGGAATAACAGGCAAGTTTGGCCTTGGAGTACAAAATGAAGCAGGACACAGGCTGGTAGAATTTTGTCAAGAGAATACGATGGTCATAACAAACACTCTTTTCCAACAACCCAAGAGACGACTCTACACATGGACATCACCAGACGGTCAACACAGAAATCAGATTGACTATGTGCTCCGCAGCCAAAGATGGAGAAGTTCTATACAGTCAGTAAAAACTAGACCAGGAGCTGACTGTGGCTCAGATCATGAGCTTCTGGTGGCAAAATTTAGGCTTAAGTTGAAGAAAGTAGGGAAAAGCACTAGGCCACTCAGGTATGACCTAAATCATATCCCTGATGAATATACAGTAGAGGTGACAAATAGATTTAAGGAATTAGATCTGATAGACAGAGTGCCTGAAGAACTATGGACGGAGGTTCGCAACATTGTACAAGAGGCAGCAACTAAAACCATCCCAAAGAAAAAGAAATGCAAGAAAGCAAAATGGCTGTCTGAGGAAGCTTTACAAATAGCTGAGGAAAGAAGGGAAGCGAAAGGCAAGGGAGAAAGAGAAAGATACACCCAATTGAATGCAGAATTCCAGAGAATAGCTAGAAGAGATAAGAAGGCCTTCCTAAATGAACAGTGCAAAGAAATAGAAGAAAACAATAGAATAGGGAGGACCAGAGATCTCTTCCAGAAAATTAGAGATATGAAGGGAACATTTCATGCAAAGATGGGCATAATAAAGGACCAAAATGGCAGGGACCTAACAGAGGCAGAAGAGATTAAGAAGAGGAGGCAAGATTACACAGAAGAACTATACAAGAAAGAGCTTCACATCCCTGATAACCACGATGGGGTGGTCACTGACCTCGAGCCAGACATCCTGGACTGTGAAGTCAAATGGGCCTTAGGAAGTCTGAGCAACAACAAAGCTAGTGGAGGTGACAGCATTCCAGCTGAGCTATTCAAAATCCTGAAAGACGATGCAGTTAAATTGCTACACTCAATATGCCAGCAAATTTGGAAAACTCAACAGTGGCCACAGGATTGGAAAAGGTCAGTTTACATTCCGATCCCCAAGAAGGGCAATGCCAAAGAATGTTCAAACTACCGCACCATTGCACTCATTTCACATGCTAGCAAAGTGATGCTCAAAATCCTACAAGCTAGGCTCCAGCAGTATGTGGACCGAGAACTACCAGAAGTACAGGCAGGATTTCGAAGAGGGAGAGGAACTGGAGATCAAATTGCCAACATACGCTGGACCATGGAGAAAGCCAGGGAGTTGCAGAAAAACATCTACTTCTGCTTCATTGACTACGCTAAAGCCTTTGATTGTGTGGATCACAACAAATTGTGGCAAGTTCTTAAAGAGATGGGAGTACCTGACCATCTTATTTGTCTCTTGAGAAACCTATATGCAGGTCAAGAAGCAACAGTGAGAACCGGACACGGAACCACTGATTGGTTCAAAATTGAGAAAGGAGTTCGGCAAGGCTGTATACTGTCACCCTGCCTATTTAACTTATATGCAGAGCACATCATGAGAAAGGCAGGGCTAGATGAATCGCCAGTTGGAATCAAGATTGCTGGGAGAAATATCAACAACCTCAGATATGCAGATGATACCACTCTCATGGCAGAAAGTGAAGAGGAACTAAAGAGCCTCTTGATGCGGGTGAAGGAGGAGAGCGCAAAAGTTGGCTTGAAACTCAACATTAAGAAAACTAAGATCATGGCATCCGGTCCTCTCACTTCCTGGCAAATAGATGGGGAAGAAATGGAGGTAGTGACTGATTTTATTTTCCTGGGCTCCACGATCACTGCAGACAGGGACTGCAGCCAAGAAATTAAAAGACGCTTGCTCCTGGGGAGGAGAGCTATGGCAAATCTAGACAGCATACTAAAAAGGAGAGACATCACCCTGCCAACAAAAGTGCGTATAGTCAAGGCTATGGTTTTCCCAGTTGCAATGTATGGCTGTGAAAGCTGGACCATAAGGAAGGCCGAGCGCAAAAGGATTGAGGCCTTTGAGTTGTGGTGCTGGAGGGGACTCCTGCGAGTCCCCTGGACCGCAAGGCGATCAAACCAGTCAGTCCTAGAGGAGATCAACCCTGACTGCTCTTTAGAAGGCCAGATAGTGAAGATGAAACTGAAATACTTTGGCCACCTAATGAGAAGGAAGGACTCCCTGGAGAAAAGCCTGATGCTGGGAACAACAGATGGCAAATGAAGGAGGGGACGGCAGAGGATGAGGTGGCTGGATGGAGTCACAGAGGCAGTTGGTGTGAGCTTGAGTGGACTCCATGGGATGGTGGAGGACAGGAGGGCCTGGAGGAGTGTTGTCCATGGGGTCGCGATGGGTCGGATACGACTTCGCGACTAACAACAACAAAATCGCATTGTCTCTGTGTGATTGACTGGCATTCCTTAATCTGTTCTGTATGTGGTGACCTCAGAACCTGATTGTAATCCCTGCATTCTGTCATCAGTTGCCCTGTACCTGTGTACCTATAAATGCCCTGCAATGTGTTGAAGCTTTGCAGCAGAGTTCACCTCTGCCTGCCCGGTAATGCACGCATTATCGTGAGTATGCACCTGTGGGGAACCTGGGAAATACAATAAAGCCAAGATGCTCTGGATGCTTGGTCTTTCCCACGAACCCGAGTTTTATTCCCTCTTCTCAAATTGAGATTCCGGGATTCTGACAGGGACAAACTGGAACAAGGCATAGCAAAGCAGGGGCCAGAGCACAAGGAGTCAGGAGGACACTTGTGCAGCTGTGGCCAGGAGCAGCAGTGCAGGGAAGCCCTTTAGGCTGGTCTCCAGGGCCTCCAGCTGCACTGCACAATTGCTCCTCAGGTGTTCCCTGCAAGTACCTGCAAGGGTGTCCCTGGATCTGCGAGCACTTGCAGGGCCACTCAGGCCATGATCCTGACACTTCACAAGGATGGGAACTACTAAACCTGCCATGAAGGGGATGATGGAGGTTGCAGTCTCAACCTATCCAGAAGATGCAGAGGAAGGAAAGAGGTGGTTAGTCCCAGCTCATCTGGAGAGCAGTGGGTAGTACAAAGAGAGCTGGGGTTGATGGAGAGTATAGTTCCCATACAGCAGGCAGCCTGCTGTACTTCTTTTTCTAATGTAGAAATTAACTCCCCCCACACAGTTTTCAGGTACACCCCTCAGGGCCTCTAACCAGGCGAGGGAAGCAGTCATTCTTTCTCTGGGTACTCACAGAAAGTTTGCACTCAACTCTCCCTTTTTACACAAGAAGGGCAACTAAAGGAAGGCGAGTCGGGTATTTTCCTCCCCTACTCACGTTCCCCGTGGTAGTTGTACAATGGCGGGAGGGAGAAGAAAAGGTAGCCCAAAGCGCATGCGTGCATCGGATTCTTCCCCTCCCCTCCCCTCCCCTCCCCTCCCCGTATCTGGCTTGCGATGCTCCCGTCTCTCTGCGCTCCGGCTTTTTGCTGAGCGGCTGGGTCGGCAGGTGCAAGGCGGCCGCGCGGGGACGGGGAGCCCCTTCCCCCGATGGAGAAGCACCAGGGCCCGGCGAGGGGGAGCCTCACAGCAGCCTTTCCGCAGCCCCCCCGCCAGCTGAGCTGGGCTGGGTGCCCCCTTTGTTTCCAAAGCTGCTAGCCAGGATTGGCTGGAGAGCCCCCCCCCCTCCACACACACACTCATCCATCCATCCTTCTCCAGCCCCCTCCTCTTTTGCAGGGGAAGCTGCTGGCGGGGCGCAGCCCCCTGCGAGTGGGTCACCCGCCCCCCAGCCTCCCGCCCACCCTTGCAAAATCGCCCTCCGCCGTGGAGTTGTCGGCAGTCAGCCTTCCCAGCTCGTGCGTCCGAGAAGAAGCAATGCATACCTGAAGACTCTGAAAGACGGCCAGGTAGGGGCGTGCGTGCCGTTTCTGCGTTCATTTTATGGAAGGAAGCAAGGAAGGGAGGAAAGCAACCCTCTCCCAACTTCTTGGGAAATCGTATGCGTTTATTCCTCCCCGCAAACCTTCTCCAAAAACACACCAGTACCAGGTTAGACCTTCCTAACGTGCCTCCTTCGCGCTATTTCGCTCCTGAAGAAATAGATTTCTGAAGCTAACCGCTTTCGTGTGCAGGGGCTTGGAGCTCCAGGGCTGCCGAAAGAGGGAAACACTGAGGGCAGAGAAAGAGGAGCTAGCCAGTGGGGAGGGGTAGAGGGGAGAAAGCTCCCCCCCCCCCCCGCCTTGGCGCTTGGTGGGCAAAGCTTGATTCGGCTCGGTCCCTCTGGTCAATTTCACTGGCGGACCTGGCGGATTTCCTAGTTCGATGGGTGCAAACCATCCTTCTTCCTTCTTTCCTCTCTCCTCTTTGCAATCTCGATAAAGGAAAGAAATTGCAGGTTGGGGGGCGGGTGGGCAGTGGCTTGTGGCGCTGTCCTTCATTGCATTCTGCAGAGAAAATAACAGGCACGGCTGGTCAAGAGAGCAAGAGGAGAGTTCAGAGAGGGAGCATTTTCCAGCCCAGGGCCCGGAAGGATCAACAGAGACGGCTCGTTTCTACCTTTCGGGAGCGAAGCAGCTGGAAGCATGCCTGGGTGGAAGGGGGTGTGGGAGAGGGACAGAAGGGGAGAGATGCCCCCTTGCCAGAATGCGAATGTGTATGATCAGTCAGCAGGATCATAAGATAAGAGAGTGAGAAAAAATCTCATTAGAAGTGGGAACAGCCGATGATAAATAGCACCCGTGCTGGGGAAGATACTAAGGGAGGAACAAGCTGTCACTAAAAAAAATCAGGTCCTCTCCTTCCCATTACTAATGACTTACTGGTTGCTGGGGTTGGGTTACAGGGAGGGATTGGATATTATACAAGCCCGTGGATGGGGAAAAAGACTATGTGTGCAAGGAAGACAGAAAAATATACTCTGGGAGGTCCCAAATTTTGCCCGCTGGGGACAAACCCTCCCGCTTTGTTTGACTCCAAGGGACTGACACGTTTATAGGGGAGAACAAAACAAGGAGTGTGCCAGATCTCCTTTCTCAGAGCTGGCTGGGTTCGCTACTCGGTTACCTGATGGAGTGATGACTTTTCCAGGGAGTGTGATGGGGTGGGATGCTGTGAATGAAGACCCTCTCAGTTATCCAGTGCCATCTGGTGCTGGGGAAGAAAGCTGGGCGTGTGGGTGTGTTTGTGGGGGGCGGGGGCACCAAAGTGTTTCCCACATGCATTTCAGTCTCCTGCAGGAGACAAGTGGGAAGAATGGAAGGGGTAAGGAATGCATGCATGTGGCCAAAGAGGGCCTGCACAATGCAATCCCATGCGATGTTTACTCGTAAGCAAGCCCCGGTGCATTTGCAGGGTCTAGATTGCAGCTGTAGGCTTCATTTTGCAGGGGAAGGGAGCTGCTAGGTGTCCAGGATATGGATAACAACACCTTAAAGACTAACAAATTAAAACTGCAGAAGGTTTTGTGGATGTGGCATCTTGTACGGATATGACTCTCTGGTCCTTTTCAAACTGTCCATCCACTTTTAGGTTTTGTGGTGCTGGGTGCCCAGGCAGGCCCAGACACACCACAATGTGAAGGTCTGCTGATTACCTTTGTTAAACTCATAAAGAAAACCCAGCCAGAAGTGCTCTGGGTTTTCTTTTTCCTTTGTTTCCTCTCATGTTCTTTTCTAATGTGATTTATTTATTTTTTCAAAGCACACAAAGTCTCCCCACCCCAAGGCTTTAGGAATATTTTAAAGCAACCTTGCTCAACTGGATGCCTCTGGGTGGGTTGGGATCACAATGCCCATTGTCCCTAGCCATGCTAGCCAGGATTGATGGGAGTGGTAGTCCAGGATAGGTTGGGAAAGGTCACTGGAAAGGTCCAATACAGATTGGGAAATGATTCTTCCAAAGGATTCTTTGGAAGGGGTTGTAGTTCATCAGCAAAGCTCCTGAGTCCATGCAAAGGGTCCATGGTTCATTCCTCCACACCATCTTCAACAGGGGCAGGAAAATTCCTGCCCAAAACCCAAGCAGTGTTGACAGTCCTGGGCTAGGAATTAATTCTGTATAAAACAACTTCTTATTGTTACACCCTTCTCCTTGGCCTTTAACCCCAAACATCTTTGGAGAGCCAAGGTGGTGTAGATGTGGCTGATTGCCCCAAATGGTGAGAGGCAGTGTGGCATATTGGTGATAGCAGGAGGCCAGGACTCAGAAGGTCCAGATTCTACTGCCCCCTCAGCTGTGAAGCTCACTGGGTGGCTTTGGACCAGCGACTCACTCTCAGCTTAACCCACTTTGCAGGGTTGTTGTGAAGATAAAATGGAGAGGAGGGGAACCATGTCCTTCCCCTTGGGTCCCTTGCAAGAGGAGCAAGGGTGGGATATAATATAAGAAATGATGCTTTGGGTGGTTAGTCAGCATGGAGTGAACTGCAGTCTGTAAACAGCCATTCTGCAGAACTGAGCTGGTCCGGATGGAGCCTTGGAGAAATGCAGTGTTTGTGTGTACACAGGTGCATGCAGGACAGGGAAGCCTTCTACAGCTTACTGCTCTTCAGTTATAGTGTACTACAAGAGCCATCATTCCCAGGCAACAAAGCCAGGGACAATGGAAGCTGCAATCCAACCCATCTGGAGGGTGTCACATTGCAGAGGGCTGGGTTTACAGCTTCCTAAATCTGGGACGGGGGGGGGGATGCTCATGAACTATTTTGGCTGGTGTAAAATTTGGAAGAAGTTTCAGTCTGGATTTCTGACTTTTCCTGTCAACAGGAGCTTGTTGAAGTCATGCAACCATCACTTTCATTTCAGCAGCCTTTTGAACCAAACTTCAGCTTGGCTTAGAAGTTATATTCACTGAAGTAGTGCATGCAAAGGTTCAGTATTTGTGGCTTCAGGAGAATCCCTGCTTCGAAATCATCATTTTGTCTTTCTGCTGGACAGGGAGGGAGGGATGGATGGATAGGAGCTGGCTGACCCAGATGGGGCTCCGAGCTCGAACTCTGATAACAGAATTGCTTGCTGTGACGGACGGCCCTGCACCTGCAGCCCCAGTCTCTCAGTACCCATCAGAACCTGCTCAAGAGGAGATTAGCTCAAGGACACCCCTGAGGCCCAGTCCCCGCACCTGTGGGGATGAAGGAGAAGAGCAGCGACATCCAGGGGGAGGGGATTTGGAGATGGGCAGCCCCTCGGAGGGAGAGTGCCCACCTCCTGAGGATGGACCCGAGGGCCCGTCGCCACAGCCACAGGCTGGCCCAACTGGGGGCTCGGGGCAGAATGCAGGCGCCCCCGCTCCCGCAGCACCCCTCCTTCCCAAGACGTCCCTGAAGGGTGCATAAGCAGAGCTGTGGGTACGGGGGCACAGAGGGGTCAGTGCTTCCCCTTGTCTATGCTCAGAGGCTTCTGTGTAGAATAAAGATGCTTACAGGAAGTGCTGGGGAGTCTGTCTTGCTGGGGAGGGAACGCCTAGCTCATGACAGGGTGAAAGTTTTAAACACCTCTGTTTTAAAACAATTGCCCTATATTTGTACACCCTCTGGGGAAGAGCTCCTCCATCTCTGAAAAGACTTTGGGTTCACCTTTTCTCAGAAGGCGTCAGTGCTGGCAAGGGTTAGAAAGCAAACTCCAGGTTGGGTGGGGTGGCTTCAGCCCCATGTGCTCTTCATGGTTGTGTGTTGTGTCCAGATGCCCTGTTCTGGCCAGGTTGTAGGGCTGCAGGCATCTGAGCCATGCTTGGCACAAGCTGGCTTCCTGTGGAAGCATTCAAGGACACATGGCAGCTCCCAGGCTCCGAATTCTGCTGACACCCTGCCAGGCTCTGAGCCAGTTCAGTACCTGTGACAGCTCCCCAAAAGAGGGCCTCTGGCCAGTCCAAAAGCAACAGCTTCCCCCACTCAACCCTCAACTCCCATCAGCTCCAGCCAGCATGGCCAGTGGTCAAAGATGGGAGGACTTGTCTGGCCATATCTGGGGGACACCTCTTTGAAGAAGGCTGCACCAAGACTTTGGTCCTTTATCTCCAGACTGGGTATTGCAAAGACCTTCAAATGAACTTCTGGGAATTTAAACAGCAGCTCCTGGCCACATGCTCCGAGAGACCAAACAGGCTGGTATTTTGACTTCTACTTTTGCCCTCAGTCTCCAGCAGAAGGGACTTCTCAATCAGGGGCCCACTCCAGCCCTCCCTCCACTAGGTAGTCCTCAGAGCTCTGTACTTCTTTCCAGAGCAGAACTGTTGTGTTCAGAAATGCAAGAATGGGGGATTTACCTAAGACCCCAACACCCTATTTGGAGAGCTGCACACCCTTGGTTTTCTACAAATCCAGCCCCATTCACTTGTTCTGTGCTATTTTCCACTATGCCAGTGCACACAACTGCATCAATTGAACACAGGCCCACCAGCCCCCAACACTCCCCCCCCTCCATCTCAGTGCAATTGATCATAAGATTATATTTGGTGTGGTGTTGTGCAGGGCAAAATTGAGAGCCACCTTGGGTTCCTTGCAAGAGGAAGAAAAACAGGATATAAATGGAATGCAAGAATCTCACCCAGTATTCTGCTTGCAGCAGAGGTCAGCCAAATGATTGCAGGAAGAAGACAACAAAGCAAAGGCCCTTCTTTCTTTGCCCCCATTCACAGGCATTCCATGACAAATCATGGATGGAACCCCTAGTTAAACTGGAATTAAGGAGGAGACTAAACATCAGGCAGAGTGAATTTATGGAGCAATGGAGGAACAGAACTGGGGCCGGAGGGGTGCGGGGGAATCTGTCGAGTCCTACTTAGAGGGAAATTTGCTTTTGGCCAGCCCAATCTGTATGAACACAGGGCCCCCGAATGCTGTTCCAAGCAGTTTCTGAGGAGTTCCACTCAAGTTGCCAGCAGTTTAAGGATAGGGAATGAGGTGTTTTGAAGTTCTCCCAAACTGGCAATCCTGACTTCTCATCTGACACAAAGGTGATAAAAGTACTGGACTGAAATATTTGCATCAGTTCCATTGCATCTTCACACAGAGGCATTGCCATGCTCTAGCAAAAAGTGCCCAGATGGTCAGCAGCTATTAATTTCAGAACTCTCTTTAATCTGCAATAAAGGCATT
The DNA here is from genome assembly GCA_023646645.1 of Varanus salvator macromaculatus. Classification (NCBI taxonomy): domain Eukaryota; kingdom Metazoa; phylum Chordata; class Lepidosauria; order Squamata; family Varanidae; genus Varanus; species Varanus salvator. The sequence continues at coordinate 917,760 of JAIXND010000746.1, read as the reverse complement.
CTCTGGCTAATTGGCCAATGCATCAATGGAATGTTTTCACCTCTTTTCTTTTTTCCTTTTTGAATGCAAAGCTTCTCCAGTGACAAAAATACTTGATCAAGTAACCCTCCTACTAGGTTTGGCACAGTCTTTTCTGACCCACTGGGGCTGCAATCATGTTGTTGTTAGTCGCGAAGTCGTGTCCGACCCATCGCGACCCCATGGACAACATTCCTCCAGGCCCTCCTGTCCTCCACCATCCCCCGGAGTCCACCCAAGCCCACACCCACCGTCCCCAGTGACCCCATCCAGCCACCTCATCCTCTGCCGTCCCCTTCTCCTTTGGCCTTCAATCCTTCCCAGCATCAGGCTCTTCTCCAGTGAGTCCCTGCTTCTCATTAGGTGGCCAAAGTATTTGAGCTTCATCTTCAGGATCTGGCCTTCTTAAGAGCTGTCAGGGTTGATCACCTGTAGGACTGACTGGTTTGATCGCCTTGCGGTCCAAGGGACTCGCAGGAGTCTCCTCCAGCATCACAACTCAAAGGCTTCAATCCTTCGACGCTCAGCCTTCCTTATGGTCCAGCTTTCACAGCCATACATTGCACCCAGGAAAACCATAGCCTTGACTATACGCACTTTTGTCGGCAGGGTGATGTCTCTGCTTTTTAGTATGCTGCCTAGATTTGCCATAGCTCTCCTCCCCAGGAGCAAGCGTCTTTTAATTTCTTGGCTGCAGTCCCCGTCTGCGGTGATCTTGGAGCCCAGAAAAATAAAATCTGTCACTACCTCCATTTCTTCCCCATCTATTTGCCAGGAAGTGAGAGGACCGGATGCCATGATCTTAGTTCTCTTAATGTTGAGTTTCAAGCCAACTTTTGCGCTCTCCTCCTTCACCCACATCAAGAGGCTCTTTAGTTCCTCTTCACTTTCTGCCATGAGAGTGGTATCATCTGCATATCTGAGGTTGTTGATATTTCTCCCAGCAATCCTGATTGCAACTGGTGATTCATCTAGCCCTGCCTTTCTCATGATGTGCTCTGCATATAAGTTAAATAGGCAGGGCGACAGTATACAGCCTTGCCAAACTCCTTTCTCAATTTTGAACCAATCAGTGGTTCCGTGTCCAGTTCTCACAGTTGTTTCCTGACCTGCATATAGGTTTCTCAAGAGACAAATAAGATGGTCTGGTACTCCCATCTCTTTAAGAACTTGCCACAGTTTGTTGTAATCCACACAATCAAAGGCTTTAGCATAGTCAATGAAGCAGAAGTAGATGTTTTTCTGGAACTCCCTAGCTTTCTCCATGATCCAGCGTATGTTGGCAATGTGATCTCTAGTTCCTCTCCCTCTTCGAAATCCTGCCTGTACTTCTGGTAGTTCTCGGTCCACATACTGCTGGAGCCTAGCTTGTAGGATTTTGAGCATCACTTTGCTAGCACGTGAAATGAGTGCAATGGTGCGGTAGTTTGAACATTCTTTGGCATTGCCCTTCTTGGGGATCGGAATGTAAACGGACCTTTTCCAATCCTGTGGCCACTGTTGAGTTTTCCAAGTTTGATGGCATATTGAGTGTAGCACTTTAACTGCATCGTCTTTTAAGATTTTGAATAGCTCAGCTGGAATACTGTCACCTCCACTAGCTTTGTTGTTGCTCAGACTTCCTAAGGCCCATTTGACTTCACCTTCCAGGATGTCTGGCTCGAGGTCAGTGACCACCCCATCGTGGTTATCAGGGTCGTTAAGCTCTTTCTTGTATAGTTCTTCTGTGTAATCTTGCCGCCTCTTCTTAATCTCTTCTGCCTCTGTTAGGTCCCTGCCATTTTCGTCCTTTATCATGCCCATCTTTGCATGAAATGTTCCCTTCATATCTCTAATTTTCTTGAAGAGATCTCTGGTCCTCCCTATTCTATTGTTTTCTTCTATTTCTTTGCACTGTTCATTTAAGAAGGCATTCTTATCTCTCCTAGCTATTCTCTGGAATTCTGCATTCAACTGGGTGTATCTTTCCTTTTCTCCCTTGCCTTTCGCTTGCCTTCTTTCCTCAGCTATTTGTAAAGCTTCCTCAGACAGCCATTTTGCTTTCTTGCATTTCTTTTTCTTTGGGATGGTTTTAGTTGCTGCCTCGTGTACAATGTTGTGAACCTCTGTCCATAGTTCTTCGGGCACTCTGTCTATCAGATCTAATTCCTTAAATCTATTTGTCACCTCCACTGTATATTCAGCAGGGGTATGATTTCGGTCATACCTGAGTGGCCTAGTGCTTTTCTCTACTTTCTTCAATTTAAGCCTAAATTTTGCAACCAGAAGCTCATGATCTGAGCACAGTCAGCTCCTGGTCTAGTTTTTACTGACTGGATAGAGCTTCTCCATCTTTGGCTGCAGAGCACATAGTCAATCTGATTTCTGTGTTGACTGTCTGGTGATGTCCATGTGTAGAGTCGTCTCTTGGGTTGTTAATTCTAGAAGGTGTTGTAGGCCTTCATAGAACTGGTCAACTTCAGCCTCTTCAGCACCAGTGGTTGGGGCATAGACTTGGACTATTGTGATGTTGAATGGTTTGCCTTGGATTCGAACTGAGATCATTCTGTCAGTTTGGAGATTGTATCCCAGTACTGCTTTTCCTACCTTTTTATTGACTATGAAGGCTACTTCATTTCTTCTGAGGGAACCTTGCCCACAGTAGTATACTTGATGGTCATGTCGTGCCTTGTCGTGGCGAATGACCCCTTCACCACGACAAGGCAGTGATCTATGAAGGAGTTTTATGCTTTAACAATAACCTATTAGCCAGAGTCGGCAAGAAAGACATTTTCCCACACCTGGGCTACCCCACCACACCGTCTAAGCCTGGCACATTGCTAAATGTGAATAGGCTGTCACACGACACAGGGGGTGAGGAGAAAAGTAGGACCAAGAGCCATTCCCCAAGAGGTTTTTTCAGTCTGGGAGGGAAAGAGCCATGAAGTTTTGTTGTCTAAATCTGCTAATATCTTGCTAGTGATGCATGGGGTCTGTTGCTGAGAGAAGATGCTTTTGATCCACTCACAAGGTCCATCTCCTTGAATCTTGGAAGGGGGTCTGGGAGGCCATCCTGTCCAAACCTTTGTTATGGGAAATCCATGGCTGTAGTATCCCAACAGAGGACCATCCAGTCTGTTTTTAGAGATCCCCAACTGATGGAGGGTTCCTGATTCCACCAATTTGGTACATTGTTCTGCCTGGGATCTCAGGAAATCTTTCTCCACTTGGCAAAGCGCTGTCTTGAACAATAGTTATTTCACTTCTAATTCTGTTCCCTCCTATTTCCATGCCAGATTGCCTGTTAAGTAGTCTGCCCAAACGTCCATAGATATTTTCTTGCACATTCTTCAATATTATGCATTTTTGTAAGCATTTTGGCAAGCAATTTTTCCATTGAAGAAAACATGTGTTTTTTTTTCCTGGGCATTTTTCACCATTGGGTTGTTGGTGTGCCACTTTTCATGATGGAACTCAGAGCATCTCCTGACAAAATTGCACAAATTTGCATAATAAAATACAGCAATATTTCCAGACAATTCATGAACAACTGCAAGTCGTAACAGGATGTAGTCATAAAGGTGGAATGATCCACTAATAATTTGTGCTAGGGTTGAAAAGGGGGAAATATAGTTAAAAATCTAGATAGTGTTGGGGAAACACAGCATAAATCCTGGTAGAAAAAGGTTGCTTACATGTGCCTTTGTGTTACAAGATCAAACCTGCAACATCTCTGCACCTCCTTCTCAGAAAGTACCAGGATTCCAAGGCAGGCTTCTGCTTAGCGTCATTTTCAATGCTGCTCCTTTACGAGATGGCTGCTACCTTTGGTTGGAAAAGCCTTTGCGGAATGGGGCTGCCAAGGGAAGTTAACCCCTGGCTATTCTTGGGCTAACAGCAAGCAAAACTGATAAGGCGGCCAGGCTAGTTTTCGAGCAGTACTGCAGTCACCTCCATTTGACATGTCTCTTGGGGTGTCAAGTTTTCCTCCCGAGAACCCCTCCCCAGTCTGTTCCCCGCCGGCTTCTTTCCCACAATCAGGAGTGGGAGGGGGCTCAGTGGTTGCCCTTGAAGTGCTTTGATCCAGCGCTGGATCAGGCTGGCTCACCCGGAGAGTTTGGGCAGCTGGGGCCTCGCTAGTCTCAACAACTCCCAGATCAGAGGGAGAACTCTCAGCCACAGCTGGGTCAACTATCCACTCCCCCCCCCCCCTCCGAGTCTGAACTGCCATTCCCACCAGAGCCCTCCATCTCCCATGCGTGCCTGGGAATCTCATCCAAGCGCACGCGCACAACACCCAGCAGGAATGGCTGCAGGAGGACAAAGAGGGGTGCAGGGAGTGGGTGCACCAGCTGCTGTGCCCCATGACTGACCTTCCCTGCTTGCTGTTGCCCACTGCAGTGGCAGGTGCAGGAAAATGGTGCTGCTCTCACTGCACATGGGGCTTGACTCCTGGAGAGTCTCCAAGAATGCAAATTCTGGGCTGCTACAAACTAAAACTTGAGAGCCTCATTATCACCTCCTCCATTTACAGTAGTAAGGCCTGAAAACTTTAGCATCCCTTCAATCACCTCTGGTGGTAAAGCTTCAGCCCCTTAGAGGCAAAACCTGAAGAAAGAATGGGGTTTGTTAATGAGGCTGCTGCTCCAGCAGACTGATGTTACCACTCCTGCTCCAAAAAAAGGGCCTGAGCTGCCCTCCCTTGTTCACTCTGTCACTGGTTGTATTGCTTGAAAAGGCTCAAGAGGTGATGTTTTTGGTCCTGTCTGCCTACAGATCCTGAGGCAGTGTTTGTTCAACACTGGTAAATTAGAAAGGGTCCAACAGAGGGCAACACTTCTGATCAAACCAAGCAAGTGTAAAGCGAACGGGCTCTCTTGGGCAAAGAGGAGAACCTGCTTCTGCTTCTAAGATCAGTGGCTTCTTGGAAGTCTGGGACCTGCCACAAACGTGGGGCACCATGGATATTCAGTGTCGTTTGAAAGCTAAATGGCATTCGGGGAGGGGGGGGCTTGTGATGCCGTGGACTGTGAGTGCCAGCCTTGAACACAGTGGCATTCAGGAGGGAATGGCTGAGTTACTGCCAGAGCTTTGATGGGGGCTTTGCAGAGAGAGGTTTCCATGAACGCTGGAGGATGGGAGGTGCTTCCTTTTGCAAGTCCCTCTGGAGCAGAGGAAATACTCCAAGACACTCAAGGCAAAATTATGCCACAAGTCTTTCCCTCCAGATGCCACCCTTTTCCCTGTAGTTTTTCTGTTTTTAAAGGGATCAGTTGGGAGTCACCCTTTTGTCTTGGAGAGGAGGTCTGTGTGCCATGGCAATATTAATCTCCCAGGCTTGTAAGGGATTATTAGAGTTAATCTTGCTGTTTTCTGTTGCTGCAGCATTGACAACATTTCTGTGATTTAAGAGGCATGGGGAAAGTTTAGGCTAAGGAAATCTCAGACCTCTGGGCCAAATGCAGGCCACCTGGAGTCCCAATATGGCCCTTTGGGGCTCTGAAACAGCCATGCACCCCAACCACCAATTGTGTGGTAGTTTCTCTTCTGTGCACTCTCCCCCAATCCCAAAAGGTTGAAATGGTTCTCCAAAGGTTAAAATTGAGTGGCAGTCAGAACTTCAAGCTAAAATACAGTGGTGTTTTTGGCTCCACCCACCAACTGTGGCCCCTGAGGGCTTCTCTGCAAAAGATTCAAAAAGGTTCTACACCCCTGGTTTATCTCACTTCAGTCTGGAACATAAGATGTTTGTGCAGGGAACAGTGATGTGGGGGCGTGGCCTGGGGGAGGGAATGGGTAACCTTTTCCTTTCTATGCACTGCAGCTCCCCTCCCACACAGCAGTGGGGCTGGAACTGTAAAGGGGGAGTGGGGAGAGACAAACTGGGGTGCAATCACTGCTCAGAAGTAAAGTATAACAACCTGCTTTTTTAAGCCTTTTAGGAAGGCTTTTTTTTCTTTTGCCTTCATGATGCATAGCTGGACACTGCTCTGCTAGGACAAGGTGATCTGTGGTGACCCTAGCCTTCTTAAAGCTGGTCCCCTCCAAACTACAAAGCCCATCACTCCTGGGCCCCGTGAGGCTGTAAATTGACAGCTCAGATTCTGAGAATGAACTCTGTGAAGGGGAGTTGGCAGCAGAACGGACAGCTCTGGCTCTGAAAACGAGGTGGTTGTTGAGATGGGCACAGCTCCAACTGCAGTCCAAGGCCCTGGGTACTCACCCGTGCCTGCTAGGGAAGAATTTAGCTCAAAGACAGTCAAGGCACCCAGACAACCTGTCTATGTGAATGAGGAAGAGCAACACCATCCCGAGGGGGAGATTTGGAGATGGGGAGTCTATCAGATGGGGAGCTCCAGCCACCTGAGGAGGTGGACATGATAGTTCATTGTCACAGTTGCAGGGTGGCCCAATTGGGGTCCGATAGGGGGAGCACAGGTGTACCAGTTCCACACCCAAGACAGGCACAGAAGGACTCATAAGCAAAGCTTTGGGTGAAGCGGGGCAGAGGGGCTTCAGCATTTTGCTTTGTGTATGCTCAGAGACTTACAAGTAAAATAAAGACATTAGGCAAGAAGCGCTGGTGAATCTGTTACTACAGGGAGGGAGTACTCAGCTCACAACACCGGAGGGTGCTGAGTTGGAGACATCTGCACCATGCATGCAGTGATGTGCAGATGGAGGAAACGAAGCCTTTGGCAATTCTGTTTTCATGCGCTGGTTCCTTCTTCCTTCCAGATTAAAGATGGTCCATGTAATGGAAGATGTTGGCCGTTGGGTGCTGCTTGGATATCTACTTTTGCATGGCTTGGTTCTGGGTAAGTAATATGGATGCACATTGTATGGAACGGTATGTGTTCTGACCTGGTGCTCACAGGACTCGGCATCCCCAAAGACACCTCCCATGAGGGTGAAGCTGGCTTATGCAAAGAGAGGGGCTGCCCTCCAGGCCACCTCTGCCTGACTTCCAAAGAATAGGCGTTGTCTTCCCACCTCTACCTGGTTTTTCAGACAAGTTACTTTTCCTTCAGCCATGCTGCTTGGCCATTGGGGACACCACGGCCACTGTTTTTATGAATGGGGACGTCTGCTCTGCCACTGTGACAACCATTTTGAGACAGTGCCCTGCAGGCTCTGGAATGCTCGGCCTTGTAGGGTTTATTTAGGTCTAAATATGCATAGGATCACACCCTTATTGTGTGCTTCCCTTTGGCTGTTCTTCTAGCCTAGCTGGTTGTTTTTCTTTTCTTTTTTAATGTATTAGATGGGAATTGGGTTTGATCCTGTGGGAGACTTCATAGGTACATTAGACTCTGTCATGCCTGAAGCCCCGACAGAGGCAGCACCTCACGAGGAGGTCTTGCGCTTGGGACCCTGTACCCAAATGCCAACCCCGCAGCCTAGCTTGGGGGTGGCTGAGCAGGTAGCCGCACCTCCCCCTGACTCCCTGCCCATTGCGCAAACACCCGAGCCCTCATCAAAGCAAGAGAGCCCTGAGGGAAAAGACGCCTCCAGTTCCACTCAGGAAGGGTCAGAGCAGGCTGCCCCTCCTCCCACTGACGCTGAACTTCCTGACCATGACACAGGAGACCAGGGGGCGTAATGGACTTTGCCCTAGCGACCAGTCTGAATTCTGAGGAGGTACGAGCAAAGGCAGGCCTTGTTACGCCAGAGGGAAGAAGGCGGGGCCAGGAGGGCTAGTCCCACGTGGGCTCGGGGAGAGACACCACTAGAGGAGTAACATCTGCATTCCAAAGGCCTCAACAGAAGAGCTCATCTATAGAGTTGTAAATCTCGTAGACAAGTAGCAATAAAGGACTCTAGTTTTATTGCTCCTGAACGTGTGGGCTGTTTACATGTTGAGTGCCATCTCGACAGGCTCTTATAGTGGTTATTAATCTGGAAAGTAAAATGACACATCCATAAGCAGGTGCACGTCTATTCTCAGTTGTCCAATACAGTGGCAGGAGGTGTCCCTGGAGCTCTCTAGGCTGGACCACCCTCTAGCATTGGGTTTCATGCACTAAGCAAGGCATTGGAGCACATGCCTCCTCGCTGCCCCCACTTCTGGGTTTCCTGGAAGGAACTGGGTTGACCACTGTCAGAGACAGGATGCTAGATTAGATAGACCTACCTTGGAGTAATCTGACAGAAGTTCTCTTATTTTGTTTCATAAGCTCTTAAGGAGAAACCCCTTCAGTGTGGAAGTCCCATCTGTGGGTGTTTTTGATTTCTTTCTTCTATGGTCAAAGAATTAGCATTTGACCAGAATTTGGCAACCAGGAGACTCATCATCCACAAACTTGCCTTTAATGTTTCTAGTCCTCATGGCTGCAGAAATTGGCACTGATATCCTAACTGAGGGCCTGTCTTTACATGGCACACATTCTGAGACCAAACCAAAGGCTAATGCTGATTCAGAATTCTTCATCATTTGGATTTTCCTCCTGGTTTTTGGAGTTCTAAATTACATGGAATAGATGCACTGGGATTTTCTGTTGTACCATTAAACATGCATTGTACCATTAAAAAAGCAGCTTTTCATTCCTTCGGTTCATTTACATCTTTCCACCTGTTCTCGTCTACTGATGCATAGGTATGCATGGACAAAACCACACAGAAAGAAAAACAAAAGAGAAGTCATCTTGGTGGAATAATATTTTCAGTTGTATCAAGGCTTGTTCTAGTAGTTTACTATGCTTGCATTCATAAAACACCAGAAAAGCAGAATAAAATCCCCAAAAATCCCATGTGTGGAAGATGGTGCAGCCAGGAGCCAGCAAGCCATGAAGTGTATCCCTGCTTTTCCTTTGGTGTGTAAGCTCCACAACAGATGAATAGCGCCATGGCTGTAGGAAGCTGTTTGTCTGATATCTTTTCCTTCTTTTTAGCAAGGCTGAAGTGCCCAAATGTGCATCGGTAAAACTTTACACAGGAAGTATCTCAATGCAGTCAGACCTTTTGTTATGCAGCATCTTAGTGATACAGATATGCATATCAAGAATGTAGAGCACGAAAGAGAAAATATACCAATGAACTGAAGGGACTAAACACTGGCAGGCTTCATACATGATTATGATAATCTGCACTCAGGAGTTGAATGTGGGTTGTTGTTGAAATATGGATTATTGTATTGTCTGAACACAGCCACTCTAGCAAACCATGCCTTGTTAAACACAAGCAACTCATGAAGATAACCCATGGTTTGTTGTAGGGTTGTGAACTATGAGCCACTGCCCCACCTGGATCAGTAGAGAACGAGAGGTAGAGCTGGGTATCATCAGCGTACTGGTGATTCCGCAGCCCACACCTCCCGATGACCTGTCCCAGCAGTTTCATGTAGATGTTGGAGAGCGTGGGGGACAAGATGGAGCCCTGTGGTACTCATGGCAAAGCTGCCGTGGCGCAGAGCCATGGTCCCCCTGCACCACCTTCTGGAATCGGCCCTTGAGGTAGGAGCGGAACCACTGCAAAGCAGTGCCTCCAACCCCCAATCCCGCCAGCCTCTCCAGAAGGATACCATGGTTGATGGTATCGAAAGCCGCCGAGAGGTCCAGGAGGACCAACAGGGACGCACTCCCCCTGTCTCTCTCCCTGCATAGGTCATCATACAGGGCGACCAAGGCAGATTCAGTGCCGTACCCGGGTCTGAAGCCGGACTGGAATGGGCCAGATAATCCGTTTCCTCCAAGAGTGCTTGGAGTTGTCCCGCCACCACCCGCTCCAGCACCTTGCCCAGGAACGGGATGTTGGCCACCGGTCTATAATTGGCGGCCACCTCTGGATCCAGGGCTGCCTTCTTTAGGACTGGCTGGACTACCGCCTCCTTTAGGGATGCAGGCACCCGGCCGTCTCTCAAAGAGGCGTTGACCACCTCCCGGATCCAGGGCCCAATCCCGTCCTTGGCTGTCTTAAGAAGCCAGGAAGGGCATGGGTCTAGTAAGCAAGTGGTAGGGCGTACTCGTCCAAGCACCTTGTCCACATCATCAGGCCGCTGCAACTGAAATTCATCCATTAATTGTGGACCAGACGGCGTCGATGGCAACTCCCCAGAAGCCTCTGAATCACTAGTGGAGTCCAGCTCATGGCGAATCTGAGCAATTTTCTCCCTGAAATGCTTGGCAAAGTTATCACAGCGGGCCTTCGAGGGTGGCACCAGATCTTTCTTTGGGCCTGGGTATACCAGCCCCTGCACCACCTGAAAGAGCTCCGCCGGACGGCATTGTGAGGAGGCAATGGAAACGGAGAAGAATTTCTTCTTCGCCATCCTCACTGCCACAGCATAGGCCCGATAGTGGGCTCTTAAGTGTGTTCGGTCAGAATCACCCCGTGATCTCCTCCACCTACGCTCTAGACATCTCCGAACCTGCTTCATCACCCGTAATTCGGTTGTATATATGTCCTCCAAGTTGGGAACCCCATGTCTAAACTGAGGATGAAGAACTTTGTTTTTCATGTACGTGTTGGTTTCTGTGTGTAGTGGGGCCCTTTCCTTGGAAATTGGAAAAGAGGGATTGTAGCTCACTGGGAGCACCCAAGTTTTACCTGCCCAAGTCCCCAGGTAGAGCACTCAGCATCTCCAGGCAGGATGGGGAAGAGCCCTCCTCCACATGTGAAGCCTTGTTCCCTTGTATTGGCAAAGCCCCAAGGTCTAAGCAGCTGAGCTGGAGAAGAGTGGCTTCAGAACCCAGGACAAGACTGCAGCTCCCTGCAGCCCCCCACCCCCTGCCCCCCAGACATGTTTTGATAGGCTGGCTTGTGGTGCTCTTTATGAGAGCTCTGCCCCTCAAAAGTGCAGCATTTTGCTTTCTCAAGGGCCAGGGGCCTTTTCTGCACTCACCAGCTTATTCTGGGATGGTCAAATTCTGAGAAGGTGGCCCCCTCTGCTCTCAGGAGGGACGTGAGATCCAGAGGACAGTGTTACCTCCCTGGGAGTTGATGGACAGGATGCAGAATCCAAGGTGGAGAACTAGGGATGAGGGCTTGCCCTTGGAACAGCTACTGCTGGAAAACCCAGCCTCTTGGGGTGCTTGGACATGGCCCAGGAAAGAGGTGATGGAAAAGACCCTTCCTTGGTAGAAAACACCCTTGTCTAGACATTTCTGAGCAAGAGGGACAAATTGGGTGACTGCAGATAAGGCAGTTTGGATGTTTCTAGTCCTCCATTGGTTCTATTGTGGTCACCTTAACTGGCTCCATAAATTTGGCTCTGCTTTTTCTGATAAGGCATCTGTTCCCCCTGTACTGTGGTGGTGAGTCCCACAGGCAAATAATGGAGGCACAGGTGCTTCAGAACCTAGGACTGATCATTTCCATTGGGTAGACTTCCTGTTCCAGTGTGAAGACACCGAGTACAGCTGACTGGGATAGGACCAGTTCCCCAAGCAGAGTCAGAGAAGTGGGCCTATCAGTCCATCAGATTTGTAGCCCACCCTTCCTCCACAAAGCTCAGGTTGGTACATATGCTCCCCCCCCCCAATATCCTCAGAACACCCCTGCAAGGCAGGTTATGCTGAGAAATGAGGATCAACTCAATATCACTTAGTGAGTTTTGTCAGTGAGTGTGGACTTGACTCTTGAACCCTTGTTTCCTTCTACCACTCCTTCTATCTTCCTGTTCATCCCCCCTCTCTCTGCCACCCTCTCTCTCCCCCCATTTCCTTGCCTTTTGCCCCACCCAGCAGGATACCTGGGCAAGGAAAAAATCACTCCTGTCAGAACTCTGAAAACAAATCCCTTGCAGCTGGCTTTTGATTTTAGGCTGTGGGTCACATGAAAGCGGAATGAGCTTGTTCACTGCATTTCCAAGCACCGCACGGCCTCTCTCCTTCTCTGGATAGGTTTTCTGGCACCCAGAGGTGAAAACCAATCCCAAAATTCAAAGTTTGGGACAGGATGTATGGATGACTAGAGAAGTTCTCAGAGAATTTGAAGGCTGGAGGGATGACAAACTGAGAGAAATTAAAATTGACAGATTGGCCCATCCTAACTTTTATTTTAAAAAAGGCACATGCCCTATTTGTCACAATTTTGTGTTACATTTCTCCATCCTCTTTGCTATTAATATGCACCCATATGCATTCATAGAAGTGTGGCTTTGTTTCATTGCCTTTAACTTGTTTGTACTGTCCATTTCTTTTATTGCAGTGTTTTTAATTGTATTTTTAATTTATTTGTTTTCATGTGATTTAATTAAGATTTCACTTTTCATTGGGATTTCATCATTAGATGCCCTGAGTGCCACTTTAGGGGAAGGAAAAGCAGTCTATAAATTTTTAAGCATGCACACATAACAATACTTGAGAATGATGACTAATCATTAATAAATGTGCCAAGCTGTGAGCCTCAGTCTTCAGCTAGTTATCCAATGGCACCTTGCATATACTCAATAATGGCCTTCACACCAAGGAAGCTCCCTCTTGCTAGTCAATCCTCTTTTGGTCTTTGGTAAAAACCTTCTTTTTAAAAAAAACAATGTTTGTGCCAACTTTCCTTTTCTTGTGCAAGGCACCAGCTTCAAAAAGCAAGTACCATATTTTTCGCTCTATAAGACGCACTTTTTCCCCCCTCAAAACTAAGGGGAAATGTCTGTGCGTCTTATAGAGCGAATGTGCCTGACACCCGGGACGCTGCCCGCCCGCCCGCGGGCACCACCAGGCCGGCATGTGCTCGGCGTGCCCTGCTCCACCGCGAACTGATCACCCCCACCGGGAAGCTCCCCACCTCCCCCCCACGCCAATCCTTTAAAGCCTCCGCCGCTCGCTCGCCCTGCCATCCCGCGCCGATCCGCGCCTCCCCCCCACGCCAATCCTGCTAAAGCCTCCGCCGCTCGCTCGCGCTGCCATCCCGCGCCCATCCGCGCCTCCCCCCCACGCCAATCCTGCTAAAGCCTCCGCCGCTCGCTCGCGCTGCCATCCCGCGCCCATCCGCGCCTCCCCCCCACGCCAATCCTGCTAAAGCCTCCGCCGCTCGCTCGCCCTGCCATCCCGCGCCCATCCGCGCCTCCCCCCCACGCCAATCCTTTAAAGCCTCCGCCGCTCGCTCGCCCTGCCATCCCGCGCCCATCCGCGCCTCCCCCCCACGCCAATCCTTCTAAAGCCTCCGCCGCTCGCTCGCCCTGCCATCCCGCGCCCATCCGCGCCTCCCCCCCACGCCAATCCTTCTAAAGCCTCCGCCGCTCGCTCGCCCTGCCATCCCGCGCCGATCCGCGCCTCCCCCCCACGCCAATCCTGCTAAAGCCTCCGCCGCTCGCTCGCCCTGCCATCCCGCGCCGATCCGCGCCTCCCCCCCACGCCAATCCTGCTAAAGCCTCCGCCGCTCGCTCGCGCTGCCATCCCGCGCCCATCCGCGCCTCCCCCCCACGCCAATCCTGCTAAAGCCTCCGCCGCTCGCTCGCCCTGCCATCCCGCGCCCATCCGCGCCTCCCCCCCACGCCAATCCTGCTAAAGCCTCCGCCGCTCGCTCGCCCTGCCATCCCGCGCCCATCCGCGCCTCCCCCCCACGCCAATCCTGCTAAAGCCTCCGCCGCTCGCTCGCCCTGCCATCCCGCGCCCATCCGCGCCTCCCCCCCACGCCAATCCTGCTAAAGCCTCCGCCGCTCGCTCGCGCTGCCATCCCGCGCCCATCCGCGCCTCCCCCCCACGCCAATCCTGCTAAAGCCTCCGCCGCTCGCTCGCCCTGCCATCCCGCGCCCATCCGCGCCTCCCCCCCACGCCAATCCTGCTAAAGCCTCCGCCGCTCGCTCGCCCTGCCATCCCGCGCCCATCCGCGCCTCCCCCCCACGCCAATCCTGCTAAAGCCTCCGCCGCTCGCTCGCCCTGCCATCCCGCGCCCATCCGCGCCTCCCCCCCACGCCAATCCTGCTAAAGCCTCCGCCGCTCGCTCGCGCTGCCATCCCGCGCCCATCCGCGCCTCCCCCCCACGCCAATCCTGCTAAAGCCTCCGCCGCTCGCTCGCGCTGCCATCCCGCGCCCATCCGCGCCTCCCCCCCACGCCAATCCTGCTAAAGCCTCCGCCGCTCGCTCGCCCTGCCATCCCGCGCCCATCCGCGCCTCCCCCCCACGCCAATCCTTTAAAGCCTCCGCCGCTCGCTCGCCCTGCCATCCCGCGCCCATCCGCGCCTCCCCCCCACGCCAATCCTTCTAAAGCCTCCGCCGCTCGCTCGCCCTGCCATCCCGCGCCCATCCGCGCCTCCCCCCCACGCCAATCCTGCTAAAGCCTCCGCCGCTCGCTCGCGCTGCCATCCCGCGCCCATCCGCGCCTCCCCCCCACGCCAATCCTGCTAAAGCCTCCGCCGCTCGCTCGCCCTGCCATCCCGCGCCCATCCGCGCCTCCCCCCCACGCCAATCCTGCTAAAGCCTCCGCCGCTCGCTCGCCCTGCCATCCCGCGCCCATCCGCGCCTCCCCCCCACGCCAATCCTGCTAAAGCCTCCGCCGCTCGCTCGCCCTGCCATCCCGCGCCCATCCGCGCCTCCCCCCCACGCCAATCCTGCTAAAGCCTCCGCCGCTCGCTCGCCCTGCCATCCCGCGCCCATCCGCGCCTCCCCCCACGCCAATCCTGCTAAAGCCTCCGCCGCTCGCTCGCCCTGCCATCCCGCGCCCATCCGCGCCTCCCCCCCACGCCAATCCTTTAAAGCCTCCGCCGCTCGCTCGCCCTGCCATCCCGCGCCCATCCGCGCCTCCCCCCCACGCCAATCCTTCTAAAGCCTCCGCCGCTCGCTCGCCCTGCCATCCCGCGCCCATCCGCGCCTCCCCCCCACGCCAATCCTTCTAAAGCCTCCGCCGCTCGCTCGCCCTGCCATCCCGCGCCGATCCGCGCCTCCCCCCCACGCCAATCCTGCTAAAGCCTCCGCCGCTCGCTCGCCCTGCCATCCCGCGCCGATCCGCGCCTCCCCCCCACGCCAATCCTGCTAAAGCCTCCGCCGCTCGCTCGCGCTGCCATCCCGCGCCCATCCGCGCCTCCCCCCCACGCCAATCCTTTAAAGCCTCCGCCGCTCGCTCGCCCTGCCATCCCGCGCCCATCCGCGCCTCCCCCCCACGCCAATCCTTCTAAAGCCTCCGCCGCTCGCTCGCCCTGCCATCCCGCGCCCATCCGCGCCTCCCCCCCACGCCAATCCTTCTAAAGCCTCCGCCGCTCGCTCGCCCTGCCATCCCGCGCCGATCCGCGCCTCCCCCCCACGCCAATCCTTTAAAGCCTCCGCCGCCCGCATTGCCATCCCGCGCCGATCCGCCCCCCCCCCCCACGCCACTGCCGCGGCAGGCACAGATGAGGCTTTAGAAGCACGATCCTTCTAAAGCCTCCGCCGCCTGCACTGTCATCCCCCATTGCCATCCCGCGCCATCCCCCACCTCCCCCCACACCACAGGGGGCAGGCACAGATGACGCTTTGCTTTAGAAGCACAATCCTTTTATTAAAGTTTAACAGGTTAAGAAACAGTATACATTGAAGCAGCGTTCTCTTTGAGATGTGAGAGAAGCAATTGACAATGTAAAGAGCTGGACACATGGACCGAGCAGTCAAATAGACATTGTTTCTTCCAAAAGCCTTTTGATAAAATCCATCAACAGACTCTTGAGAAAACCTGGCAGTGATGGAATAAGGGCTGTGTGTGCACACACATGTTGTCCTATGGATCAGTAACTGATTACAGAATTGAAAGCCAACATTGAGAATGCATGGTATTCTCACAAGATTCTGCATTAGGATCAGTGCTTTTCAACCTGTTCATAAATGATCTGGAATTAGAAGTGAGCAATAAAGTAGCCAAGTTTGCTGATGATACTAAAATTAAAAGGGATTGTGAGGAATTCCAGTGGGACCTCTCTGAGCTGGGAAAAAGGGCACCAGAACGGCAAATGCTTTCAGTGTAAGCAAGTGTAAAGTTAGCATGCTGGGGGGAAAGAATCTCATCTTCAAGTTTAAGCTGATGGAATCTGAACTAGTGCTGACAGAAAGGGTCTTGAGAATGTGGGGGACAGCTTGATGAAAATGTCAAATGTTAGGAGGAAATGCCATAATTAGGAA
Source organism: Varanus salvator macromaculatus (assembly GCA_023646645.1). Classification (NCBI taxonomy): domain Eukaryota; kingdom Metazoa; phylum Chordata; class Lepidosauria; order Squamata; family Varanidae; genus Varanus; species Varanus salvator. The sequence goes on along the minus strand of JAIXND010000746.1, from coordinate 901,738 downwards.
AGGAATTGAAAATCAAATTTCCAAAATCATATTCCTCTTACACAAATCTTTAATATGACCATACTTAAAGTATTGTGTACAGTGCTGGCCACCACACCTGAAAAATGACATTGTTGGAAAAAGTGCAAAGAAGGGCAACTAAAACAATCAAGGGATTGGAGCAGCTCCCCTATCAGACTTTATGCATGGTGTGAAAAAGTGGAAAGTGGGACATTTTCCTCCTCTCTGAAAAAAAAAGGGTTAATCCCATGAAAACACCCATCACTCCTTTGTTTTGAAAAAAAAAAAAAAGATTCAACAGCAGAAGTGTGGTGAGCTTGAAATACCTTTTGGGAATGGAAGGGAAGTTCCCCACAATTCAGCTTTGTCTTTCAAGGGTTGGGCCTTTTAATACCTCATGGATAATTAACTGGGACTTCTAAATGCTTAACAAAAACAATGTGGATATAAAGTTCCCTTTCCAATTGAGGATACAAGAAACACAATTATTATAGTGATCTCTGCAACTGTGCAAATGTTAGATTTTCATGCCCTTGGTCCAGAGGAAGAAATGACACACAAGAGACCACTGAGTGAACATTTCTCTCAACTCAAAAGGATGCGTAGATGCAGCCCGAGTTTCTTAAGCATCACTTTTAAATATGAAAAAAAGAGAGAGAGAAAAGTTGGAGGATTGAATTTAGGTCTCTCCTCATTGCTCACCTTCTCTGTCTAAGATAGAGGCAAGAAAAACCAGAGAGAGCAGGTATGCTGGGGGTGTGCAATCAAAAGAATTTTGTTGTTAGTCGCAAAGTCGTGTCCGACCCATCGCGACCCCATGGACAACATTCCTCCAGGCCCTCCTGTCCTCCACCATTCCCCGGAGTCCACTCAAGCTCACACCAACCGCCTCTGTGACTCCATCCAGCCACCTCATCCTCTGCCGTCCCCTTCTTCTTTTGCCATCTGTTGTTCCCAGCATTAGGCTCTTCTCCAGGGAGTCCTTCCTTCTCATTAGGTGGCCAAAGTATTTGAGTTTCATTTTCACTATCTGGCCTTCTAAAGAGCAGTCAGGGTTGATCTCCTCCAGGACTGACCAATTTGATCGCCTTGCGGTCCAAGGGACTCGCAGGAGTCTCCTCCAGCACCACAACTCAAAGGCCTCAATCCTTTTGCGCTCGGCCTTCCTTATGGTCCAGCTTTCACAGCCATACATTGCAACTGGGAAAACCATCGCCTTGACTATACGCACTTTTGTTGGCAGGGTGATGTCTCTGCTTTTTAGTATGCTATCTAGATTTGCCATAGCTTTCCTCCCCAGGAGCAAGCGTCTTTTAATTTCTTGGCTGCAGTCCCCATCTGCGGTGATCTTGGAGCCCAGGAAAATAAAATCTGTCACTACCTCCATTTCTTCCCCATCTATTTGCCAGGAAGTGAGAGGACCAGATGCCATGATCTTAGTTTTCTTAAAAATATTCAAAAGAATATTTACAGTTTATTCAGACCTACAGGAAATACATGTGGCATTGAAGGGACTGCAGAGATGAATTCTATACAAGTTGTTTTCATCCCCTAACAGTTACATGCACAGTCTGTGGGGGATGGGGGGGTCATGCACACAGTATGCTAGAGGCACATGAGAGTAAAGCAACTGGGATTAAGAGATCCCAACACTTCCCATAGTTTATTAAATAGTTCAGTAAACCATTTGATTCAGAATATTTTTTTTCTTGTTTTCCTCCTCTAAAAACTAGGTGCGTCTTATGGTCAGGTGCGTCTTATAGAGCGAAAAATACGGTAACTGGAGCCAACTGGTTTCAGAATACCTCTTGATTCAAAATCCAGGGTAGGACAGACAATGGTAAAGCCAAGCACACATTTCCATTTCCAGTTTTTGAGGCTGGGATAAGACACCCTCCGTGGGCCACCTCTCAGTGCCACAGTCATCAGCAGCAATTATTTATTTATTTAAGACATTTGTATGCCGTCCTTTGCGACAGCCTCAGGACAGCTTACACAAATAAAATTCCAACATACATAATGATATAATATTATAAATAACATAAAACATTCCATAGTACATCCTCTCTTAATTAATAATAATAAGAAGAATAAAGAATAAAAGAATTATTTCTCATCCTCTTTCTCAGCATTGCCCCATTTCCTTGATGGACAGACTGAGGGACAGGGAGGAAGCTAGGCAGGCCATCTCCTCCTCCTCCTCCTCCTCACCAGTTTCCTGGGCTGGAGCACGATGAAGGTTGCAGTGGGGAAGAGAAGCAGTGGCTCCAGGGGGCTCTCAGCAAAGGTTCTCCCTCAAATGCAGCCCCTGAGAGCTTTTTTGAAATGCATCCAGCCTTCGGACGGAAAGCAGTTCTGCACTCGTTACCAAATGTGCCTGTCCTGTGCCTCTTCCCACATCGCCTCCATCCTTTTCTCTGCAGGTTTGCAGGACAACAGAAATGTTATCACCATCCATGAGGTCCACTATCAACCACTCCGGGTCAGCCTGGCTGAGCATGTGGCCCTCCCTTGCCTCTTCATCTTGCAGTCATCCACCACCCTCAGGCCCAACGAGCCATCAGACCCACCACACATCAAGTGGAGCAAGGTGCGGTCAGCCACAGGACAGCCGGAGGACATCTCCATCCTGGTGGTCAGAGACAATGTGGTGAAGATCGGCAAGGGCTACGAGGGGAGGATCGCGCTGCCGGGGTACCCCCACCGCCGCGACAACGCCACCCTCTTGCTCCTGGCCGCCCGAGCCAGCGACGCTGGGCTGTATCGCTGCGAGGTCGTGGCTGGGATCCATGACGAACAGGATCTGGTGCCACTGGAAGTTACAGGCGTGGTGTTCCACTACCGGGCCGCCAGCAACCGGTACGCGCTCACCTTCCCGGAGGCACAGAAAGCCTGTGAGGAAAACTCGGCTGTCGTGGCCTCTCCGGCCCACCTCCAGGCGGCATTTGAGGATGGGTTCAACAACTGCGATGCAGGATGGCTCTCCGACCACACGGTCAGGTGAGTGGGAGACGGGCCGTGCCACGGTGTGAGCTTTCTCTCTGTACCATCCCGACTTTCCTTCTGCCAGCCACTTCACCCCTCCATCTCTCTCTCCCCCCACATTTCTTCCTGACACAACCTTCTCCCTCTATCACTTGTGCTCTCTCCCTCCTTTCGCACACTCTCCTCTCTCTCCACCTAGCAGATCACCAGAGGAAGAACGGATCATTCTGGCCATGGGATGTAATAGATCATTTGCAGGGGCTCTGAAAATTAGCCCAAGGACTACAGGTTGTTCACCCCTGTTTTAAGGATTTTCTGTGGTTCATGTTTCACTGCTTGGTTTGGCCATGTTTCTAGGGTTCTGTAAGCTGCATAATGCTTGTGTGGATGAGGGAATGAAAGGGAGGCTCCATTAAGGGAGCCTGGATGAGAATGAATGAAATCTAAAATGGTTAATATATGTGGATGTTTGTACTCATCTTAATTGCTGATTTGTTGGGTATTAATTCTCCAAGGTAAGTTGCATTTATAAATGCTTAATATTGTCATTAAGATTAAACAAAGCCTTTTTTAAAAAATGGAGAACAGTATGCCACTGTTTTGGTTCTTTCTGCTCACTTAGGTACACCCCCTCTCCCCCAGTTATATTGCTAATTGTGTGTGTTGATCAAACACCACAATGAATGGCTTGTAGCAAGATATGTGAACGTGGCTGTGTTGAGATTCTTTGAGTAGGGTGCTCTTCCAAGGCATTGAAATGAAAGACAATGCATAAAAAGAAATGACACGTAAAATCTCACCAAAACAGCATGCCTTCCCCACTCCTTTTTGTCTTAAGAATGCGCATGTGAGCATTGGTAAAGAGGAGAAGGGGAGAAGTGTTAGCACAGATTTTTCGGGGTGTAGTTCCCAGTATCCCAAGCAGTCATGGTTAGGTAGTCCTGCAAAGCTGAAAGGTACCATGCCAGGAAAGCCTGGGATGGAGCCAGAAATCTAGTACTAAAATGTCTGATTGTTCTATTTATTATTATTACTACATTGCATTTATATCCCAGATTTTTTTCCTTTTCTGAAGAATGCAGGATGGCTTACACAGCTCCATTTTATCCGCACCACAACAACCCTGTGAGGTAGGATAGGCAGAGAGTGAGCAACTGGCCCAAAGTCACCCAGTGGACTTCATAGCCAAGTGGAGACTAGAACCTGTGTCTTCTGAGTCCTGGTCCTGTACTCTAACCACTATGCAGCACTGCCTTCATGAATGTAACAGCTGTGCTGCTCTGGGCTGGGCAAGTGAATGGAAGCAGCCTAAATGATTAGAAATCCTCTGGTTCAACTGGAATTAGGGGACATTAGAAGGAAGGACAGAGTGGTGCAGAGGAGCAAAACCACCACCAACTCTTCTCAAGTCACCAGGGGTCCTTTCCCATCACAGTTCCAAAGAGCCTTTAGAAGGATCCCCTCTTCTACCTCTGCAACTCTTCAAGCAAGAAATTAGTCACCCCAATTTCCCCCTTTCCCCATTTGCTGTCCAGCTGGTGTCTTCATTGCCTGCCTGTCTGACACTTCAAAGGTGTTGTGATGGTGGAGCGGAACTCAACTGTATCTTTTTTGCTGGGGGGGGGGCCCTTCCTGGAGTTTCCTTGGATGTCCCATCTTACCTTCCCCACAGGTATCCCATCACGGTTTCAAGGCCTGGCTGCTACGGGGATCACAACAGCTTCCCAGGGGTCCGAAGCTACGGCAAAAGGGATCCCAAGGAAGCTTACGATGTCTACTGCTTCTTAAAAGAGCTTCGAGGTGAGTCACCAGGGTTTCTAGAGATAACATTTACTGCATGCATGTATTTAAACCCAAGACTTAAAGCTACTGACAGGAGGTGTTACTGCTGGTGTCACCCAAATGTAAATTTATTAAAATTGATGGATTTAAAAAACAAAATGATCCTGTGGTGCACAGCCCAAGGGTCCTCTTAGTATGTGTGCAAGGGGTCAGGTGTCCATTGGTACTAGGTGGTGATGGGTGGACAGACAGGGTTGAGTCCTTTTTTCTGATTATAAATCTTCTCTGCATTCAGTAGACATAAATTCCTCTGAAGGATCCACAGGAGAGGACATGTGTGAGCATTTCGAAGCTGCCACCAATAGAGAGTAACAGCAAACCAAACTTGCAAAAATGTCAAGGTTTGCAAAAGTGCAGGAAGAAAAATCATGAGGTAAACACATGCAGACTAAGGCTCCCCTAACCCCTCCCAGGCAGTGTGGAAAGCTCAGCAGCCCCCACTCTGACCCTGGGGAAGATGGCATGGTCCATGCTTCTCCTGGCCCCTGGCCCCCAAACCAGGTCTGTTCCATCTGGTTGGCTTCAGTGGAAGCCAACTGCTTTTTTTAAAAAAATTAAAATGTTAATACACCAGAACACAAATACTCTGGCCTGCTCAAATACAATCAGGAGTACAATCAGGATTTACAATTGCTGAGCAGGGCTATCATGGATAGGATGCTTCGGAGGGCTTTCATTCATGGGGCCACCATGAGTTGGGCACTACCTGATCGCACATCACAGTAGCAAGACTTGCACTCAGGAATGACATTCACTACTGAGGAGGTTTTGCCTAAAGGCCCTCCAAAACCTGAAACTGGCCCCGTTTACCAGTTTATTTTTTTAAATTGCAGCCACTGATCACTAAAAGAAATACTATCTTCTCTTAAGTAAAACAACAACAGATCATGAGCCCCAGAACCAACTTTTATTTTCCCACTGGAACAAACCAAAGCCTTCTATGGGTCCTGGTTGGCACCCAGCTGTACAATTTTGGCCACTGCATTTGACATTTCTACCATTGAGTGTTTGGATCATGGGATGCCAGATCCTTGCTTGCCAGCCATACACATGTGCACACACAGTGACCCCAGAAGAATATCAAAGGATTGTTGCCTTTCCCTTTCTCCTCAGTCCAATTGATTTGAAATGGCCCCTCTCTGAAGTTCTCAGAAAGCTTTCATAATGAAATGAAAAGCATCATAAAAACATACACTCACAAACATGCTTCTTAGTTTCTCTCGAGAGCCCGGAGGGAGAAATCACAAGGAGACATCGCTTTGATAAATCGGCCATGCTTGGGCACTTCTCTCCTCTCTGTCTGGAGAAAAGGAACCGCCAAACAAAGGGTAACTTATCTTGCTTTGGCTTTGTTGCTTAAGTAATGATGATTTGTCAAATGTGGCAGCCCTGGAGATAGAAGGATGCCTCTTTGAAGCTCAATGAAGCCTGGCAGTTGAGACAGAACATTTTGGGAGCAGCAAGAACATTCTTTTTTAAAAATTTTAATAAAAATCTTTTAAAATAAAAACTAAAAAACATCAATCATCAGATACATTGGACGAGCTGGGTCAGCCCCCTATAACATATCTTTTAACATTCTATAATCATATTCAAATCAATTTATAAGAACTTAAAGACATCTCTAAATCTAAGCCAAGTCCCGTTTCTCTAGCCAGTCGTAAAAAAGGTCCCAAGTTTGATAGAAGTCAGTATCTTCTTTCTCCTTCAGTGATAGAGTCAGTCTGTCCATTTCTGCACAGTCCAGAATCTTTTTCAAAATCAGTTCCTCAGTGGGTAGTTCCTCACTCCTCCAGTATTGAGCAAGCGCAATCCTCGCCGCTGTGATTAAATGCAGTATCAAATACATTTCTTGTTTGCTAATATTTTCCGGTACAATGCCTAACAAGAAAATTTCAGGTTTGAAAGCTAAGGGTTTTTGTAGCAATTGCTCAAGCCATTTATGTATTTTAATCCAATACTTTTTCACATATTCACAGGTCCACCACATATGGTAAAAAGTACCCACATCATGTTTACATTTCCAACATCCGTTTGACATATTTGGAAACATCATAGCTAATTGATTTGGTGACAAATACCATCTATAGAACATTTTATATAAATTTTCTTTATACGAAGTTGCTAAAGTTACCTTAATATTTCTCTCCCAAAGCTTCTGGCACTTTTCTAATTCAATATTATATCTAAAATTTTGTGACCATGTTATCATAGTTTCCTTAACCTGTTCCCCTTCCATTTTTCTGTCAAGTAAGAACTCATAAATTCTTTTAATCATTTTCTCATCAGTTTTTAACATCACTCGATCAAAGGCTGTTAAATCTTTATAAAACCCCCATATTTTGCAATCTTTAGCATATCTTGATTGCATCTGCACCTTGTACCACCAAGAGATATTAAGTCCCTGTTCTTGTATTTATTGATCCAGTTTCAGGCCTCCATTCTTATCCAAAATATCATCATATTGTATGATCCCTTCAAAATTCAAAACATTTGGATACACAAAGGCTTCCATAGGTGAAAGCCATCTTGGTAATTTATTATACAATTTTAGTTTTAACTTTTCCCACACTGAGAACAATGATCTTCTAATAAAGTGACTTAAAAAAGTCCCCTGGAATTTAACCTTCTCATACCACATATAAGCATGCCAACCCATTTGCAAATCATGACCTTCGAGATACAAAATTCTCTTATTTCGCAAAGTTATCCATTCTTTTAGCCAAGTTAGAACAGACGCTTGATAGTACAACATCCAGTCCGGTAATCCAAAACCCCCATTCTTTTGGTTTCTTGAAGCATTTTTAGTTTAATCCTTGCTTTCTTTTTTCTCCAAATAAATCTCGAAATTTGAAAATTTAAATCCTCAAAAAACTTTTTATCAATTTTTACAGGGATCATTTGGAACAAAAACAAAAATTTTGGTAAAATATTCATTTTGACCAGTGCTATTCTTCCCATCAAAGACAGTTGTAAATTGGCCTATCTTTCCAAATCACCTTTAATATCTTTCAGTAATTTATCGTAATTGTCTTCTTTCAAAGTTGTACATTTAGCTGTAAGGCAAATTCCCAAGTATTTTACCCTTTTAACAATCTGTAAGTCCACTTGTTCTTGAAGTCTTTTTTTCTGATCTTGCGTAAGATTTTTAACTAAAAGTTTCGTTTGTTCTTTATTTATTTTCATCCCTGAAACCTCGCCATATTCTTCAATCCGTTGTAAAAGTTTAGGGATTGTTACAAAAGGTTCCTCTATTATAAAGACCAAGTCATCTGCAAATGCTTGCAATTTATATTTTTCATCCCTAATTTTAGTACCTTTAATGTCCTCGTCATCCCTGATGCTTCTATTCAAGACCTCTAAAGTCAAAATAAACAATAGGGGTGACAACGGGCATCCTTGCCTTGTGCCCTTTTGTATCTCTATAGCCCTTGTACATTCTCCATTAATTAAAATCCTGGCCGATTGTCTTTGATAGATACTTGATATCGCATTCATAAACTTTCCCCCAAACTCCATTTGATCCATCTGTTGTATCGTAAATTGCCAATTAACATTGTCAAAGGCTTTCTGGCCATCTAGAAACAGTAGGGCCATTGATTTTTCCGTGTGTATCTCGTAATATTCTAGAATATTCAAGATAGTCCTCAGATTATTCTTCATTTGTCTTTTAGGCAGAAAACCATTTTGATCTGGATGGATAAAGTCTATCAGAAACTTCTTCAATCTTTCTGCCAATATAGAGGCAAAGATTTTCTAGTCCACATTTAGTAATGATATAGGTCTGTAATTTTGAATCTCTGTTAAGTCCATATCTTCTTTTGGTATTAATGTGATATTTGCCTCTATCCAGGTATCTGGTATTTTTGCATTTAACACTGAAGTTGTTCACCAAAGGAGTTTCAATATATCCACATCAAAAAGGAGGGAAGAGAAATATAAATTAAATAAAATATTAAAAAGAGTTGTTGTTGTTAGTCGCGAAGTTGTGTCCGACCCATCGCAACCCCATGGACAACATTCCTCCAGGCCTTCCTGTCCTCCACCATCCCCCAGAGTCCACTCAAGCTCACACCAACCGCCTCAGTGACTCCATCCAGCCACCTCATCCTCTGCCGCCCCCTTCTTCTTTTGCCATCTATTGTTCCCAGCATTAGACTCTTCTCCAGGGAGTCCTTCCTTCTCCTTAGGTGGCCAAAGTATTTCAGTTTCATCTTCACTATCTGGCCTTCTAAAGAGCAGTCAGGGTTGATCTCCTCTAGGACTGACCGGTTTGATCGCCTTGCGGTCCAGGGGACTTGCAGGAGTCTTCTCCAGCACCACAATTCAAAGGCCTCAATCCTTTAGCGCTCGGCCTTCCTTATGGTCCAGCTTTCACAGCCATACATTGCACCCAGGAAAACCATAGCCTTGACTATACGCACTTTTGTTGGCAGGGTGATGTCTCTGCTTTTTAGTATGCTGTCTAGATTTGCCATAGCTCTCCTCCCCAGGAGCAAGCGTCTTTTAATTTCTTGGCTGCAGTCCCCATCTGCGGTGATCTTGGAGCCCAGGAAAATGAAATCTGTCACTACCTCCATTTCTTCCCCATCTATTTGCCAGGAAGTGAGAGGACCGGATGCCATGATCTTAGTTTTCTTAATGTTGAGTTTCGAGCCAACTTTTGCGCTCTCCTCCTTCACCCGCATCAAGAGGCTCTTTAGTTCCTCTTCACTTTTTGCCATGAGAGTGGTATCATCTGCATATCTGAGGTTGTTGATATTTCTCCCAGCAATCTTGATTCCAACTGGCGATTCATCTAACCCTGCCTTTCTCATGATGTGCTCTGCATATAAGTTAAATAGGCAGGGCGACAGTATACAGCCTTGCCGAACTCCTTTCTCAATTTTGAACCAATCAGTGGTGACGTGTCCAGTTCTCACTGTTGCTTCTTGACCTGCATATAGGTTTCTCAAGAGACAAATAAGATGGTCTGGTACTCCCATCTCTTTAAGAACTTGCCACAGTTTGTTGTGATCCACACAATCAAAGGCTTTAGCGTAGTCAATGAAGCAGAAGTAGATGTTTTTCTGGAACTCCCTGGCTTTCTCCATGATCCAGCGTATGTTGGCAATGTGATCTCTAGTTCCTCTCCCTCTTCGAAATCCTGCCTGTACTTCTGGTAGTTCTCGGTCCACATACTGCTGGAGCCTAGCTTGTAGGATTTTGAGCATCACTTTGCTAGCACGTGAAATGAGTGCAAAGGTGCGGTAGTTTGAACATTCTTTGGCATTGCCCTTCTTGGGGATCGGAATGTAAACGGACCTTTTCCAATCCTGTGGCCACTGTTGAGTTTTCCAAATTTGCTGGCATAGTGAGTGTAGCACTTTAACTGCATCGTCTTTCAGGATTTTGAATAGCTCAGCTGGAATACCGTCTCCTCCACTAGCTTTGTTGTTGCTCAGACTTCCTAAGGCCCATTTGACTTCACCTTCCAGGATGTCTGGCTCGAGGTCAGTGACCACCCCATCGTGGTTATCAGGGATGTGAAGCTCTTTCTTGTATAGTTCTTCTGTGTAATCTTGCCACCTCTTCTTACTCTCTTCTGCCTCTGTTAGGTCCCTGCCATTTTGGTCCTTTATCATGCCCATCTTTGCATGAAATGTTCCCTTCATATCTCCAATTTTCTTGAAGAGATCTCTGCTCCTCCCTATTCTATTGTTTTCTTCTATTTCTTTGCACTGTTCATTTAGGAAGGCCTTCTTATCTCTTCTAGCTATTCTCTGGAATTCTGCATTCAACTGGGTGTATCTTTCCTTTTCTCCCTTGCCTTTCGCTTCCCTTCTTTCCTCAGCTATTTAGCAGGATGTCATCAGTCCCTTGGCTACAGGCCAGGGAAAGTAACAGCTAGCCAAAGAACAAAGAACAAAAGGAGAAAAAAAATGGCCACCGGCAAATTAGGGGCTTTTTCTTTCTTCTCTATGCCAATTAACAACAGATATAGTTTTTCCACAGGCAGTATTGTAAAAAGAGGGCAAGTAAAAAAAAGAGTAGAAGTGCTCACCAGGAATTCATCACAGTAAAGAGGAAAACACCACGTAAGGAAAGTTTCCCTGGCATATGTCCAGTTCGCCTTGGCAGAAATCCAAACAAGCATCCAAAGTGTTTGCTTGACTTTCTAATCTGACATCCTCTGATTTATTTTCCAGTTATTAACTTTGTCTTCACCCTTAGAGAGATTAGAAGAAGAATCTTCTTCTTCAGCTTTAATTCGGATAGGAGTCTTCACAATCTCGCGCAGGTCAGTCACCGCTTAAAAAACTTCGAGAGGGCTTTATCTTCTTTAAGTCAATTATAAGACACAGTTTTTCCACAGGTAATATGAAAAATAATAAGAATGCTTACCAGCTGTCCAATGTTTATCTGGCTAAAATAAGCTAATTAGTCCATCAGATGTCGAGAACTGGCAGGGGCTAAGAGAACCCCCTGTATTGCCCTATTGAGAAATGCCTGAGACTCTTCCAGTAAGATATAGGATTGCCGTCCTACATCAACCAGAAGAAAGGGTGCCAGGCAATCTGTCTTCAGCGTGACAGGGCTTAGATAAGTCTCCCACGACTTACTATCGAGCAGTACTGGCGTGATAATAGGAGCCCCATTAATCACGTCCATCTCGTTCCGACGCCATCTTGAATCCCCCAGCAGCAAGAACATTTTGAAAAGGGACCCATCACCTCTATTATAAAAGTAGCTTTTCCTGGCCTGCAGCACATGGTAGAAAATGTCAACCGTTTTCTGCATAGCTTGGTGTGAGCTTCAACAGATGAATGTTGCATAAGACTTCTAATGGCTACAAATTGTAATAACTATCTTCTATCTCTGGGACTGGAGACAACTTCTGAGCATAGTTGCAGGAGAAAATAGGCAGCAGGGCACTACAGCACTTGTGTTTTGGATTTCCCAGGGACCCCTTTTGCCTTGGCCCACCCCCCATGAGAATGCAGCCCCCAAGAGCACATCCAAAATGGAATCTGGTCCTCAGGCTGAAAAAGGTTCAACACCCTGTTGGAAAAGCACCAAGCAAATGATGAAGAGCAAAAGCAGTTGCAAAGCAGTGGCGAAGGGTTTGTGTGTGTGAACACCAGCCAAGCCTGTGATGTTCTTTCTTCTTTCAGGAAAAGTATTTTATGTCTCCAGCCTGAACCAGCTGACGTTTCCCATGGCCCAGAAGTACTGCTTGAGTCATGGGGCACAGCTGGCCACGACAGGACAGCTGCACCTTGCCTGGAGGGAGGGGCTGGACCAGTGCAACCCAGGCTGGCTTGCAGATGGAAGTGTCCGTTATCCAATCCAAAACCCTCAGAAGAAGTGTGGGGGAGAGGAGCCTGGGGTGAGGACCACCTACCAGTTTCCAAACCGAACAGGCTTCCCAGATCCAGCGTCGAAGTTTGATGCTTACTGCTACAAAGGTTAGGAAAACCTCCCAGCAACACAGAAATTGGCACACAAACTGATCTCCCCTTCCTGCATCCTCAGAGCAATGCTAACAGGGAAGCTTGGATAGTCTGGGAGGGAATGAGAAGGACTGGCCTGGTCTTTAAAGGCATTGGCCAAGTTTGACCTTCTCCCCGGATTTCTGCATTTGAAATTCTCGGGGTGGGGGGTTGCAGTGTGAAAGAAGTCCCTTTCCCCACTTTCATTTTTCCCAATAATTCCCAGGTAGGTGTTGCGCCTAACGATTCGGAGGAGTCATTAGCACATGTAAGAGAGCAAGAAGCTCCCAGTGAGAGTCAGGCTTTAGAGCAAGAAGATTTCTAACTTGGTGCCCATGGCACAACCCCCCCCCCCCAACAGCCTGACTCTGACGAAGTGTTTGTCCAGCCTGCAGACCACATTCTTCAGAGAGATAATGTTGTTGGGCAGCCAGTGGGACGGCCCGTTGCCATGGAGAATGCCCAGCTGAGGAGAAGACTTTGGCGCTTGAGCCAATTAGAGGCGAGGCAAAGTCAAGGAGGGAGAGGAGCTTATCTAGCCCCCCGGGGGAAGGTTCGACTTCGCCTGGTGAAGAGTATGTCGTAAATCAGAGAGAGGTCAGAAAGGAGGGGGCAACTGTGTTGCTTAGAACCATCATTAACGGCGCCTACACTATTCGTCACCTGTGTATCTTGAAGTTGTTTAGAATAAAAGGCTTTAAACTTTTATTGCCTGCGTCTGTGTGAGTAATTAGGAAGAGTGCTATGGCCTCACGACAGTAGGGCCTCTGAGAGGTTCCCAATGGCAGACCAGGAGATGGCCTTGGCGGGAGTCACGGGTGTTGCTGTCCGCTGCGAGAGCTGCGACATGTTCGCCCTTCTCCCCCAGGAGAGGCAGGGATACACTTGCCCTCGGTGGCAAGGGGCCGCTGCAGGAGAGGCGAGGACCAGGGCACGGCTGCCCAGCAGCACCGGGAAGGTACGGCGGCGGGTGATAGTTGTTGGGGACTCCCTGCTGAGGGGCACTGAGGCGGCGGTGTGCCGCCTCAGCCTGGAGACAAGGGAGGTCTGCTGCCTGCCGGGCGCACGCATCCGGCACGTGAAGGACAGAGTGGAGCGTCTTGTTCGCTCCGGGGGTCACCAGCCACTCCTGGTGATCCATGTGGGCACAAACGACGTGGCCAGGCAGGGGGTGGTCGGGATCACCAGGGACTTTTCGGCCTTGGGGAAGAAACTCAGGGAGCTGAAGGCCCAAGTGGCCTTCTCGTCAATCTCACCCGTCCGGGGATTTGGGCCAGGAAGGGACAGGAGGGTCTCCGAGGTGAACGACTGGCTGAGGGTGTGGTGCCAGAAGGAACGCTTCGGGTTCCTCGACCACGGCACTCGTTTTCTTGCCAATGGACTTCTGGCAAGGGACGGGTTACACCTCACGAGGATGGGGAAAAGGTCCTTTGGAGATGCTCTAGCGAGCTTCATCCGGAAGACTTTAAACTGAGCCAGTGGGGGGTGGGTTCAGGCCCCCCAGTAACGTGTCTGCACTGGACAAGTGTGCAGGGAGGATCGGGGCTCTGGAAGCAGGGCTTTAGAGATACTGCAGGGACTGACAGGACTTCTACAGAGAGGGGCCAGGTACCAGGGAGGATGGGAGGAAGGAGGATGCTGGGCACTCCAAAGAAAGGAAGCGGTGGGAAGGAGTTGAGGTGCATGTACACCAATGCTAGGAGCATGGGTAATAAGCAGGAAGAGCTTGAAGCTCTCCTGGGAATAGGAGGGTATGACCTGGTGGGAATCACAGAAAATTGGTGGGATGAAAGGCAAGGCTGGAATGTGAACATAGAAGGGTATCACCTTTTTAGAAAGGACAGGAAGGGAAAGAGAGGTGGGGGTGTGGCTTTATATGTCAGGGAAGGGATAGGATGCAGTGAGATCGAATGCAGCACAGATGGGGATTCGGCAGAGGCAGTCTTGGTGAAACTTAGGGGTTTTGACAGGGGGAGGGACCTGGCAGTGGGGGTATGTTATCGCCCTCCAGGTTGACTTGAGACCCTGGATGATGTCCTGACAGGCCAGATTCTAAGGATATCTCAGGGGAGGGACACAATAATTATGGGAGATTTCAGTCTCCTGGATATTAGTTGGGAGACTCACTCAGCGGTGACAGCCAGGTCATGTTGCTTCCTAGACACTATAGAGTGAGGGTTTTTCACGCAGAGGGTCTGAGAAGTGATGGGGAGGGGACACATCCTTGACTTGGTCTTGACCAACAGGGAGGAGCTGATAGATGGGGTGCAGATTAGGGGAGCTCTGGATGTGAGTGATCACTCCATCCTTTGCTTTGAGGTCAGGGGAAGGGGGACGTGCAGCAGGGCGAGCACTAGAAGCTGGGACTTCAAGAGGGCCAACTTTGGCCAACTGAAGGCCCGACTGGGGAAAGTCTCCTGGGATAGGTTACTGGAAGGCAAGCGAGTTGAGGAGGGGTGGATGGCACTCAAAAGGGAGGTTTTGCAGGCGCAAGCCCTGACGATACCTCTAGCTAGCAAGGTGGGGAGGCGGAGGAGAGCGTCACCATGGATGCGAAAGGAGGTGGTTAGAGGGATTCGACACAAGAGGAACCTCTGTAGGAAATGGGTACGGGGCAAATAGACAAAAGGGTCTACCGGGAGGAGGAGGCCTGTTGCAGAAGGATTCTTCGCAAGGCTAAGGCTGATTACGAGCTGAGACTTGTCAAGAATATCAAGAGCAACAGAAAGGGCTTCTTTCAGCATGTAAATAGGAAGAGGAAGGGGAGACAAGTGGTGGGACCACTAAATAAGGAGGAAGGGGATCCAGTGACTGATGCGAGGGAACAGGCACAGATGCTAAATGACTATTTTGCCTCTGTGTTCTCCCCAAAGCAGGACGGGGGAGATCCGCATGGGATGCAGCAAAGCAATCCTTCAATCATGCCTGAACCCCTCAGGTTCTGGGAAGCTGGACCCAGGCAGCCCAAATCTTTGTCCCATTCCAGAAATGCTGACATGTCCTGACAGGGAGTTATTTTACAGGCTCCATGGTGAAGCCACTAGGCTGCAAATCTCTTTCCCCTTCTTGTTACAGCCAAGAAAGATGGTGAACCAATGTTAGGGGAAGTCCCTGGCCAGATGGTCCATGAGCCCACGGATCCATACACAGAGGGAAGCCACGATTCAGGGATTGAGAATGTCTTGGTCGAGCACAACTTCGAGCTGCCATTGCTGACTCAGAAGGAGCTTTTCCCCAAGGAGGCGGTTGAGTCGGTCATGTTGGGGGATTCTAAACAGTTCTCCCGGGACCCGTACGGCCCCTTGCACAAGCTATCGGTGCCACTGCTGGAAGAGGATGAGCAACTCCAGCTGGTGACAGAAATGTGGGAGGAGCAGACCGCCTCCCCCCGTGTGCCTCTTTCAGTCAGTGGAGATAATGGCACCTCTCCAGAAGCACCTGATGTCTCCTTTCACAGTGCCCCAGATGAGGAACTGAGGTTGGGTATAGTTGACCAAAGTCCCACCGAGGAACCAAAGGATACGGGTGCTACCAAAATCAGCCTCACTGAAGAGTTGTCCATAGTTGGCCAGACTGTCAGCCCACTCTCCCTTGCAGAAGACTTCGAAGTTGACAAGCCATCCAAGGGGGTCACCCATCCCATGACCTGGCCACCTGGGACCCCTCACAGTAGGTTGGACCTGCAAGAGACTGTGTCACCCATCCCCCCACAGCCTTCTCAAGCCTCCATCCCTAAGGGGCATCCTGCAACACCCACCTTAGTCCTTGGCCTGACTCATCCTCCTTCCACTGTGGCCATCCCACCATTGACTGGAACTGCCAAATTGGCCTGGAAGAGTATTTACATGGGGTTGAACAGGCGCTATTTCCAGCAGTGGAGAGAGAAAGAGCTGGGTGGTGATGGAGAAACAAAAGCAAACTCAGCCATCCCGGTGGCCCTGCCCGCCTTGGCTTTGGCGGTGCACACAATGGCGGACAACTCCATCGAGGCCTCTGCTAGGATGGATCCGAGCCCTGCATCTGCCCGGGGAGGCGGAGTGAGCTACACGCTCTCTAACAAAGTGGAAGGGAACCGTAAGTCAGTGCGGGAAGACCGTTTTATTTCATTATACGTGTGCTGCATTTTGCCCTGTTTTTAGAGTCCCTGGGCAATAGAGTTGCTGGGCTTATCTGGTGGCAGGCAAAGTTGTGTTGTGTCCAAAACTGCACGAGTTGTCTGCCACTGAAATATCCCCCTGTGCCTTGGAGTGGCGCTGCCACAGTGGGAAATTTCAGTGGTGTCTTGATGGAATTGCCCTGTGGTGCTCAGAGCCTGGGGCCAAAGAGGAAAACAAAGCCAGGCAAAGGACAGTGCACTTCTGTGGTTGGCCCTCATGGAGTACTCTGGCATTTGTCCAACTTTGCTGGGCACCAGCACCAGCTGGGATCACAACTTTCATTTCAGTGTGATGTGCACTCCTGCCTCTAAAAAATGGCATTTTAGCAGGCAAAAATTTCATTCTGAGTGACTCTTAGAACAGAAGTGCAGAGAGGTTGTGAGGGGTGGGGTCTGAGCCCAGCCAATGTAACAAACCATGGCAAACAACTCAGAGTTCACAACTCAACAGCAACCCATGGGTTGCTTGCAATTAACAAGCAATGGTTTGTTAGCACAGCTGTGTTTCAGCAACAACCCATAAACCAGCAGCCCATATTCAGCCTTGGAGTGTGGGTTATTGTGCTCTCAGAAGCAATCATTCTCACAGCCTACTGTACTTCACAGGTTGTTGTGAAGACAAAGCTGGGCTACCTTGAATCCTTTCCTGTGAGTTCAAGCTCCATGCACCAAAAGTTGGGCAACAAGCAAAACTTGGCTGCGTGCACACTGTTAATATTTCAGGAAGGCAATTCAGATGTGCTTATGAAGACCTCAGTGTTTAAATGGAAGAAAGGGCTGGAATTCTATTAGCTCTCCAATATGCATCCCATAATAGCAGAGATTCCTCTTTCTCCACTGCACCTCCCTCTGCCCTCAGGCTGCTGAGACACCCCGATCTTTCCTCTGCCCTCCTTTTCTCACCCCCATCCCAAACTCAGCACATAGCCACTGCTGTCAAAACTTCACCACGGGGGGGGGGGGGGGTGTAAAGTGGCCATTTTTAATGCCAATTAACAAAGAGAGAAAGAGAGATGCTGTTATTTTGCAAATAAGCATAGTTTCAACACTTAGCATTGTGCAGGGAGTTCACCAAGGAATTGCTGGAGGGCCGTGCTGGAATTAAGAAAAAACAGCTTTGCAATGCTTAGCCCTAGGCATCTCCACAAACCTGCTAGGTGGGAGAAAAATTCTCCAGGATCAGGTTGGCAAGAAAAGAGTGCCAACTGCCCTGCAAGGTGGTCCAGCCCTCAGTGCTTCTCTCTAATGTACTGAAGGGCTGGTGCACCACCCCACTGGCTTGTTGCCTGAATTGCACAGTCTGTAGCTTATTAGGATGAGCTGACAATCCCAGAGCAATGAACTGGCCAAAGACAGTTTGGTGGTTATGCTGTTGGACTTTGTTTGGAGAAATGCAAGACTGCACAAGAAAGGGAAAGGGGCAGTTGACATAATGGCTCTTGGCCTGAAGCAATAAAAGTTTGGTCTGACCTGAGCAAAGCTAGTAAAAGGGATTACAATGGTTTCCATGGTTTCTTCTGTGTGTCCCTTGTGGGTGTAATTTCACTCCATCACATATCTTTCCCACCTCCCTTTCTCCTTCCTCTTCCAGGCTAGCAGCCAATGGAAGGTCAGTTCCCTGATCACCATGGAAACAACCACTGTGGTACCCACTGACATCCCTTTCCCATCCAACTCATTTGCCTCCAAGTTTGTTTCTTCCTGGACCTATCAGGTTGTTGACACCCACATATGTGCATGCACACAGGTCAAAGGAGGCTGTTGCAAGGGGCGGCATATAAATATTTAAATAAATAAATAAAAAATAAAAGGAGCTCCCACTAACAAGGAGGCAGCTGCTGTGGCAACCACTCCAAGATGCCTCCTCCCTCTCCCTCTCTCTCACACACACCCATCCAGTTCTGTAGGAAAAAAGGTGCAGGTGGAGTTGACTTCCTTGAAAATCGCAGCTTCCTGATCAGAGGCCTGCAAAATGAAATCTGCTTTTGGGTTTTTCCTGGAGAACTGCAGGGTGCATTTGACAAAAGATGATTAATTATTACTTTATGTTGTTTTATTATTCTCTAGTGGATTATTTAATTAAGAAAATTAAAAGAAAAGCAAAGTGTACTGTTTAAGTTTTCCATTCCCCCACCCCACATCACACAGGCTTCAGGAGCCGCTGTGCTATTAGCCAGTGTTCTCATATTCAAGCATTTGTAGTCAATGTCTACCTTCCTCTATAGTTTGCCTACTGCTTCCAACAGCCCTGCAAGGTTGGCCAGCCTGAAAAAGACTGTGACTGATCCAATGAGTTGTGTGACTGATTGGGAATTTAAACCTCGGTTTCCCCCGGTCCAGATGGCACTCAACATGTAAACAGCCCACACGTTCAGGAGCAATAAAACTAGAGTCCTTTATTGCTACTTGTCTACGAGATTTACAACTCTATAGATGAGCTCTTCTGTTGAGGCCTTTGGAATGCAGATGTTACTCCTCTAGTGGTGTCTCTCCCCGAGCCCACGTGGGACTAGCCCTCCTGGCCCCGCCTTCTTCCCTCTGGCGTAACAAGGCCTGCCTTTGCTCGTACCTCCTCAGAATTCAGACTGGTCGCTAGGGCAAAGTCCATTACGCCCCCTGGTCTCCTGTGTCATGGTCAGGAAGTTCAGCGTCAGTGGGAGGAGGGGCAGCCTGCTCTGACCCTTCCTGAGTGGAACTGGAGGCGTCTTTTCCCTCGGGGCTCTCTTGCTTTGATGAGGGCTCGGGTGTTTGCGCAATGGGCAAGCTAGGCTGCGGGGTTGGCATTTGGGTACAGGGTCCCAAGCGCAAGACCTCCTCGTGAGGTGCTGCCTCTGTCGGGGCTTCAGGCGCGACACCCCCAGTCCCCTGTGATTGTCTAACACCATGAGGATATAAGTGCCTGCTAGGTCAGATCCAGATCCATCTAGACCAGCATTCAGTTCACACAGTGGCCAACCCATGGAAAGCAGGGTTTTCTCAGTGGTTGCCCCTAATCTCCAAAATGTCCTGCCAGGAGAGAGAATCAAATATCCCAGACTGCTACCTTCAAAATGAGTTAAAGATGTACCTCTTCATCTTGTAACTTGCTCAGAGAGCCCTTCTGGCTAACAGTGCGGGATAAAAATCCAATAAATAAAATAAATAACAGGCCTTCCAAGATTAGCTTCATTTAATATGCTTGCTTTTTGTCTAAATTTTAATTATTGTTGGTATTAATCTCTTGTAAACTACCCAGAGCCTATGGGAAGGGGGTGGTATATAAAAACTAAAATGGATATGATGGAAGTCCATCGGAACTCAGATCTGTCCTGAATCTCCCACCAACTAGGTTCATGGGATGATCCAATTTGGCTTCTTGTATTAGGAGAGAAGGAAAACAAGGTCTCTCTCCCCACTTTCTCTATAGCAAGCATGGCTCTGTATACATCTAGTATACCATTTTTCTTACCTAAAAACCTCAGGCCATAACCAATAAGGAAGCTGCTTCAGTCCTCGATCATCTGGCTTGTCACTTTCTGCACCCCTTCTGGCTCCACAAGATCCTTGCTGACCCAAACATGTTCAGATGGGGTGATCAAAACTGTCTATACAATATACTAAGGTGTATTCACTAACCCCTTGCCTTTCCTCACAGGGTTACCTGCGCTCGAGCATCGAGGCCAGCAAGAGATCATGCTAACTCCTTCCCAGCCTTGGAAAGACACAACTGCTAAGCAAGCCGTCCCCATTCAGCACACCCCTTCTACGCCAGATAGCCCGGAGAGAACCACCCCCGCCAAGCATCTGCAAGCCTCCTTACCTCCCACAGCTAATGGGCTGCTACAGTCTCCCGTGGTTGCCATGACAACAGGAGGTGGCCAAGAAGCTGCTCCTGGAGGAACTGACATCCGAGGTGACCATCCACAGACCAATGACAGAGGGGAGGGCTTCTCGGGCAATGGGGACATGACTCTGGCAGTGCCACAGAAGCTCCGTGCTGACGAGGCAAATGGGGAATCTGAAAGCCGCTCTCAAGAAAGCCAGGCTGTGGCTGTGAGCTTCCTGTGGGCCCTTCCAGGACTTTCTTTGGAGGCCAAACCAAACCTGCCAGAGGCCACTTCACTACAAAGGGAGCCAGATGTTCTGCATTTAATGGAGCAGGATGGGACAACAAATATACTCAGCATGGCAGAAGATGGTGCCCTGAAGCGGAATGACCCATCTTCAGAGAGGTGGGCTGAGCTGAGGGGCCAAGGACTGGTCACTCTCATCCTAGAGGAACTCCCCTCCTCAACAGCAGGTGACATGCACCCACAAGCAGCTCAGCTCCAAACCAGGGAGGATGATCCCCGGCTGGCAATCGGTGGCAGGCACGGTGGCGGGGAAGGCCCTGCAACAGCCAGACCTGAGGAAAAGCCAAATGTGGCACCCATGGATGAATCCATGCTGACAAAGCTCTCGGACAACCCAGAGCCACAGAGTGTCTGGGAGGTGGCCACTCAGACTACAAAGGGCCATGGGGTCTTCCAGCGTCATTATGGAGAGACCATGCTCCCTGAAGCCGGCAGCACAGTGGGAGGTGGCCACTGGGAAGACAAGAGCACCCCTTGGCCCCTCACCTACAGCACAGCTGGTCAGTCAACGGCCAAGGCGAGGACAGAAGGGGAGCTGTGGAGGTGGCAGGAACAGGGCTCTCTTTTGCCCTCCCAAAGCACATTGGATTCAGTACACCTCCAGCAGCAACCTGTCGAGTCTGGAATCTGGCTTCCCATTCCGAGCTCCGGGCCCTCTTTCTCTCACAGCCAGGGTACCCAGCAGGATGACAGAGGGCACCTCCCCACTGCCACAGGAGGGTTTCTCCCCATGGAGGCCAACAACAGGAGTGGAGAGGAGAAAGGAGAGGTGCTGGCAGTCAGAGGGGGCGATGGCCTGGCATGGATGGAGGAAGCCAACACCAGCTCACTCAGTAGGTATCCTGTTTCCTGGAAAGCTCTTGGGAAGTGGGGTGGGGCACTTTGGAACACTAGTAGACCAAAATGAGATGCGTCAGAGCCACCCTTCAGCACCTCTTGCCCTCCCAGGTCCTCATGGCACCTCATCCCAAAGCATCCTGGGTATTGGTGCACCAGTGCATCTCTGTATACCAGGGGTGTAGAACCTCTTCCAGTCCGAGGGTCAGATTCCTTTCTGGAGAATCTCTTGGAGGCCACATTCTAGTGACTGCCAGGACTTGAAGCATTTTTTTTTTTTGGCTTCAAGCTGTCATGGACATTCATTAAACCCTTAGAAGAGGCATTTCAACCTCTTAGCAAGGAAGAGGGAACCAACAAGAGCTGGGAAGCTACCAAAGGCTTGGCAGTTGAGGGAAGTGCTTTTGTATATCTTTACTTCATTGTTTATTATTTGCTTGATATATTGTGCTTTTATTCGGTTTCTGTCGTAATATATTCTTTTGCTGTAATCTGGTGAGAGAGTCCTATAGAACTAGTAATGAGGAATTGTTGTTGTTGTTAGTCGCGAAGTCGTGTCCAACCCATCGCGACCCCATGGACAACATTCCTCCAGGCCCTCCTGTCCTCCACCATCCCCCAGAGTCCACTCAAGCTCACACCAACCACCTCTGTGACTCCATCCAGCCACCTCATCCTCTGCCGTCCCCTCCTTCTTTCGCCATCTATTGTTCCCAGCATCAGGCTCTTCTCCAGGGAGTCCTTCCTTCTCATTAGGTGGCCAAAGTATT
This sequence comes from Varanus salvator macromaculatus, assembly GCA_023646645.1. NCBI lineage: Eukaryota > Metazoa > Chordata > Lepidosauria > Squamata > Varanidae > Varanus > Varanus salvator. The sequence continues at coordinate 879,564 of JAIXND010000746.1, read as the reverse complement.
TGAGTTTCATCTTCACTATCCGGCCTTCTAAAGAGCAGTCAGGGTTGATCTCCTCTAGGACTGACCGGTTTGATCGCCTTGCGGTCCAGGGGACTCGCAGGAGTCTTCTCCAGCACCACAACTCAAAGGCCTCAATCCTTTTGCGCTCGGCCTTCCTTATTGTCCAGCTTTCGCAGCCATACATTGCAACTGGGAAAACCATAGCCTTGACTATACGCACTTTTGTTGGCAGGGTGATGTCTCTGCTTTTTAGTATGCTATCAAGATTTGCCATAGCTTTCCTCCCCAGAAGCAAGCGTCTTTTAATTTCTTGGCTGCAGTCCCCGTCTGCGGTGATCTTGGAGCCCAGGAAAATAAAATCTCTCACTACCTCCATTTCTTCCCCATCTATTTGCCAGGAAGTGAGAGGACCAGATGCCATGATCTTAGTTTTCTTAATGTTGAGTTTCAAGCCAACTTTTGCGCTCTCCCCCTTCACCCGCATCAAGAGGCTCTTTAGTTCCTCTTCACTTTCTGCCATGAGAGTGGTATCATCTGCATATCTGAGGTTGTTGATATTTCTCCCAGCAATCCTGATTGCAACTGGTGATTCATCTAGCCCTGCCTTTCTCATGATGTGCTCTGCATATAAGTTAAATAGGCAGGGTGACAGTATACAGCCTTGCCGAACTCCTTTCTCAATTTTGAACCAATCAGTGGTTCCGTGTCCGGTTCTCACTGTTGCTTCTTGACCTGCATATAGGTTTCTCAAGAGACAAATAAGATGGTCTGGTACTCCCATCTCTTTAAGAACTTGCCACAATTTGTTGTGATCCACACAATCAAAGGCTTTAGCGTAGTCAATGAAGCAGAAGTAGATGTTTTTCTGGAACTCCCTGACTTTCTCCATGATCCAGCGTATGTTGGCAATGTGATCTCTAGTTCCTCTCCCTCTTCGAAATCCTGCCTGTACTTCTGGTAGTTCTTGGTCCACATACTGCTGGAGCCTAGCTTGTAGGATTTTGAGCATCACTTTGCTAGCATGTGAAATGTGTGCAATGGTGCGGTAGTTTGAACATTCTTTGGCATTGCCCTTCTTGGGGATCGGAATGTAAACTGACCTTTTCCAATCCTGTGGCCACTGTTGAGTTTTCCAAATTTGCTGGCATAGTGAGTGTAGCACTTTAACTGCATCGTCTTTCAGGATTTTGAATAGCTCAGCTGGAATGCTGTCCCCTCCACTAGCTTTGTTGCTGCTCAGACTTCCTAAGGCCCACTTGACTTCACATTCCAGGATGTCTGGCTTGAGGTCAGTGACCACCCCATCGTGGTTATCAGGGATGTTAAGCTCTTTCTTGTATAGTTCTTCTGTGTAATCTTGCCACCTCTTCTTAATCTCTTCTGCCTCTGTTAGGTCCCTGCCATTTTGGTCCTTTATTATGCCCATCTTTGCATGAAATGTTCCCTTCATATCTCCAATTTTCTTGAAGAGATCTCTGGTCCTCCCTATTCTATTGTTTTCTTCTATTTCTTTGCACTGTTCATTTAAGAAGGCATTCTTATCTCTCCTAGCTGTTCTCTGGAATTCTGCATTCAATTGGGGGTATCTTTCTCTTTCTCCCTTGCCTTTCGCTTCCCTTCTTTCCTCAGCTATTTGTAAAGCTTCCTCAGACAGCCATTTTGCTTTCTTGCATTTCTTTTTCTTTGGGATGGTTTTAGTTGCTGCCTCTTGTACAATGTTGCGAACCTCCGTCCATAGTTCTTCAGGCACTCTGTCTATCAGATCTAATTCCTTAAATCTATTTGTCACCTCTACTGTATATTCATCAGGGATATGATTTAGGTCATACCTGAGTGGCCTAGTGCTTTTCCCTACTTTCTTCAACTTAAGCCTAAATTTTGCCACCAGAAGCTCATGATCTGAGCCACAGTCAGCTCCTGGTCTAGTTTTTACTGACTATATAGAGCTTCTCCCTCTTTGGCTGCAGAGCACATAGTTAATCTGATTTCTGTGTTGACCGTCTGGTGATGTCCATGTGTAGAGACGTCTCTTGGGTTGTTGGAAAAGAGTGTTTGTTATGACCATTGTATTCTCTTGACAAAATTCTACCAGCCTGTGTCCTGCTTCATTTTGTACTCCAAGGCCAAACTTGCCTGTTATTCCGTTTATCTTTTGGCTTCCTACTTTAGCATTCCAATCCCCCATGATGATAAGGACATCATTTTTTGGTGTTAATTCTAGCAGGTGTTGTAGGCCTTCATAGAACTGGTCAACTTCAGCCTCTTCAGCACCAGTGGTTGGGGCATAGACTTGGACTACTGTGATGTTGAATGGTTTGCCTTGGATTCGAACTGAGATCATTCTGTCATTTTGGAGATTGTATCCCAGTACTGCTTTCCCTACTCTTTTATTGACTATGAAGGCTACTCCATTTCTTCTGAGGGATTCTTGCCCGCAGTAGTATACCTGATGGTCATCTGAACTAAATTCACCCATTCCTGTCCATTTTAGTTCACTGATTCCTAAGATGTCGATGTTCAGTCTTGTCATCTCTTGTTTGACCACGTCCAGCTTGCCTTGATTCATGGATCTTACATTCCAGGTTCCTATGGAGTAAAGATCTTTGCAGCATCGGACTTTCCTTTCACCACCAGATACATCGGCAGCTGAGTGTCCTTTCGGCTTTGACCCAGTCGCTTCACTCTTTCTGGCGCTACTAGTACTAGCCCTCCGCTCTTCCCCAGTAGCATATTGGACACCTTCCGACCTGAGGGGCTCATCTTCCGGTGTCATATCGTTTTGCCTTTTGGTTTTCATGTCCATGGGGTTTTCATGGCAAAGATACTGGAGTGGGTTGCCAGTTAAATAAATATTAAATAAACAAGGTGAGGTCAGGGAAAGGATTTGGCCCATAGGCTTTTAATCCACTGTATCTACTTTCACTTGTGTCACAGAATGGAAATCTGGACTTCTTTTTCAGTGATATCACTGCCCTTCCATTTCACTTGTTTTTAAACAGCACTTTTGAAAAGTATTTTTAGAGCAGGGGAAATGTTGTATAATTTCTCAAAGTGAATGAAAACTTCTTTTCCACTTGTGCAGCCACAAGTGCCACGTAGAGGTTGTGTGGTGGAAAAGCAGGAAAGAAAACCACATAGAGCTCAGATCACAATTCTGCTGCAACAGACTAACAGCTTCATGTAGAAAAATTCATTCTTGCTTGCTTTCTCTCATAATGACAATTCTTACTTTGATTTCTCTTCCCAGCCTGCTCTCCAAGGCTCTCTTCATTCCAGGAAGTTTCTAGATTAATATTTTTCATCTTTAACTGCTCATCCTAGTCACCCCATAGGTACTCTTTGTAGGGAATGGATCACATCAAGGTGCCTTTGAAGCACCTGGCAAAAGAAGAAGCAAGCAAACAGACTTTCCCTTTAAAGGAGAAAAGCAAAAATATCAAGGCAAGAAAACCAACCTGGTTAATATTCAACAGCCTGGTGCACTCCTCCAGTGATGAGCACTCACACCAGGATAGTGCCTCCCACCTGAGGCACACAGACATGGAGATTGGGGGGGCTCCCAGAAATTCTGAGGCAGTAGAGGAAGGCTGGCATGGATTGCCCTATGTTGGACAGGCAGGAAAAGTAGGGGAAATGGTCTTGCCCAGGATTCCCCTCCTTGCTTAGGTGACATAGAACAAGAAGCCAGGCCTGCTCACTGAATTTAGTTGACTTAGACTTGTAGCACGGAGTGGGGTTCCTACCTCTGATTCCTTTAAGACAGGGGTGTGGGGAACAATTCAGCCCACCAGAATTCCCTAAGGGTAGTTCATTGGCAGGAAGACCTTTAAGTTAAAGTATTCTGGCATTTGGGGTACTTTGGCTCCACCTCTGGCCCCCAAGTGACTCTGAAAGGATTTCTGCCCTCTGGCCCAAGTTCAACAGCTGTGCAGGGGGGAATTCCAGCTGGTCGGGCCTGAGCACTTCTCCCTCCAACAACTCTCCAGTGAAGCCTTTCAGCAAGGCAAGGGGAAGATGCTTAAGCAGACACAACGTGTTCCTGGGCTGGGAGCCTCTATCTCCTCCCTAATAGGTCCCTATGAGCCACCTGCCAGCAGCTTGAAGGATCAGGGAGTGTTTTAGACATGTGCACACCTCTTGAAATGTGACACTGCTGCAAACCATTTGGCACACAACACATGATGGGACAGGCATGGCAGGGCAGGGGGAGACCTCTCCATGGCTTGATTTTTCACCTTCCCCTCCCTGCAAAGGACACAGTGGATTTTTAAGCTGCAGGAACCATGGCCTGGTTTCAGCATGATGTTTCACCCTCACAAGGACCTGGGTTCAGATACCTGCCACTGCCACCAAGTGATGGCACAAGATAAGAGAAGAGGGATACCAAACTGAGTAGATAATGGAGCATTACACCAGCCTGGAGCTCTGCAAATATGTAAGACTACAACTCCCATCAAACCTGGCCAGCAAAGCCAATGCTAAGGAAGGATGAGAGTTGTAAGCCAAATGCCTGCAATTCCCTAACTATTTCTTTGTTTCTTATATTTATATCCTACCCCTTTTTCTTGTGAGGAAGCCAAGGCAGCTTTCACAACCCTCCTCCTCTACTCTGTTTTATCCTCACAACAGCCCTGTGAAGTAGGCAAACCTGAGAGTCAGGGAGTACCCAAAGTCACCCAGTGAACTGCATGGCTGAGCAGGGATCATTCCCAGATCTCCCAGTCCAACAATAGTGCACTAGAAGATGAGGGAAGAATCTCACCAAGTCTAAACACAGCTTCCTATTTAAACCACCCTTCAGTTAGAACAATGAGGACTGGGATTTCGCTTGATCCTTTTATACTCAGTGGTACACATCTGGCTTTGCTGGCTGAAGGTCCAGACCCTAGCATGTCCCCTTAAAAGATCCAAGGAGCACATGGAAAAGCCCCAATGTGCTACCAATGAGAGCACAGAATTGTGGACAGAAAGGATCAATTGACTGGCTCAATACACAACCATGTGTTGATGTGGAGAGACAGTCTTCATGCTCGTGGTTTGGAACATTTGTACTGCAAGGACAGGCTCGAGGGATCCCCAGCTGCAAAGAGCTCCGTCGGAGATAAAGCTGAATCCCCCCTCACTTCAGGCAGCGGGTAATGATGCTGCGGCTGCTCCGGTCCCTCTCTTGCAGGCCGCCAGGCAGGGGAGGGGGCGTGCTTCCCCAGAGGCTGCTGTGAAGAGCGCCATTGCTAATTATACGAGGGAAGAATCCTCCTTCCATCCCCAAGCAGCCTCAGCTGTATGACAGCCAAAAGGAAAAGCAGACGCCGGGAGAATATCAATTGGCCTGTGCAGCCCCAGATTTATTTACTTAAATTTCTACCCTGCTTTCAATTTTGCTGCCAGGCAGCTGAGTTTGTCATGTGGCTGGTGCGCCTTCCCAATGAAAGCAATCCAGTTGATGCTACAGAAGTCTTTATTCTACACAGTATTACAATTACAGTCATGTAAGCTAGGAAGTTGTCCTCTCATTCTAATTAAGTTCAAATTACATGGTGTTTCTGAATCCTTCTAGAGGCGGGGTGCTATGACCCCTTTCCCTGTGTTGCTCAATCATTCTAATTGTCCCAATCTGCATGTGCATCTGTGGGAATGAGCATCCTCAACTGCTTCATCTATGTTATCTCCTAAATTCCCATATCCCATATCATCACCTGGTGCGATTGTTTCCCCATCAACCCCCAAATTGGTCTCTGGATGCTCTTCTGTTTTGACACTTCCCTGAATTTCCTTATCTCCTGTGCTTTCATTCCCATCCTCTATGTGGCTGGGGAGTAAAGCTTGTTCTGCTGACACCAGAGATAACTCTTCATCAACCCTCTGGTTCTCATGGGAAGTTTCCTTCTCCTGTGTGCATGCCAAGGACTCTTCTGAGTCTGCGCACATGACAGATGTAAAAAGAATCAAATGCAATTAAGTGGTTCAAATGGTACTATTAGAATGGCAATTATACACAGATGATTTAAAAGGCCACACCAGTTAAAACTTCCAGTGGGCTATAAAAGGGAAGGGATATGTCTATGTGCTCCTAAACCAGGAAGAAAGCAGAAGGGTACTTGTAGAATGTGTTTTGGCCCCCAGAATTTTAGGTCTTGGCTTTGGTTGTCTTTCAAAAAAGCAAGTCCCTAGCCCTCATGGGGGTGATGCTTGCTGAAAATTCAAAAGCCAGAAGTATGGTTCAGTATGATTTGGAAGGACATAGGGGCTTTTAACCTCAACCCCCCCTACCATGATCAGCATAATTAGAGTGAATTAAACAAAACACAGTTAGGCAAATATTTTCAAAGTGCATGATTTCTATGGGAGACAGAAACCTGGATCACCTGGACACAGAATTGGTGGCCAAAAGCAAGAGCCATCTGTTGTTACCCTCTCTCTGTCTTTCCCCTTTTTCTGTCTGCCAGCTGAGGAGGACCCTTGTGATAATGATCTGTGCCTACATGGAGGGACCTGTCAATCCAATGGGAGCATTTCCAGCTGCAATTGTCCACGTAGCTTCATGGGAGAGAACTGCGAAATAGGTGAGGGGGCAGGGGAGAGCAGCATCCCGAACTCGTGTAGCTCAGGTGAGTGGGTGTGTTATGGTTGCTCCTGCTAAAAGTGAACACAGGTGCCAAGTGTGAAACAAAGCTGCTGAGAAATGGATAAAGGGGGTGGATGTAGAAAGAGAAGGCAAGGAGTCTTTGGAACCACTGAACAGAATCTGAAATGAAGGCAGGAAGATGGACAAAGATAAGAGAAAAGCAGAGAGGGAGCAGGGAAGGAAAAGTGGAGCTGCAGGTCTGAGGCCATGGAAAGGAGAGGTGTGTCTGAATGGAGTCAAAAAATGCCTACATTGCAAGGTGATGCAGCCTTAAAGGGGCTCCATCCTTCCAAAGCCAGAGCTGACAAGTACCATTGGCTCCTGGTATTGAGAGGGAGGCAGAATGGTTGCCCCCCCCCCTTTTCTGTGCACCACTTGTATTTTTATACACTTGTATAACATTTCATTCACCTTTTTGCTTAAGCAACATCAAAAAGTTCCCCAAAGCATATTGTGTGCCCAATCACTATGTGCCAAAAGAGATCGTTGCTCCATTCCCCCTCCACCCCGACAGATGTTCATCCCCTGGGCAGAAGAAAGGAGGCTCAACTCCATTTTGGAAAAAAGGTTGGGGGCTACTTTCCAAAAATGGGCAGGGCTGAAGACAAAAGACCTTTAAAATATGGGGGGAAATGCACAAAGCTGGGAAAGTGTCAACAATCTACAGAAAAAAGCAGGGACCATTTCAGCAACTTTGGATATATCCCCCAGGAAAGTTGCATATGGTTTTGGCCCCCAATTCTGTGCCATGCTCCCAGGTCAGAGATGGCCACCTCCCAGAATGCAATGCTGAAATGTGTCTTCCCCCTGCTCCACCGGCCACCCACATAGCCTGCTCAGCAGTTCTCTATTCTCGCCCAGGGATTTTTGTTCCCGCTCCCGACACATGGATGCCGCTCAGCACAGTGCCTCATCTTTCTCTCGGCTGCCTCCTCAGCATGGCTTTTGTCAACATTGGTTTTGTCAAGATTTCTGGCACAGATGGAGTGAGCAGTGGGCTGCTTCAAAGCTGTAGCTTCCTGCTGCAACTGAGTGGGGGGGCTCCTCTTTGTTCTGCCCCCTCCCACAGCCCTCATTCTGATCTTTGCCACCATATGGCCCAAACCGTGGCATGGTAAACAGTGTTGGGACATATCAACCAGAATTGACATCCATATGAGACACACCAGCACCCACCAAACTTCCTTGGTTTCACTGCAGCCTCGTCTTGGGTTTTGCACTTAGCGCCCCCCCCCCCCTTGGATAGGGAGGCAAATACCAAGAGCCCACTGAAACTTGTGGAGTTCTATGACAAGGTTTTGAGGTGGCTAGACGGAAGGGATGCAGTGGATGTGGTTTACCTGGGTTTCAGCAAGGCCTTTGACAAAGTGCCCCATGATCTCCTGGTGGAGAAACTGAGGGGTTTTGGGATAGACCAAAGCACTGTCCGGTGGATTGGGGCATGGCTGGCTGACCGAAAGCAGAAGGTAACCATTAGCGGGGAATCATCGGGATGGCAGCCATTGACAAGCAGGTCCCCCAGGGCTCTGTCAGGATGGCGTTCAATGTGGATAAGTGCAAGGTCTTGCACTTGGGGCACAGGAATGGGTGTCACAAGTACAGGTTAGGGGACAAGTGGCTGGAGAGCAGCACTTGTGAAAGGGACCTCAGGGTGCTGGTTGGCTGCAGGCTAAACATGAGCCAGCAGTGTGATGCGGTGGCCAAGAGGGCGAACGCCACCCTTGGTTGCATGGCCAGAAGTGAGGCTTCCAGATCGAGAGAGGGATTACTGCTGCTCTACATGACTCTGGTGCGCCCGCAACTGGAGTACTGTGTTCAGTTTTGGGCCCCTGATTACAGAAAGGATATAGCCAGGTTGGAGTCAGTGCAGCGTAGGGCCACAAGGTTGGTGGCTGGTTTGCAGGGGATGCCGTATGAGGCAAGACTGAGGGAACTGGGTCTCTTCAGCTTGGAGAAGAGGAGACTCAGAGGGGATCTGTTGGCCACATACAGGTATGTGAGGGGGTGTCACATGGAGATGGGCAGAGACCTGTTCTCCCCTGCAGAGGAGGGCAGGACACTCTTCAACGGAGCCAAGCTCAGGGAACCAAGTTCCATTTAGATGCCAGGAAGCACTTCCTGACAATTAGGACTCCTAGGGAATGGAATGGGCTTCCACGCGAGGTGGTTAAGAACTACCTTTTCTTTCGGGTTTTAACCCCCCCTCCCCCCCCCCGCATCTCCTTTGAACCACAGTAATCTATCCCATGGGGACAGAGTCTTGAATTGCTTTTGAGACTCCATTTGTTTCCATTTGTGTGTGTGTGGTTTTTTTTGTTTTGTTTTGTTTGCGCTTTGCTTTGCTGTGCTTTTTCTTCCAATTTAAATTTAAGTTTATTTTCTCCTTGTGTGTGTGTGTGCAAGTGGGGTTTTTGCCTGGGAGAACTGGGCGAGTGAGAGGAACTGCAGGACTAACAAGGCCGGGGACCAAGGCAAGGTCTCGGAAGGGATCCCGATGGCAGACCAGGAGCTGGCCTTGGCGGGAGTCACGGGTGTTGCTGTCCGCTGCGAGAGCTGCGACATGTTCGCCCTTCTCCCCCAGGAGAGGCAGGGATACACTTGCCCTCGGTGCAAGATGGTGACCCTGCTAGAGGAGGAGGTGAGGTGCCTGAGGGCCGAGACAGCTCCCCGGGGCCCCCCGGAGCAGCCCCCCTCTCGACAGAGGGCTGAGGGAGAGACCACGGGAGGAGCAGCTGCGGAGACATGGAGGTATGTCACCCACAGGAGGAGGAGGCCAACACGGCCGCCTCCTTCTCCTGGCACCAATCTGGGGCTGGGAAACAGGTTCTCTCCACTTGGGGAGGCTGGGGCTGACGAGGCCTCGGGGGACCAGCAGGACCCCCAGCCTGGGACATCAGGCGGCAAGGGGCCGCTGCAGGAGAGGCGAGGACCAGGGCACGGCTGCCCACCAGCACCGAGAAGGTACGACGGCGGGTGATTGTTGTTGGGGACTCCCTGCTGAGGGGCACTGAGGCGGCGGTGTGCCGCCCCAGCCTTGAGACAAGGGAGGTTTGCTGCCTGCCGGGCGCACGCATCCGGCACGTGAAGGACAGAGTGGAGCGTCTTGTTCGCTCCGGGGGTCACCAGCCACTCCTGGTGATCCATGTGGGCACAAACGACGTGGCCAGGCAGGGGGTGGTCGGGATCACCAGGGACTTTTTGGCCTTGGGGAAGAAACTCAGGGAGCTGAAGGCCCAAGTGGCCTTCTCGTCAATCTTACCTGTCCGGGGATTTGGGCCAGGAAGGGACAGGAGGGCCTCCGAGGTGAACGACTGGCTTAGGGTGTGGTGCCAGAAGGAACGCTTCGGGTTCCTCGACCACAGCACTCGTTTTCTTGCCAATGGACTTCTGGCAAGGGACGGGTTACACCTCATGAGGATGGGGAAAAGGTCCTTTGGAGATGCTCTAGCGAGCTTCATCTGGAAGACTTTAAACTGAGCCAGTGGGGGGTGGGTTCAGGTCCCCCAGTAACGTGTCTGCACTGGACAAGTGTGCGGGGCGGATCGGGGCTCTGGGAGCAGGGCTTTAGAGATACTGCAGGGACTGACAGGACTTCTACGGAGAGGGGCCAGGTACCAGGGAGGATGGGAGGAAGGAGGAGGCTGGGCACTCCAAAGAAAGGAAGCGGTGGGAAGGAGTTGAGGTGCATGTACACCAATGCTAGGAGCATGGGTAATAAGCAGGAAGAGCTTGAAGCTCTCCTGGGAATAGGAGGATACGATCTGGTGGGAATCACAGAAACTTGGTGGGATGAAAGGCAAGTCTGGAATGTAAACATAGAAGGGTATCACCTTTTTAGAAAGGACAGGAAGGGAAAGAGAGGTGGGGGTGTGGCTTTATCCGTCAGGGAAGGGATAGGATCCAGTGAGATAGAATGCAGCACAGATGGGGATTCGGCAGAGGCAGTCTGGGTGAAACTTAGGGGTTTTGACAGGGAAAGAGACCTGACAGTGGGGGTATGTTATTGCCCTCCAGGTCAACTTGAGACCCTGGATAATGTCTTGACAGGCCAGATTCTAAGGATATCTCGGGGGAGAGACACAGTAATTATGGGGGATTTCAATCTCCCAGATATTACTTGGGAGACTCTCTCGGCGGTGACAGCCAGGTCACGTCGCTTCCTAGAAGCTCTAGAGGGTGGGTTTTTCACACAGAGGGTCCGAGAGGCGACGAGGGGGGGAAACATCCTGGTCTTGGTCTTGACCAATAGGGAGGAGCTGATAGATGAAGTACAGATTAGGGGAGCTCTGGATGCGAGTGATCACTCCATCCTTTGCTTTGAGATCAGGGGACTCGGGCCGTGCAGCAGGGCGAGCACTAGAAGCTGGGACTTCAAGAGGGCCAACTGAAGGCCAGACTGGGGAAAGTCTCCTGGGATAGGTTACTGGAAGGTAAGCGAGTTCAGGAGGGGTGGATGGCACTCAAAAGGGAGGTTTTGGAGGCGCAAGCCCTGACGATACCTCTAGTCAGTAAGGTGGGGAGGCGGAGGAGAGTGCCGCCATGGATGCGAAAGGAGGTGGTTAGGGGGATTAGACGAAAGAGGAGCCTCCGTAGGAAATGGGTACTGGGGGAAATAGACAAAAGGGTATACCGGGAGGAGGAGGCCCGTTGCAGAAGGATTCTTCGCAAGGCTAAGGCTGATTATGAGCTGAGACTTGCCAAGAATATCAAGAGCAACAAAAAGGGCTTCTTTCAGCATGTAAATAGGAAGAGGAAGGGGAGACAAGTGGTGGGACCACTAAATAAGGAGGAAGGAGTTCCAGTGACTGACATGAGGGAACAGGCACAGATGCTAAATGACTATTTTGCCTCTGTGTTCTCCCCAAAGCAGGACGGGAGATGTCCGTATAGGAGATCGGATGAGGCTGGGGACTTAGGGGCAGAGATTAGAGTCACCCCCCTTGAAGTTGAGGGGCTCCTCAGGGCATTGGACATTACAAAGGCGCCAGGCCCTGACGGGTTACACCCGAGAGTAGTTAGAGAGTTGGCAGGTGTTCTCTCACGCCCGCTGGCCTCCATTTTTGAGGCCTCGTGGAGAACGGGTGAAGTTCCAGAGGACTGGAGGGTGGCATCAGTGGTCCCAATTTTCAAAAAGGGTAGTAGGAAGGACATGGGGAATTATAGACCGGTTAGCCTTACGTCCATTGTAGGAAAAACAATGGAAAGGCTCATAATAGAGAGAGATCTAGTGATGCTAGATAGGGAAGGGAGGCTGACAGCCACACAACACGGCTTCCGCAAAAACAGGTCCTGCCAGACAAACCTTGTGGAATTCTATGACAAGGTTTCGAGATGGCTAGATGGAGGGGATGCAGTGGATGTGGTATACCTGGATTTCAGCAAGGCCTTTGACAAAGTGCCCCATGATATCCTGGTGGAGAAACTGAGGAGTTTTGGGATACACCAAAGCACTGTCCGGTGGATGAGGGCATGGCTGGCTGACCGAAAGCAGAAGGTAACCATTAGCGGGGAATCGTCGGGATGGCAGCCAGTGACAAGCGGGGTCCCCCAGGGCTCTGTCCTGGGGCCGATCCTGTTTAATCTTTTCATTAACGACTTGGAAGAAGGGGTGGACAGTCTGCTGATCAAATTCGCAGACGACACTAAAACTGGAGCAGTGGCCACAACTGAGGAGCAGATACACCAGATCCAAAAGGATCTGGACAGACTATGGAAGTGGGCAGGAGACAACAGGATGGCGTTCAATGTGGAGAAGTGCAAGGTCTTGCACTTGGGGCATAGGAATAGCTGTCATAAGTACAGGTTAGGGGACAAGTGGCTGGAGAGCAGCACTTGTGAAAGGGACCTCGGGGTACTGGTTGACCGCAGGCTGAACATGAGTCAGCAGGGTGATGCGGTGGTCAAGAGGGCGAATGCCACCCTTGGTTGCATAGCCAGAAGTGTGGCTTCTAGATCAAGAGAGGTATTACTACCACTCTACACGACTCTGGTGCCCCCGCAACTGGAGTATTGTGTTCAGTTTTGGGCCCCTCATTACAGAAAGGATATAGCCAGGTTGGAGTCAGTGCAGCGTAGGGCCACAAGGTTGGTGGCCGGTTTGCAGGGAATAGGGTATGAGGCGAGGCGGAGGGAACTGGGTCTCTTCAGCTTGGAGAAGAGGAGACTCAGAGGGGATATGTTGGCGACATACAGGCATGTGAGGTGTTGTCACATGGAGATGGGGAGAGGCCTGTTCTCCCCTGCAGAGGAAGGCAGGACGCGCTCCAGTGGAGCAAAGCTCAGGGACCCCAGGTTCAATTTGGATGCCAGGAAGCACTTCCTGACAGTTAGGACCCCGAGGGCGTGGAATGGGCTTCCACGGGAGGTTGTTGAGGCCCCATCGGTGAGGGTGTTCAAGGACAGGCTGGACATGCACATGGTGGGCATGTCGTGAGCGGAGCCGGCTGGTGCCAGAGGTCAGACTAGATGGCCCGGGAGGCCCCTTCTGACTCGCTCTGTTTCTATGTTTCCAAAATGGCTTCCTGGGGGCTCGTGTGGTAATTACTCCTTAGAACCATAGAAGAGTAGAGTTGGAAGGGGCCCAGAAGGCCATCGGGTCCAACCCCCTGCCGTTGCAGGACACCAAGTTACACCCTCCCACTCAGGTGGCTGCCCAGTTTCACCTTGAATGTCTCCAGTGTGGGGGAACCCACTGCCGCTCCAGGAAGCTGGTCCCACTACCATATTGCTCTGACAGTGAGGAAGCTTCTCCTGATGTCCAGCCTGAATCTGGGTTGTCGCAGCTTGAATCGATTATTCCGTGTCCTGCACTCTGACATCAGCGAGAAGAGACCTTGACCTTCCTCTTTGTGGCAGCCTTTGAGGGACTCTAGAGGGATCTCATGCCCCCCCCCTCAGTCTTCTCTTCTCAAGGCTGAGCATGCCCAGTTCCCTCAGTCTCGCCTCACAGGGCAGTGTTTCCAAACCCTGGATCACTTTTGTTGCCCTCTTCTGCACCCTTTCTAATTTACCTGTATCTTCCTTAAATCTGGGTGCCCAGAACTGGACACAGTATTCCAGGTGAGGTCCGACTAGGGACAAGTATAGAGGAACTACTGCTTCTCGTGATTTGGAAGTGGTACTTCTGTTCATGCATCCCAAAATAGCATTTGCCCTTTTGGCGGCTGCATCGCATTGTTGGCTCATGTTTAGCCTGTTGTCCACAATTACTCCGAGATCTTTTCCTTTTTCAGTTCTGTTGAGCCACGTGTTCCCCACCTTGTAGCGATGCCTTTGGTCTCTTTTTCCTAGGTGGAGGACTTGGCACTTGAACAACACAAGGAGAGATGATTAAGGGAAAAGATGATATTGGTGTTTTGCTCTTGGAAAGACTGTCAAAAAGTGGTATAGAAATCTTCCCTATTGCTCCAGAGGGCAGGCCTAAAACTGATGGATTGAAATTTCAAGGAGGTGACTTTCAGCCCAACATATTAGGAGTAGAGATGTGTGACTGATCCAGTAAGGGTGAAAATATGATGGATTTTCTCACCTCAGCCCCACAGATTCCATTCCAATACCTTGGTGCAGATTCAATCTGATATGAGTCAAGCCAGCACATGGGCTGCTGGCTGCTATATTTTCTACTCCCTTTTTAAAAACTCCAATGAAAGCCATTTTTACAAGTAAATTTTTTAAAAAGGAGAAATTCCACCCTAAAAATATACATACTGCAATTTCAAGAACCTTCCTTTTAAATGAACAATTCTTCAGTTCATCCTTCTTTGACTGTTCACCCCAAGAAAGAGGTAATGCCCATTCGCAGTTTTATACCTGATTGGATGTGCCGGTGCATCAGCCTGTCGGATCGCAGCAGCATTAATCTCTTGCTTCAGATGCGGTTGGCTGCCACTTGTCAAAACTCAGATTTGCTCCGAAGGTTCAGCCACAGCCCCAATCATTCTGTGTCTTGCACTCACTCCTTTGCTCACACATCCCCTATAGCCAACTATTCAACTGTTACCTCTTAAGTCCCTCCGCAAGGAATATTAGCTGTTAAGTCCCTCTGCCCATCAGCCTGTCCTTCTCTCTTTCCCTGTGTTCATCCAACCATTTGCTGGACAAAAGAGAGCCTTTTGCTATTGAGTGGTGTAAAAATGAAATTTTAAAAATGGGTGCTATGAGAGCTTCATGGTGCCAAGCCCAGAAATCTATCTCAGAAGCCCATGTGGTGCAACTTGGGATGCTTGCTCTTTCCCAAGGGTTTTGGCAGGGTGCATGCAAATGATCTGCAAGGACTGCCAACTGCATTGTGAAAAATTCACTGACTCATTAAAGCCAGGGTGGGTATGTGCCCCCCGACCCCTTTTTGAACCCACCACCACCCCATGTCCCTCACCACTGTTGCTGCCCAAGTTGCCATGCAGAAAAAGTAGCAATGCTTCTTGAACTGTTCACAAGTGGAAGTACAATTCTGATTCCAAACAAGGCAAATGTGCTGTGTGGCCAGAGCAGTGTGGGGTGGGTGCAGCCCCCAATCACCAGACATTCCCCATCCTTGCATTAAAGGTTCCCAAGAGGTGCTGAGCATGTGTTCCACCTTCTTTCCCTTTCACCCAAGAGTATAAAGCCACTCCAATCATCCGAGCCATTTATGGCCCACAGAGGTGGCAGAAAAATGGCTGCTGCCTCTTTAACAGGGGCTGAAGAAATTCCCAGAACTCTTCAGTGTGTTTCAGCTGTATGCCTTCACTTGGTTCCATGTGCCGTGTGGAGCACCTACTTTCTTTGCAGAAAGTCCCTAGTTCAACCAGAGTACAGTGGTACCTTGGCTCACGAACTTAATCTGTTCCAGGACTCTGGTCATGACCTAAATTGGTTGTGAGCCAATTCAAATTTCCCCATAAGGTTCAATAAGGCTAATCCGTTCTGTAACTATTTTTTTTAATCACAAAAATTTGAAGCAAAGTGACAAAGAACAAAGATCACGGCCCCTCCAAGCACAAGCATGGCCATCCCCCCCCTCCCCCGAGCATGACAGCAATTGCACCCATGCAGGGAAGGTGGGCGTGATCGCAACTGTCACCTGATGCGGAGTTCGTGACCTGAGGCAATTTTTTTCTTAAATTTCTGTTCGCAACCCGATTTGGTCATGAACTGAGGCATTTGTGAGCCAAGGTACCACTGTATTGCACAAAAGCTTTCTCTTTCCAGTATTTTCACTACATAACCCCTAGGTGGTGCTGTGCAAGAGCTGAATGTTGCAATTACACAAGTGGGAAAATATATTTTTTTACTTTCACAAGTAATATTCAATCTTCCATGCTTTGTTGGGGAGGAAGGGCTTATAAAACAAAACCAGAAAATATCTAAAGATCTTGTAGACAAACACAAGTATGGAATAGCAAGCACACAATGTATGCCTCATGTAGGAAAGCTCAGGGCCTTGCTTTAGATGGAACATCAACCAGACAACCCTTTCAATAGAGAATGACTTTGCAGAGGGAACTGTCGTCTGTAAAAGAGGGTACACAGATGCCAGCGGCTGCCAGGTGGAGCAAGGGAAGAGCGCAAAAGCAGCCCTGGTTTCCGGGGCCCACTTCCAGAGTGAGTCTGCTGGGGAAAGGCCCGCTCGCACCCTCTCCCTCAAGCCGCCCCGTGTCCGTCTCTTGACAGACATTGACGACTGCTTGTCCAGCCCCTGCCAGAACGGAGGGACCTGCATAGATGAGATCAACGCCTTCGTGTGTCTGTGCCTGCCCAGCTACGGCGGCAACTTGTGCGACCGAGGTAAGAACCATTTCCTGTGACTCTTGAGAAAGGCTTCCAGGGCCAGCCCAAGCACAGGGCTGAGTCTGGTTTTGGAGCGACGGAACTCCTGGAAAGTGCATTCAAGCGGTGGGGGTGGCCAAGGAAAAAGAGGGTGGGGCCAAAGGACAAGGGGGCGGTGCCAACTTTCCCCCACTGCCAGCATGTTTTAGCTTCGAGCTCAATTAAATAAGCAGTGTTGCATTTCCTTCATTTGAGAATGGAAGTGGGACCCTCAGGGAACTTTGGCACACTTAGACAATGCTAGACACTGGACTTCATGGCTTTCCTGGGGGTGGGGCATTCTTTAGGTGCACATGAGTGGGACTGTGGGCTTCTGCCCCAAAAGTCTGCAGTGGGGACTGCACCTGTCAGTAGAGGAGGGTGGCAGCTCCTGCGCAGGTGGGTCTCCTTATCCCTTGCAGCTTTCATTCTGAGCTCTTTCAGTGCTGCTCCCTGGAATTTGGAATCCATTTGGAATCAAGTTCACCACCATGGACAGCTCCTATATCACAAGCTGCCCAGCAGATGCAAGGGGCACTGGCTTTCCTGTTTCTAGGATACTCCATTTCAACCTGTCCTGTGGGATGAGCCAGCTTTGTACACAAAAATACCCTCCTCCCATTCCAGTGAAGGAGGAAGGCGAAGGGAGGGGCCCGGATGCAGCCTACAGATCCTGCTGCAGGGAATTCTTGTGGCATCTGTCTCAGCAACCAGAGAGAAGAAATCCTATTAAACTGGGCCAGCCCTCGAAGCAACTGCTCTGAAGTCAGCTGATCTCCCTGCAGAGAGGGGGGGGGGTCTCTCCTGCTGCCCCCCAGACCCAAAACAAACCCTGAAATAAATCCAAGGAAAGGAGGAGGCGCCAGAAAGAGACTCGTGGCTCTTGGCACATGCAGTGCTCAGCCCACCCCACTGTGTCTTCCCTGCTCTGAAGATCAAAGCAGCTGGGGCCTCCCACAGCAACATGAGGCACAGTCTAATCCCTGACAAGGTTAATTCCAAACTCTTGGTTCCAGCAACTTTGGCTAAGGAGAAAGCTGGAGGGGACTGATGAGAGATGTCATCATGCAGATGGGGACATGCTGCACACTTCCCAGCGGGCCCGTGCCATCCAGTGGTGCAGCGGCACAGGCTTGTTTGTTTGAAATGGCACAGACCTCTGACATCTGGTTCTCAGCTCCCCAAACCCTGGCTTGCTCACTGCGCTTGCAGCTGGGGTCGATGAGCATTGCAGTCCTAAACATCAGAAAGCAGTCTGCATAGGAGAGGTTGATGTAGGTAGCCCTGGGGAATCGGCACATGCAACCTGAGCAATGTGATGCATCTTTCTGGTCCCCTAAAGACTGAAAACAGAAAAGGCAGGACCCCAGTAGTTAGCCCCCTTCTTGAGTACTGAGTGTGTTTCCGAGCACAGAAAGATGTGGACACTGGAAAAGGTTCAGAGGAGGGCAATGAAGATGAACAGGGGATTGGAAACAAAGCCCTGTGAGGAGAGACAGAAAGAAATGGGTGGAGACAGGAACACTGAGTGGGGATATGAGAGCACTCTTCAAGTGTTTGGTCTCCTCCAGCAGGGAGCTTCTTACAGTGATGCGGCTGCTCATCTCTGGGTTAATATGGCTTTGCCCTAGGGGAGTGGTGAAGCCTATAGTGTATAGTTCTCTGAGGCATTGCTTTCTTCCACTTAGATACCGAGGGCTGTGATCACAACTGGCACAAATTCCAAGGCCACTGTTACCGCTACTTTGCACACCGGCGTGCCTGGGAAGATGCCGAGCGGGATTGCCGGCGCCGCTCGGGTCACCTGACCAGCATCCATTCATGGGAAGAGCACAACTTCATTAACAGTATGTTGGAGGCCTGGAAAGTGGCAGGAAGGGGCTGGGACTGAAATTACCGTGACCTGGAAGCTGGTGTTAGAGAGCCACCTGCACAAAGGGTAATTTTAACATGCTGGCCAGTGGCCACATTTGGAAAGGGGTCCAAAAGAAGTGGCAAGGCAGGATAATATAGCCCTATAAATGCACTGTTTAGGAGCTTTGACTTTTCCAAAGGAAAAGGTATGGTGAGGTCTGTACAAAAAGAAAACTTCATCTAAAGAAATCCTCTTTGTATTAAATAAACGGGTTAGAGAACATCCAAAGAGAGGAAAGGAGTCATCAAAACAAAACAATTGAAAGGTGGATGCCATACTGCATACAGTTTGCATGGACTAATGGAAATGGTATAGATCCAAGTTTAGAAGCAAATTATAATTTAAATCAGAATATTGAGTTTATTACCTTCATGGGGAAGACGGCCGCTGTATAAGGATGTTGGAGATATCCTCAATGGACCCAAATGAGTTTGAATGTCTAAGGATCTGTCCTGTAGATTCCACAGTAGACAGCTTGTTCCCAAGTCATACGGATTCTGCTGAATTTGCAGACATTTTAAAGGGTTTTCCATAATTTTATGCAACTTTAGCCATTAAAAATGCAAGAGATAAAAGAACATCAACTGAAAATGTGCATTTTCCCCATAAGCCAAAGTGTGAAAATATATATTTGGGGGGATTTTCAACTTAGGGGGAGGATTTGCAAATTTCAGGAGTGCAAATGTGTGCAGATGCGAATTAGCATGGCTGTGAATGAGGGCATTTGCACAAAATCTGATTTCACAAAATCATCAGTGGGTGGATGATGGGACAAAAGGTGCCTGACAACCCATGAAATGTAGGTGCCACAGATTTTGCAACATTCATGCACTCCTGTGACCAGGAGCTGCATATGCCTTACCCACTTTCATTCTTCTTTTGGGAGATTCGCCATGAGCTGGTCTCCACTTCCAACTGGGCCCCTCCTCCTTGTCTTGCTGATGGGGGCCCAGTGCTCACCATTCTCCCTCCTATGCAGGCTTTGGGCATGAAAACACGTGGATTGGCCTCAACGACCGCATTGTGGAGCAGGATTTCCAGTGGACGGACAACACAGTGCTGGTAAGTGCTTGGGAGGGCAGATGCGCCCCCCCCCCCCACAGGCCAGGTGCTTTAGCCAGCATCCCTCTTCCCATTCTAGACATCCTCATTTCAGCAGAACAGGAAAAGGGATGTCAGAAATCCATACTGGACTCAAATAAATGCACATGTCTGAGAATCTGCAGTAGACCAGCTTTTCCCAAATTGTGCAGATTCCAAACTTGCAGGCCAGGTTTTTTTCATACATTTTCCCTAACTTTATGCAGATGAAGTCACAGAAAAACAAAACACTGGCCAAAATTGTGCATTTCCTCCATAGGTTAAAGCATGAAAATATGCATGGGGAGGGGGTCATCTTTGTGAATTTTGGAGAGTGTGAATTTTCACAAGTGTTGTTGTTTGTTGTTAGTCGCAAAGTCGTGCCCGACCCACCGCGACCCCATGGACAACACTCCTCCAGGCCCTCCTGTCCTCCACCGTCCCCCGGAGGCCACCCAAGCTCACGCCGACTGCCTCAGTGACTCCATCCAGCCACCTCATCCTTTGCCGTCCCCTCCTTCTTTTGCCGTATATTGTTTTCTCACTGTTGCTTCTTGACCTGCATATAGGTTTCTCAAGAGACAAATAAGATGGTCAGGTACTCCCATCTCTTTAAGAACTTGCCACAATTTGTTGTGATCCACACAATCAAAGGCTTTAGCGTAGTCAATGAAGCAGAAGTAGATGTTTTTCTGGAACTCCCTGGCTTTCTCCATGATCCAGCGTATGTTGGCAATGTGATCTCTAGTTCCTCTCCCTCTTCGAAATCCTGCCTGTACTTCTGGCAGTTCTCGGTCCACATACTGCTGGAGCCTGGCTTGTAGGATTTTGAGCATCACTTTGCTAGCATGTGAAATGAGTGCAATGGTGCGGTAGTTTGAACATTCCTTGGCATTGCCCTTCTTGGGGATGGGAATGTAAACTGACCTTTTCCAATCCTGTGGCCACTGCTGAGTTTTCCAAATTTGCTGGCATATTGAGTGTAGCACTTTAACTGCATCGTCTTTCAGGATTTTGAATAGCTCAGCTGGAATGCTGTCACCTCCACTGGCTTTGTTGCTGCTCAGACTTCCTAAGGCCCACTTGACTTCACATTCCAGGATGTCTGGCTCGAGGTCAGTGACCACCCCATCATGCTTATCAGGGATGTTAAGCTCTTTCTTGTATAGTTCTTCTGTGTAATCTTGCCACCTCTTCTTAATGTCTTCTGCCTCTGTTAGGTCCCTGCCATTTTGGTCCTTTATCATGCCCATCTTTGCATGAAATGTTCCCTTCATATCTCCAATTTTCTTGAAGAGATCTCTGGTCCTCCCTATTCTATTGTTTTCTTCTATTTCTTTGCACTGTTCATTTAGGAAGGCATTCTTACCTCTTCTAGCTGTTCTCTGGAATTCTGCATTCAGTTGTTTGTATCTTTCTCTTTCTCCCTTGCCTTTCGCTTCCCTTCTTTCCTCAGCTATTTGCAAAGCTTCCTCAGACAGCCATTTTGCTTTCTTGCATTTCTTTTTCTTTGGGATGGTTTAGGTGCTGCCTCTTGTATGATGTTGCGAACCTCCGTCCATAGTTCTTCAGGAACTCTGTCTATCAGATCTAATTCCTTAAATCTATTTGTCACCTCCACTGTATATTCATCAGGGATATGATTTAGGTCATACCTGAGTGGCCTAGCGCTTTTCCCTACTTTCTTCAAGTTAAGCCTAAATTTTGCCACCAGAAGCTCATGATCTGAGCCACAGTCAGCTCCTGGTCTAGTTTTTACTGACTGGATAGAGCTTCTCCATCTTTGGCTGCAGAGCACATAGTCAATCTGATTTCTGTGTTGACCGTCTGATGTCCATGTGTAGAGTCGTCTCTTGGGTTGTTGGAAAAGAGTGTTTGCTATGACCATCGCATTCTCTTGACAAAATTCTACCAGCTTGTGCCCTGCTTCATTTTGTACTCCAAGGCCAAACTTGCCTGTTATTCCCGTTATCTACCTACCTACCTACCTACCTACCTAAACATTTCTATGCCGCCCCATCGCAACAAAGCCTCGGGGCGGCTCACAACATATAAAAATTACAGCAAACTATTTAAAACCTATTAAATCCCCCCCCCCCAGTGCATCTCAGGAAACCCAAAATACAGTCCAAATTAAATATACAAAAATAATAGACAATAAACCACACAATTAAATAAACACAATTAAACTATAAACAAATAATAACCAATAACTAAACAATAAATAAATACATAAATACATAGCAATAAACTAAAAACAAATAGACAATTTAACAATTAAAATATGATCTGAATAAAAAGGTCTTCGCCTGGCGCCGAAAAACAAATAACGATGGCGCCAGGCGGACCTCTCTGGGGAGTGCATTCCACAATTGGGGCGCCACCGCTGAGAAAGCCCTCCTCCGGGTACTCACCGTCTTAATCTCATTGACTGAGGGTTCCCGGAGGAGGGCCTCCGTTGCAAATCTCAGAGGGCGTGAGGGCATATAAGGGCGTAAGCGTTCCATTAGGTATCCAGGTCCCAAGCCGTTTAGGGCTTTATAGGTCAAAACCAACACCTTGAATTGGGCCCGGACTTCAATCGGGAGCCAGTGGAGCTGACGGAGAACTGGGGTTATATGAGAATAATGCCCAGTCCCCGTCAGCAACCTGGCAGCTCTATTTTGCACCAACTGAAGTATCCGGACCGTCTTCAAGTGCAGCCCCACATAGAGCGCGTTGCAGAAGTCTAGTCGGGAAGTCACCAGCACATGTGTCACTGTCGCCAGGCAGTCATGTTATCAGCCGAAGCTGTAAGAAAGCACTCCTCGCCGCTGCCGTCACCTGGGCCTGCAACGACAGTTCCGGGTCGAGGAGTACCCCCAAGCTGTGGACCTTGTCCTTTAGAGGGAGTGCAACCCCATCCAGGACAAGGCCCAAGTCCCCCATTCCAAGGCTCGAACTGCCCACCAGCAGGACCTCCGTCTTGTCTGGATTGAGCTTCAGTTTATTGGCCCTCATCCAGCCCATCACCTCGGCCAGGCACCGGTTCAGCACAGCCACCGCCTCACCTGGATCGGTAGAGAATGAGAGGTAGAGCTGGGTATCATCAGCGTATTGATGATTCCGTAGCCCACACCTCCTAATGACCTCTCCCAACAGTTTCATGTAGATGTTAAATAGCAAGGGACCCCTGCGGTACTTCATGGCATAACTGCCATGGCACAGAGCCATAGTCCCCCAGCACCACCTTCTGGAATCAGCCGTTGAGATAGAAGTGGAACCACTGCAAAGCAGTGCCTCCAACCCCCAATCCCGCTTGCCTATCCAGAAGGATACCATGGTCGATGGTATCGAAAGCCGCTGAGAGGTCCAGGAGAACCAACAGGGACGCACTCCCCTTGTCTCTCTCCCTGCACAGGTCATCGTACAGGGCGACCAAGGCAGATTCAGTGCCGTACCCGGGTCTGAAGCCGGACTGAAATGGGTCCAGATAATCCGTCTCCTCCAAGAGTGCTTGGAGTTGTCCCGCCACCACCCGCTCTAGTACCTTGCCCAGAAACGGGATGTTGGCCACCGGTCTATAATTGGTGGCCACCTCTGGATCCAGGGATGCCTTCTTTAGGACTGGCTGGACTACCGCCTCCTTTAGGAGTGCAGGCACCCGGCCGTCTCTCAAAGAGGCGTTGACCACCTCCCGGATCCAGGGTCCAATCCCGTCCTTGGCTTTCTTAAGTAGCCAGGAAGGGCAGGGGTCTAGTAAGCAAGTGGTAGGGCGTACTCGTCCAAGCACCTTGTCCACATCATCAGGCCGCTGCAACTGAAATTCATCCATTAAGTGTGGACCAGACGGCGTCAAAGGCAACTCCACAGTAGAATCTGCTTCTGAAGCAGAGTCGAGCTCGCAGCGTATCTGAATGATTTTCTCCCGAAAATGCTTGGCAAACTCATCACAGCAGGCCTTCGAGGGTGGCACCAGATCTTTCTTAGGGCCTGGATGTACTAGGCCCTGCACCACTCGAAAGAGCTCCACTGGACGGCATTGTGAGGAGGCAATGGAAATGGAGAAGAATTTCTTCTTCGCCATCCTCACCGCCACAGCATAGGCGCGATAATGCGCACACAAGTGTGTTCGGTCAGATACCCGTCGTGATCTCCTCCACCTGCCCTCTAGACGTCTCCCACCCTGGTTTCCTACTTTAGCATTCCAATCCCCCATGATGATAAGGACATCATTTTTTGGTGTTGATTCTAGAAGGTGTTGTAGGCCTTCATAGAACTGGTCAACTTCAGCCTCTTCAGCACCAGTGGTTGGGGCATAGACTTGGACTATTGTGACGTTGAATGGTTTGCCTTGGATTCGAACTGAGAGCATCCTGTCATTTTGGAGATTGTATCCCAGTACTGCTTTCCCTACTCTTTTATTGACTATGAAGGCTACTCCATTTCTTCTGAGGGATTCTTGCCCGCAGTAGTATACCTGATGGTCATCTGAACTAAATTCGCCCATGCCTGTCCATTTCAGTTCACTGATTCCCAAGATGTCGATGTTCAGTCTTGTCATCTCTTGTTTGACCACATCCAGCTTGCCTTGATTCATGGATCTGACATTCCAGGTTCCTATGGAGTAAAGATCTTTGCAGCATCGGACTTTCCTTTCACCTCCAGATACATCGGCAGCTGAGTGTCCTTTCGGCTTTGACCCAGTCGCTTCACTCTTTCTGGCGCTACTAGTACTAGCCCTCCGCTCTTCCCCAGTAGCATATTGGACCCCTTCCGACCTGAGGGGCTCATCTTCCGGTGTCATATCGTTTTGCCTCTTGGAACTGTCCATGGGGTTTTCATGGCAAAGATACTGGAGTGGGTTGCCATTTCCTTCTCCAGTGGATCACGTTTTGTCAGAGCTCTCTGCTATGACCTGTCTGTCTTGGGTGACCCTGCACGGCATAGCGCACAGCTTCATTGAGCTACGCAAGCCCCTTCGCCACGACAAGGCAGTGATCCATGAAGGAATTCACAAGTGTGAATGTGCACAAATGCACATGAACACATTTGCCCCAATGCAATCCCTTTGGTGAGCAATCAGTGAAAGAAAAGGAGCTTGCAAATTTGCAAGTCATCGATGGATTAGAATTTAAAGCATCTGTATATTATGAACTAGGAAACAGCCGACAAGAAATATCTGCTTGTAATTTTGCTAGTCAATGCAAACAATGTTGGCTTACATGGAGAAAAATGCTGCTGTTTGGGGTATTTCAGCCCTGTTCCTTTTAAGTTTGGCCCTATTTACCACTGGATGGCAGCCCCCGAGGATTTTCTGAAGTGAAATGCAGCCCTCACGACAAAAAAGTTTCTGCATCCCTGATCTAGATGCACAAATCTTTGGACCTGGTAGAAGGCTGGAAAAGCAAGCCAGGAAACACCTCTGCACAGGCCTGGGCCTTTCAATCACAACAGAAAGGTGAAAGGGAAGGAAATATGGATAGTTGAGCATCCAAATCAGACAAGTCCTTTCCTCTTGGGTAAGGACAGCTGAGTTTTAACTCTAACTCTCCCTTCTGCTATTTCACAGCAATACGAGAACTGGCGAGAAAACCAGCCGGACAATTTCTTTGTGGGCGGTGAGGACTGTGTGGTTCTGGCGTTGCAAGCGACAGGAAAGTGGAATGATGTCCCGTGCAACTACAATCTGCCGTATGTCTGCAAAAAGGACACAGGTATTTTTTTTTTCCCAAGGAACTTTTCCTTGGCAGAGTTTAAAGGGAGAGCTCCATTTAGTCACTCCAAAAGAGGGCACCCTGTTTCTCCACTTTACTGGCTCAAGAGAGGAGACATAGAAGTTGACTGAAACATATTTATCTTATTAAATGCTTCAGGAAATCAGTTCTATGGGCGTTGTGCAGGAAAATAAAGAGATTTTCTGGAGTGTGTGACATCCACATTTCCATTTCGGGAGAGAGGCTGATGTTTAGCTTGGTGGTTGAGCCCCAGCTTTGCATGGCAAAAGTTCCAAGTTCAATCCACAGCATCCCCAGGCTGTTGTTGTTCTTAGTTGCAAAGTTGCATCCAACCCATCGCGACCCCAAGGACAACACTCCTCCAGGCCCTCCTGTCCTCCACCTTCCCCCAGAGTCCACCTAAGCTCACGCTGACTGTTTCAGTGACCCCATCCAGCTACCTCATCCTCTGCCGTCCCCTTCTTCTTTTGCCATCAATCGTTCCCAGCATTATACTCTTCTCCAGTGAAGTCCCTCCTTCTCATTAGGTGGCCAAAGTATTTGAGCTTCATCTTCAGGATCTGGCCTTCTCAAGAGCAGTCAGGGTTGATCACCTGTAGGACTGACCGGTTTGATCGCCTTGAAGTCCAAGGGACTCGCAGGAGTCTCCTCCAGCACCACAACTCAAAGGCCTCAATCCTTTTGTGCTCAGCCTTCCTTATGGTCCAGCTTTCACAGCCATACATTGCAACTGGGAAAACCACAGCCTTGACTATACGCACTTTTGTTGGCAGGGTGATGTCTCTGCTTTTTAGTATGCTGTCTAGACTTGCCATAGCTTTCCTCCCCAGGAGCAAGGGTCTTTTAATTTCCTGGCTGCAGTCCCTGTCTGTGGTGATCTTGGCGCCCAGGAAAATAAAATCTGTCACTACCTCCATTTCTTCCCCATCTATTTGCCAGGAAGTGAGAGGACCGGATGCCATGATCATAGTTTTCTCAATGTTGAGTTTCAAGCCAACTTTTGCGCTCTCCTCCTTCACCCGCATCAAGAGGCTCTTTAGTTCCTCTTCACTTTCTGCCATGAGAGTGGCATCATCTGCATATCTGAGGTTGTTGATATTTCTCCCAGCAATCTTAATTCCAACTGGTGATTCATCTAGCTCCGCCTTTCTCATGATGTGCTCTGCATAGAAGTTAAATAGGCAGGGCGACAGTATACAGCCTTGCCGAACTCCTTTCTCAATTTTGAACCAATCAGTGGTTTCGTGTCCAGTTCTCACTGTTGCTTCTTGACCTGCATATAGGTTTCTCAAGAGACAAATAAGATGGTCAGGTACTCCCATCTCTTTAAGAACTTGCCACAATTTCTTGTGATCCACACAATCAAAGGCTTTAGTATAGTCAATGAAACAGAAGTAGATGTTTTTCTGGAACTGCCTAGCTTTCTCCACGATCCAGCATATGTTGGCAATTTGATCTCTAGTTCCTCTGCCTCTTCGAAATCCTGCCTGTACTTCTGGTAGTTCTCGGTCCACGTACTGCTGGAATCTAGATTGTAGGATTTTGAGCATAACTTTGCTAGCATGTGAAATGAGTGCAATGGTGCAGTAGTTCAAAAATTCTTTGGCATTGGCCTTCTTTGGAATTGGAATGTAAACTGACCTTTTCCATTCCTTTTTTTTTAATAGAAATTTTATTAGGATTTTAAAACTAAAACTACAAACAACAATCATCGCACACACCGGATTTACTGGATCAGCCCTCTAGTACCTATCTTTTAACATTCTATGATCATACTAGAATCCATTTGTAATTACTTGAAAACATTGTTGGATCAAAAGCAGGTCCCGTTTCTCCAGCCAATAAAATAATCATAATAACCATAAGCCAAATTAATAGCAGTCACTGTCTTCCTCTTCTCCTTCATCCATGAAATCAGTCTCATTATTTCTGCCAAGTCCTGTTTCTCTTAAGCAATGCCCAAGGGAAGTATCTCCAAATTAAATAAAATTGAAATATTCTCTTTCTCCTTCAGAGATAGATTTGATCTAAACATTCCTGGACAGTTCAAAATCTTTTCAATTTTCAAATAGTAAATAGGTTCCTCACTACCACAATTACACGTAAACATCAAAAATATCCATTTAACATCTTTACAATTGTCTTAACAACTTTACTGGTGATGAATAATACTTATAATGTCTTTTAGGACATTTTTCTTTAAGCTGAATTACTAATGTTTCATCTCACTTAAACACCATTAAATCAAATATGGTTAGCTCCTAAGCCAGGTTTTTACAGTCTAACATATATCATCAACAACAAACACTTATTAGAAATACAGTCAGAAATATCCATTTAACAATAATACCTTTTAAACAGGATTTCATAGAGCTGAATAGCTTAACCTTTCTACATCTCATGTAAGCATATCATGCTAAATGATTCACTTTTTTTTTTTTCTGGAATAGAAAGAAAGAAATTTCCCTTATCTTCCCTTTGCACTCCTGCCAAGTTTACTCTTCCCTTTTCTTTCTTTTTCTTTACCCCTCTACCAGACCTTTCTGTTTTTTTCCCATTAAACCACCGTAATGTCTGTAATGGCGTCTTCAGTTGCAGCCACAGAAACATAACCTCTTTTAAGTGGTCAGCTAAATTGTCCTTCTCTAAGATGCCACGCAGATCCCATGGAAGTTTGCTTCGTAATGTCTGTGTCTTGAGTTGTGGCCAAGCTGTCTTATCCTTTTCCATCATAGTACACAAAACCGTTGAACTTATCTTCTTTCCAGTTTCAGATTTTTCTTCTGCTTGTTGGATATTTTGCATATTCTGTTCAGGTGTGAGTTTCTTACCTAAAGCCTGGTCCATAGAAATGCTTAGTTTATCAAAGCTGCTATTTTGTTGGATTGAAAAACAATTAAGTCGCTCTAGAACAATCTTCTGGCGCCTTATTATCGCCTGCTGAGATAATTGCACATCAATTAAAGAAGCCTGTATTTTGAAAAATGCCTGTCGAATTTGTTCCATATTAGCGAAGGATTAGCAAGCCTTGGCAGGTGTCCAAAGATCCACAGAACCAAGAGAAAAAAGGTTGCCAGTTCTTGGCAGAAGTCCAACACAGATGTATAAGAGCAAGATCCTCTATTACTCAATTCCACAGCACAATGGACGGTACCAAAAGGCAAAGAGATATGACGCCGGAAGATGAGCCCCTCAGGTTGGAAGGTGTCCAATATGCTACTGAGGAAGAGCAGAAGGCTAGTCCTAGTAGTGCCAGAAACAATGAAGCGACTGGGTCAAAGCCCAAAGGACACTCAGTTGCAGATGTATCTGGTGGTGAAAGGAACGTCCGATACTGTAAAGATCTATACTCCATAGGAACCTGGAATGTCAGATCCATGAATCAAGGCAAGCTGGATGTGGTCAAACAAGAGATGACAAGACTGAACATCGACATCCTAGGAATCAGTGAACTAAAATGGACAGGAATGGGTGAATTTAATTCAGATGACCATCAGGTATACTACTGCGGGCAAGAATCCCTCAGAAGAAATGGAGTAGCCTTCATAGTCAATAAAAGAGTAGGGAAAGCAGTACTGGGATACAATCTCCAAAATGATAGAATGATCTCAGTTCGAATCCAAGGCAAACCATTCAACATCACAATAGTCCAAGTCTATGCCCCAACCACTGGTGCTGCAGAGGTTGAAGTTGACCAGTTCTATGAAGGCCTACAACACCTTCTAGAATTAACACCAAAAAATGATGTCCTTATCATCATGGGGGATTGGAATGCTAAAGTAGGAAGCCAAAAGATAACCGGAATAACAGGCAAGTTTGGCCTTGGAGTGCAAAATGAAGCAGGGCACAGGCTGGTAGAATTTTGTCAAGAGAATACAATGGTCATAGCAAACACTCTTTTCCAACAACCCAAGAGACGACTCTACACATGGACGTCACCAGACGGTCAACACAGAAATCAGATTGACTACGTGCTCTGCAGCCAAAGATGGAGAAGCTCCATCCAGTCAGTAAAAACTAGACCAGGAGCTGACTGTGGCTCAGATCATGAGCTTCTGGTGGCAAAATTTAGGCTTAACTTGAAGAAAGTAGGGAAAAGCGCTAGGCCACTCAGGTATGACCTAAATCATATCCCTGATGAATATACAGTGGAGGTGACAAATAGATTTAAGGAATTAGATCTGATAGACAGAGTGCCTGAAGAACTATGGACGGAGGTTCGCAACATCGTACAAGAGGCAGCAACTAAAACCATCCCAAAGAAAAAGAAATGCAAGAAAGCAAAATGGCTGTCTGAGGAAGCTTTACAAATAGCTGAGGAAAGAAGGGAAGCAAAAGGCAAGGGAGAAAGAGAAAGATACAAACAACTGAATGCAGAATTCCAAAGAATAGCTAGAAGAGATAAGAATGCCTTCTTAAATGAACAGTGCAAAGAAATAGAAGAAAACAATAGAATAGGGAGGACCAGAGATTTCTTCAAGAAAATTGGCAATATGAAGGGAACATTTCTCCTGGGTTCTCCTGGACCTCTCAGTGGCTTTCGATACCATCAACCATGGTATCCTTCTGGATAGGCTGGGGGGATTGGGGGTTGGAGGCACTGCTCTGCAGTGGTTCTGCTCCTATCTCAATGGCCGATTCCAGAAGGTGGTGCTGGGGGACTATGGCTCTGCGCCATGGCAGCTATGCCATGGGGTACCGCAGGGATCCATTTTGTCCCCCATGCTATTTAACATCTGCATGAAACCGCTGGGAGAGGTCATCAGGAGGTCTGGGCTGCGGAGTCATCAGTACGCTGATGACACCCAGCTCTACCTCTCGTTCTCTACCGATCCAGGTGAGGCGGTGGCTGTGCTGAACCGGTGCCTGGCCGAGGTGATGGGCTGGATGAGGGCCAATAAACTGAGGCTCCATCCAGACAAGACAGAGGTCCTGCTGGTGGGCGGTTCGGGTCTCAGAGTGGGGGACTTGGGCCTTGTCCTGGATGGGGTTGCACTCCCTCTAAAGGACAAGGTCCACAGCTTGGGGGTACTCCTCGACCCGGAGCTGTCGTTACAGGCCCAGGTAACGGCAACGGCGAGGAGTGCTTTCCTACAGTTACGACTGGTACATCAGCTGCGTCCCTTCCTGGACCGGGACTGCCTGGCGACAGTGACACACGCGCTGGTGACTTCTCAAGTAGATTTCTGCAACGCCCTCTATGTGGGGCTGCCCTTGAAGATGGTCCGGATACTTCAGTTGGTACAAAATAGAGCTGCCAGGGTGCTGACGGGGACTGGGCGTTATTCTCACATAACCCCAGTCCTCTGTCAGCTCCACTGGCTCCCAATTGAAGTCCGGGCCCAATTCAAGGTGCTGGTGCTGACCTATAAAGCCCTAAATGGCTTGGGACCCGGATACCTAATAGACCGCTTGCGCTCTTACATTCCCTCCCGCCCCCTAAGATCTGCAACAGTGGCCCTCCTCCGGGAGCTCTCTTTGAGGGAGGTTAAGTGGGTGAGTACCCGGAGGAGGGCTTTTTTGGCGGTGGCGCCCCAACTATGGAATGCGCTCCCTGGAGAGGTTCGCCTGGCGCCGTCGTTATATGCTTTTCGGCGCCAGGCGAAGACCTTTTTATTTAAGTCTTATTTTAATTATTAGTGTAGATTTTGTTTTTAGTTTATTTGTGTGTGCTGCTTGTTCGTTTATCTGGTTTGTTGTGTATATGTGGTTTAGTTGATTTTGTTTATTTTAATGTATTTAGTTTTGTTTATGTTTATTAGACTTTTTAGTTGCCGAGATGCACCGTGGGGGGAGGGATAAATTAAAATGTTTATTGTATTTTAATTATGTTAGCAGCCCCGAGGCTTTGTTGCGATGGGGCGGCCTATAAATGTTTTAATAAATTAATAATAAATAAACATTTCATGCAAAGATGGGCATGATAAAGGACCAAAATGGCAGGGACCTAACAGAGGCAGAAGAGATTAAGAAGAGGTGGCCAGATTACACAGAAGAACTATACAAGAATGAGCTTAACGTCCCTGATAACCACGATGGGGTGGTCACTGACCTCGAGCCAGACATCCTGGATTGTGAAGTCAAATGGGCCTTAGGAAGTCTGAGCAACAACAAAGCTAGTGGAGGTGACAGCATTCCAGCTGAGCTATTCAAAATCCTGAAAGACGATGCAGTTAAAGTGCTACACTCAATATGCCAGCAAATTTGGAAAACTCAGCAGTGGCCACAGGATTGGAAAAGGTCCGTTTACATTCCGATCCCCAAGAAGGGCAATGCCAAAGAATGTTCAAACTACCGCGCCATTGCACTCATTTCACATGCTAGCAAAGTGATGCTCAAAGTCCTACAAGCTAGGCTCCAGCAGTATGTGGGCCGAGAACTACCAGAAGTACAGGCAGGATTTCGAAGAGGGAGAGGAACTAGAGATCAAATTGCCAACATACGCTGGAGAAGAGCCTAATGCTGGGAACAATAGATGGCAAAAGAAGAAGGGGACGGCAGAGGATGAGGTGGCTGGATGGAGTCACTGAGGCGGTTGGTGTGAGCTTGGGTGGACTCCGGGGGATGGTGGAGGACAGGAAGGCCTGGAGGAATGTTGTCCATGGGGTCATGATGGGTCGGACACGACTTCGCGACTAACAACAACAACAGCACAATTATTCGCCCTTGGAGAGATAAAAGAAGATAAATCTTTTCCTTACTTACAAAAAGTTCTGTCTTTCTCTCCGTTATGCAATTCGCCGCTCTTCAACTCCGTGGGAGGGAAGGTTTCATTCTCCCCCCCATCCGAAGGGCTTTTGTAATTAGCAAAAAAACCCCTACAGCTTATTCCACGGGTATCATTGCAGAGGAAAAAAAAGAAAATACGTTCCAATAGATTCAATGTGTTCACAGAAGCTAAAACAAAAACTAAAAAAGAGTAGTATGTCAAGAATTTATGGAGGGCAGCCTTCCCTCTGGTAAACACCCAGCTGAGAAAACTTGATTTTCTTCCATAAAATGTGGAGTTGCTTAGTTCCACATCATCTGGGGGATTTGCCAAGCAATCTATCTGAGCTCCTGCAGAGCTTAGATTGAGCCCCACGGCCCACGACCGGGCAATTACCAGCGTGTTAATGAAGAATCATTAATCACGTCTGTATCATTCCAACGCCATACTTCTTCCTCCAACCTTTTCCATTCCTGTGGCCACTGCTGAGTTTTCCAAATTTGCTGGCATATTGAGTGTAGCACTTTTACTGCATCATCTTTTAGGATTTTGAATAGCTCAGCTGGTATACTGTCTCCTCCACTGGCTTTGTTGCTGCTCAGACTTCCTAAGGCCCACTTGACTTCACCTTCCAGGATGTCTGGCTCAAGGTCAACGAACACCCCATCATGGTTATCAGGGACATTAAGCTCTTTCTTGTATAGTTCTGTGTAATCTTGCCACCACTTCTTAATCTCTTCTGCCTCTGTTAGGTCCCTACCATTTTGGTCCTTTATCATGCCCATCTTTTCATGAAACATTCCCCTCATATCTCCAATTTTCTTGAAGGGATCTCTAGTCTTCCCTATTTTATTGTTCATTTAGGAAGGCATTCTTATCTCTTCTAGCTATTCTCTGGAATTCTGCATTCAATTGGGTGTATCTTTCTCTTTCTCCCTTGCCTTTCGCTTCCCTTCTTTCCTCAGCTATTTGTAAAGCTTCCTCAGACAGCCATTTTGCTTTCTTGCATTTCTTTTTCTTTGGGATGGTTTTAGTTGCTGCCTCCTGTACAATGTTGCGAACCTCTGTCCATAGTTCTTCAGGCACTCTGTCTATCAGATCTAATTCCTTAAATCTATTTGTCACCTCTACTGTATATTCATCCGGGATATGATTTATCTCATACCTGAGTGGCCTAGTGCTTTTCCCTACTTTCTTCAAGTTAAGCCTAAATTTTGCCTCAAGAAGCTCATGATCTGAGCCACAGTCGGCTCCTGGTCTAGTTTTTGCTGACTGGATAAAGCTTCTCCATCTTTGGCTGCAGAGCACATAGTCAATCTGATTTCTGTGTTGACCGTCTGGTGAGGTCCATGTGTAGAGTCGTCTCTTGGGTTTTCGGAAGAGAGTGTTTGCTATGACCACCGTGTTCTCTTGACAAATTTTGCCAGGCTTTGACCTGCTTCATTTTGTACTCCAAGGCCAAACTTGCCTGTTATTCCGGTTATCTTTTGGCTTCCTACTTTAGCATTCCAGTCCCCCATGATGATAAGGACATCAATTTTTGGTGTTAATTCTAGAAGGTGTTCTAGGCCTTCATATAACCAGTCAACTTCAGCCTCTTCAGCACCAGTGGTTGGGGCATAGGCTTGGACTCCTGTGATGTTGAATGGTTTGCCTTGGATTCGACCTGAGATCATTCTGTCATTTTGGAGGTTGTGTCCCAGTACTGCTTTTCCTACTCTTTTATTGACTATGAAGGCTACTCCATTTCTTCTGAGGGATTCTTGCCCGCAGTAGTACACCTGATGGTCATCTGAACAAAATTCACCCATTCCTGTCCATTTTAGTTCACTGATTCCTAAGATGTCGATGTTCAGTCTTGTCATCTCTTGTTTGACCATATCCAGCTTGCCTTGATTCATGGATCTTACATTCCAGGTTCCTATGGAGTAAAGATCTTTGCAGCATCGGACTTTCCTTTCACCACCAGATGCATCCGCAACTGAGTGTCCTTTCGGCTTTGACCCAGTCGCTTCCTTCTTTCTGGTGCTACTAGTACTAGCCCTCTGCTCTTCCCCAGTAGCACATTGGACACCTTTCGACATGAGGGGCTCATCTTCCGGCATCATATCTCTTTGCCTTTTGGTACTCTCCGTGGAGTTTTCATGGCAAGGAGACTGGAGTGGGTTGCCATTTCCTTCTCCAGTGGATCACATTTTGTCAGAGCTCCCTGCTATGACCTGTCCATCTTGGGTGACCCTGCACGGCATAGCTCATAGCTTCCTTGAGCTACTGAAGCCCCTTCGCCATGGCAAGGCAGTGATCCATGAAGGGGAATCCCCAGGTAGGACTAGGAAAGTATCCTCTTGCATTCCAATCCACATCCAAGCCCTGGCCAACATGCCAATATGTGTAGTGATCACAGCCCAGCCTTAAGAGCTTTAAAGATGTGCATTAGTTTGACTGGGAGAGTTGCTCAAAGTCTTCTAGGTGGAATTCGAGTTCCAACTGGTTGATGCTTTTCTTTTTCTTTCCTTTCCCTTTTTTAAGACCAAGCAAGTTAAAGCTGAAATTTTGCCTTATACAGAATTTTGCAACCTCAGCCTCCAATTCTGTGTCACTGTGGCTGCGTCAGGAGAGGGGTGCCGGCTAAAGCTGCCTCTTCCTTGAAGTTCCATGAAGAGCAACACCAGAAGGACAGTGCACTCACTGGGGCTTCATTCACCTCTTTACACTTCCACCGGCTCGCTTCCGCAGCGCCTTGGCCTGGCCTGCTCCGGCTCCCCTCCCTCCTGTCGCCAGGGCAACGAACGCTCCCCAGTCTCCGTTTGTGCGGGCTCCCTGCCAGCGACTGCCTGGCCGGCTCTCCTCCAACCACATGCGTGTCTCGGCTTTCTCTCCTCTCCTCTCTCCCATCCGTCCCTCGCTCACCCCCTCTCTCCTCCTTTATCCGCCCTCCTCCTGCCCCACTCCCCCCAACCCGGCTGCTCCTGCCTCGGTCAGGTCCGCAATCCCGCACAGCTGCGCGCTCGCCCGCGCAGCCCGGCCGTTGTCTCCTCGCGAGTTGCTCTGCCCACGCAGATTCCCGGCCTCGCCCTGTGGTCTTCGGCCCTGCCCCGTCGAATGCCCCGGGAAAAGGGTGAGCCCCCCCCGCCTCCTCACAGTCCCTCAAGCATCTTAACTCCTCTACTTCCTAATCCATGGAAAGAAACCCCCCACAGTCACTGTATCCTCCATTCAAGTGTTCATTTCCTCAGTGTTAATTTACTTAGAGAAATGTTATCATTAAAGGCATAAAGTTCCTCTGTTTCTTATCTGTGGAAATTCACAGCCCCAACTTAGAGTTCCTAAGCTAACAATGCACAAGTCCCAATCAAAGCTGTTAAATAAATATGTAAATTCCCTTCCAACCCCACAAATGCCTCTTCTGCTACTGTGTCCTGCAATTGGCTGCTTCGTGTCAATTAGATTTCTAATGGTTGAGCAATGGCTCGCAATATTTTCTGGCACTTGCATTTAGCAGTGTCACTTTGTGCATTTAGTGATTCATCCTTTAAAAGACATTTGAGTGAACTTTTGGGACTCTGACAATGTTACAGAAATGTTCATGTGCAATTGCAGTTAAGTGCATGCAAAGGAGAGTGCAATTGCAGCATAAGCAAAAGAAGTTTAGGGTGCAGCCCTCGTCCCTCCACATAAAATGTGTGTAAGCTTTGGGCCTGAGTGCCAGGGAGGGGGTAGAAAGGAAGCCTGGGCACCAAGTGGAATCTGCGTAGCTCCTTTGTCTTCCCTGCCCACTTTTGTCCACCTCCAAGGGCCAGCCTTGAAGGGGTGAGCAGCTGGTTGAGCTCTTTCCACGCTGGCTACAAGGGGACAAGGTGGGATTGTGACCTCCAGGTTCCCACTCCAAAATCATAGGTCTCAGTCCTGGGATTCCAAGGAATCCTGTAGCCCTCCCAGATGACATTGGAGGCCATAGGACTGCACTCTTCAGCACCAAATGAAAGGGCCAGGCTGACCTCTGGGCAGAGAAGATTTTGCCATTGGGGAGGCCACCACTGAAAAGTCCCTCACCCTCATCATGACCTGTGGAACCTCCCTGTTGCCCCTCCTCCTTACCCAACTTGCCAATTTCTTACACTCCCCCCTGCAGTGCTATGTGGCCCACCCCCTGTGGTGGAAAACGCCTACCCCATCGGCAAGAAGGAGGGAAAATACAGCATCCACACAACTGTCCGCTACCAGTGCAAGGATGGCTACCTTCAGAGGCACCTGCCCACCATCAAATGCCACATCAACGGGATGTGGGACAGGCCTCGGGTCCTGTGTACAAAACGTGAGTCACCCAAGAGACAGCCCCCCCCCCCACCCACACAGGGCTTTGAACAGGGTGGCTTCGAGCCACCTGGGCCCTCCAATTGGAAATGTGTCAATGCTAGTTTAGAAGCCCAGATTTTCCAAAGGGTGCTGACATGTGTGGAGACTGGGTGGTTTCTTGTCACCTCTCGCCTTCAGAGCCGATAATCTCTGCTCCCTGCCAAGCGGAGGCACTGTGAATGTGGACCTGCATCTCTTCCTTGGTCACCCTGGGATGTTCCCCAAAGTTTGGAACTGGCATTGATGGTGGGGAGGAAAAGGTGGGGGGTGATGGGTGTCTGAATGGGGTGAGTGAGGCTTCATAATGTGCTTGGGCCAGTGGGAGGAGGGTTGGCTAATGAGGTTTGCAGCAGTGAGGTTGCCTGCCTGAGAAGGAAGAAAGGAGAGGGGAATAAAAGAGAAAGAGGAAAATGAAAAGGAGGGAGGGAGGGAAGCTAATAATAACACATTTCTTTTGGGGTGAGCATCTTTTGGGAGTGCTAAGGAGATCTGGGGGAAGGAAGTGGTGGGAGCTGGCTTTGCAGGCCACCTGGGTCTCCCTGCTAACCACATTTCCCTCCTGCCCCAATGCCCTTTAGCCAGACGGTCCCACAGAAACCGGCAGCAGCAGCACCGCCGCCACCGCCGCCACCACCGCCACCACCACCACAACCACAAATCCCACAAGGACTCACGGAAACACCAGAAGCTGCACCCAAAGCTGGACTGGATGGAGGGCAGCAGCTACTTTTAACGACAGACTCCAGCGAAAGCACAAGTTCTGACCCCCATTTCTCCCAGCCCCCTCAACCTTCCTTCATCCCACCCAGGATGCAACGAGTTTGCAAGTGTGATGGGAATTGTCAATGCCTTCTTTCCCCATTTCACTGATAACATTAGCCTCTGCCCGGGGCCCCCTGTGGAACAACACAGATGCATCTGCCACAAAACAGCTATGTGCAGCCACAGGTTTACTGCATTGGAAGACTTTGGCACCTTCAGAAAGCTCTTGGCACCCAGGAGAGTCAGGCCTGCAACTGTCCCACACACCCATTCAAATGTGGGAACTGAGCTGCAAGATCCAGCTTTTCAAAATTTGTAGTTTTCATTTTAAAAGACCAAGTCACTAGCCTTTGTGGTCTACAACAAGAACTTGGAAATGTTTGCTGGAACCTTAAAGTTCTGGCAATGGGCAGTGGGTCTTCAGGCTATAGGTCCCTGCTCAGCTTCCCCTCCCATAATGGGCAAACCAGGCTTAATTATGCAAAATAACAAAGTATGCAACTGTTTGCATAATTTTACAGAGACTGCAAAAAACAGTTTTCCTGGGTGTCGTGCATGCTGACTCAGAGGAGTCATTGGCGCACGTAGAGGAGAGGGAGACTTCCCGTGGGAACCAGGCCTCAGTGCAAGAAGATGTCTATCTGGTGCCAGTGGTTGAAACGCACCCCCCCCCCCAACTCCCTGGTGATGCTCTTCAAAGAGAAGAGGGCACAGATGGGAGTGGGATTCAGGGAGGAGCTGATAGTGAGCTGCAGTCGGAGGGCAGTCGGGCAGTTGCCGAGGAAACGGTTGAGGCGCCTGATGATAACAGTCTTGGGAACACGGGAATTGGCGTTGGCCCAGCATGGGGGTTGGAAGATGCACGCTCTGCTCTCGCAGACGCACATGCAGACTAGGGCAATTAGAGACGAGACAGAGTCAAAAGCATTCCGTGAAATGATCTCACTCAGAAAGAGAGGACAACTTTGCCATCATCATCATCATCATCATCATCATCATCATCATCATCATCATCATCATCATCGTTTCCTGTTAATGTATCTGCAACGTTTCACAGAATAAAGGACTTTAGCTTCAACTGTCCCATGTTCCCAAGACTGTTATCATCAGGCGCCTCAACCGTTTCCTTGGCAACCGCCCAACTGCCCTCCGACTGCAGCTCACTATCAGCTCCTCCCTGAATCCCACTCCCATCTGTGCCCTCTTCTCTTTGAAGAGCGTCACCAGGGAGTGGGGGGGGGGGCGTTTGCACAATGGGCACCAGGTACATGTCTTCCTGCACCGAGGCCTGGTTCCCATGGGAAGCCTCCTTCTCCCCTATGTGTGCCAAAGACTCCTCTGAGTCGGCGTGCACGACACTGGATGCCAAATTCAGCCTTCCTTTCTTCTCCTACTTGGCACTCCACACATGTGTTTGGACTGCAGACCCATCAGCCACAGCCAGCATGAACAATGACAGAGTTGGCAGGAATCTGAGCATATTGAGGAAGGTGCCATAAATCTACCATGCAGCACCAATTATGGCCTAGTGCTCCAGACGCTGGCCTCAGAAAGTTCTCAGCAGGGATTACCTGGGTCCCATCCACACATCACACACAGTGCTTCAGCAGTGCCCCATTGCAGTTGGCAGTCCCTTAAGGGCCTCTGAATCCCACAGGCTGCAGATTAATCAGACCATCTCTCAACACAGACCTTTTCCTCTGAATTAAAGAAGTTGGCATGCCATTTACATTCCTTCTGGGCAATTAGGAAAGTTGGTCTCACAGGTTTTCATCTGCTAAAACTCTCCTCCCCGCAAAGATTCATTGAGTCAAATGGGGATTGGTGTCCCCATTGCAGTAAAGTTGATGCACAGGGAGATAGAACTCATTCTCATGAGAAATGCATGAGGAATCTCTTTCGGGGGTGAGAATCCACCAGATTCCCTGGGCTCAGCTCCCTGAGATCCTGTCTGCTTTCTCACAACCATGAATCTGAGTTCCTGGTGACCATGTGCAGCATTCTTGTGGTACTCTCTAGGAACTGATCCTTGAGCAAGCCGCTTCTCTCTTCTGCATCATGTGCAGCTGCCTTGAACATGGCTTTCTCCATGTTCCCATCAGCATCAGCAAAGGGAGGGAGGAAGGATGCTGGCAAACTGAAGGCACCAAAAATGGCAAACAGTGTAGGTGTTTCTCTCAGGACTCATTTGAGGCATGAGCCTAGTTATGCTAGAATTTTTTTTAATAAATTTTATTGGAGTTTTTAAACTACAGACCACACATATCCATCATCACACACACATACCAGATCTACTGGATCAGCCCCTACGACATGTCTTTTAACATACTATAATCTTATTATACTCCTTTTTATAACAATATAAAAACTTCTTTAGAACCCAGTCCTGTCTTTCCAGCCAATTCATGGTATATTTTCAAATTTGATAAAAGTCACAATCTTCCTTCTTCCATAGCATCAATCCCATCTTTCTTTCTTGAAAAGTCCTCCTTCTCTTGTCCATTATTCAAGGGGGGCTTCTCCAAGTTGGGTGAAATTACATCTTTTTTCTCCTTCAATAATAAGTTTCCTCTAGACATTTCTAAACACTTCAAAAACTTATCTTATTATTTTTATTTTTATGCAAAATAACTTCCTCGCTACCAAAATTAGTAGTAACCTCAAAAAATTCTATTTAACATCTCAATGAGCACCCTAACTACCCTGCTTGGTGATATCTTTAAACCAATCCTCTTTAAACTCACAAATATTTCATCATAGCTTAAACTCCATTTAAACAAATATAGTTAACTCCATATAGTTTTTAATTATAAAATAGGTTCACCTATTTTCAATTTCAGATATAGTTAGGGATACCCATTTAACACTGTTTCATTAAGCTAAGTTATTAAGTCAGCCTTTCTTTATCTCGTATCTACATACCAGTCTATTTAAATCATCCCTTTTTAAAATAGAAAGAGAAAAAAAGAGAAAAATAACTCCTTATGATTACAAATAACATCCAAAACATCCATTTATCCTCTCTAATAACAGCTTAACAACTCTATTTGGTCACTATACCCTGTTTGGTAATAGCTTTATATTTCATCTTAGCTTAAAAACTACATAGCAGTCTATTTAAATCATCCCTTAAAAAAAAAAAAATAGAAAGAGAAACAAAGAAAAAGAGAGAGATAACTCCTTACAGTTAGGAATAGCCTCGAGAGCATCCTCTATTTAGTGACCATTAATACCTATAATAAATTCCTTTATTTTCAAATACAGATGAAATCAAAAGTATAATGCTTCACCAAAAACAATAGCACGTTTTTTCTATGTTACATATGAGCATGCCAACCTCAATGCATCACCCCTTTTTGAAACAACAAGAACAGAGTTCTATCTCCCCTTTAAATTTCTTCTTTACACCTCTACCAAATATATCTGTCTTCAGGTTATAAAATTGCCTTAAATGGTTAACTGTTTTC
The DNA here is from genome assembly GCA_023646645.1 of Varanus salvator macromaculatus. Classification (NCBI taxonomy): domain Eukaryota; kingdom Metazoa; phylum Chordata; class Lepidosauria; order Squamata; family Varanidae; genus Varanus; species Varanus salvator. The sequence goes on along the minus strand of JAIXND010000746.1, from coordinate 839,147 downwards.
TTTTTCTCCAGCATAGCAAGCAAGCTTAACTCCTCTGATTGTGCCAGCTTCTCCATTTGCACAAAAAGACATGCCTGTAATAAATCATGTGTTAGATCGTATCCGCTCATTATTTCTTGTACTCCAATTGTCTTCTTCTCCAACTTAAGTTGTCTATTTAAAATTCCGTCCTGTAATAGTTCATTTGTTGTCTTCTCAGCTTCAAATTTCCCTTCTGTTTGCTGGATGCTTTGCTTATTCTGCTCAGATACAAATTGTTTGGTCAGAGTTTGATTAATAGAAAAGTCAATCTTGTCAGAGCCAACTTTTGATTCCATTAGTAAACAGTCAAGTTGCTTAATTAAGACATTCTCCTGGAAACTTTCTATGGCTTTTAAGGAATTACGTAATTCCAAAATTATCTTTGAAAAGTTTTTGGTTTCTGTATTACACGCTTCCATATTAGCAGTGATTTTACAGCCTTGGCAGAGGTCCAAGCGCTTCAAGAGACAAAGAACAAAAATGGCCGGTATCTGGCACCCATTCAATAAACTAGAAGATTGCGTCTGTCATATAATTAAGCATTAATTTATTAGTTCAAGTCTTGCCCTTGGAGAGATTAAAGAAAAGAGAAACTTTTAATTACTTACAAACAATTTTATCTCTCTCTCATGTAAGACGCCGCCTTCCAATTCCGTGGAGGGGGGGAAGAATTCCTTCCCGTCCTTCACCCAAAGGGCTTTCAGTTTCTTCTTTTTAAATCAGTTGGCAAACAATGTAGCTTTTTTCACAGGTATTATTGCAAAAAAAAAAAAAAAGAAAGAAAAATAGTTTCCAGTAGATCCGATGGTAATAACTAAGATAGTCTATTTCTGCATGTCGAGGACTTGTAGAGGGCAAACTCCCTCCTGTATTCTTCCAGCTGAGAAAAGCTTGAATTTTCCCCAGTAAGCTCCGAATTGCTGTTCAGACACCCACTGGGAATTTGCCAAGCAATCTATCTTCATCCCTACAGGGCTTAGACCAGGCCCCCGCCCGCGACCAGGAAGATACCAGCATGCTAATGGAGCCCTGTTAGGCACGTCTGTCTTGTCCCGACGCCATGTTTCTTCTCCTAGTTATGCTAGAATTAAGGAGCAGCAGAACATGGTGCAGAGTGGAAGGATAAAGCAAAGAAATGGAGGGAATCTTTTCATCACTTCAGATGAAAAGGATGGGGAAATAGGATTCATGTATGTTTCAGTGATACGGATTCTTACTTGTGACATCTGGAGTGTGATTGTGATGTTCCTCTAGAATAAAAGAGAACCCCTCATGGGGGAGTCAGGATGGATCCCATTTTTTCACCCCTCACTTTTTTTAATGGATTCCTTCTATTTTGATGCAGAACAACGTTAACAACTTTATGATGTACCATGGCACCCTGCAGCAACAGGGGGTTAGACTTGATGGCCTTCATGGCCCCTTCCAACTCTTCTATTCTAGGATTCTATGAACTGTGATGGATTTTTTAATAGGGAAAGCATTTCCTATTTAGCCTTCTAAAAGTTGATTCCCCCCACTCAAATAGGTCAGATGACAACTACCAGCATCCCCGGCCAGTTGGCTGGGGATGCTGGGAGATGTAGTTCAGCCCATTTGGAGGGTGCCTGGTTGGTTAGGGTTAATTCAAACACAGATCTGAGTGTGGAAAACCCTGTAACAAGTGAGCACATGTTTTTGCCCCACAGCTGATTTCCACAGAACTATGAGCAGAAAACAAGACTCATGTCTGTGCCTCATCTGGAGAGAGGTCTCCAGAATCTGCTAGCCTTGGAAGGGACCCTGGAGGTAATCTAGTCTCAATCCCCTGTGTGGCAGAGAAATCCTTCAACGGCAGCATCTGACAAAGGCCCACCCAACTGCTTCAGCCAAGCTTGCTAACTTCCTGGCATGTTCATCCATAATCTGCTTCCCTGGATTGTTAAGAGGGGATATGTTGGCGACATACAGGTATGTGAGGGGGTGTCACATGCAGATGGGTAGAGACCTGTTCTCCCCTGCAGAGGAGGGCAGGATGCGCTCCAACGGAGCCAAGCTCAAGAAACTCAGGTTCAAGTTGGATGCCAGGAAGCACTTCCTGACAGTCAGGACCCCGAAGGCGTGGAATGGGCGTCCACGAGAGGTCGTTGAGGCCCCATCGGTGAGGGTGTTCAAAGACAGGCTGGACATGCACATGGTGGGCATGTCGTGAGCGGAGCCGGCTGGAGCCGGAGGTCAGACTAGATGGCCCAGGAGGCCCCTTCTGACTCGCTCTGTTTCTATGTTTCTATGTTAAAACAACCCTGTAAAGTTGGCCAGTCTGTTCCAAGGCCTGCCCTTTCTAGCCATGCAAAAGATGTCTGCTCCATCTTTTGCGTGGTTATTCTTCAGATACTACATGGTCACTATCAGGTCTCACCTAAATTTTCTAATACCAAGGCTATTCAATCATTCCTTTAGAGCAGCCTTCCCCAACCCTTCAGAGGCATTCACATTGCAACTCCCAAAATTCCCATCCAGCAAGGCCATTGACTGGGAATTCTGGGTGTTGCAGTTCAAACATGTCTGGAAGGCACAGAGTTGGAGACAGCTGCTTTAAAAGTTTTCCAGGCCTCTTCTCATATTACACAGACATCAGAATCTTTCCTTCAATGAAGTCAGGCCATAGGTCCATCTAGCCTGGCATTGCATCTTATTATGAACTTCACCAATTTCACTCTTTGGAATGGCTGCGTGAACCAAAATTTCAGCTCTCCTTCAAAATCCGTACCCCTCTGAATTTCTCAACAGAATCTTCCAAATGAAAAATGTATCTCTTAGAGAGAACAGCATTTAAAAATACATCATCATAGGAAAATTATAAATGAGGCAAAAATGTATATAAACATTCCTATGTTAGGAGAGATGTGTGGGGAAAGACAAATTTCCATGCAAACTTTGCAACGAAAAATACATATGATAGGGCAAAGGTGAAAATAAGAAAACATGGAACTTCTTGATCCTGATGCAATTGCATGTGGCATTCCACCAAGAACATTTTCTCCATAGCTTTTTTATGTTTGTCTGGACCAAATATCAAGGAGTATTTTTCACTTCCTTTGAAACAACCCGTTTCCTTTAGGATATATTTTGAGGCTGGGCTGAAATTCTTCTTGGTGTGGGTGGAGAAAGAATTGGAGCAGCAGCTATTTGGCTAAGCACTGGAGATGTAGTGTAGAGAAGTGTGCGCTTTTGCAGAGTAGGTGGAAAACCTCCAGCAGCACTTCATTGTATTTGAGAAGTGTGCTGTGACATATACCATTCCCAAAGACACCCAGTGATACTAGAAGCCTTATAAAAATATAAAGTCACCATATGCCAAACAACCTCCTTTTTAAACATTAAATATGAGGGGAAAGATGCATTAAATAAGGATTTCTATTTCTCCTTCTGTGAATTTGAGTGTCTTGCCAAAAAAAAAAAGGCAACAACAACAACACCTTAAATCAGCCATAAAGTCCTGTGCATGTCTAAACAGAAGTAAATCATATTGAGTTCAATGGGTTGTACCCCCAATGCCATGCTCTGAAGAACTAATGAAATGATTTAAAGAAACAAGGGCAGAGGGAGGCCAGTCTGTGAAAATGGGTCCCGTTGAATGAGAGGCTCCATTTCTTGAATTTTTGGTTGCATTGCTGTTTCTGGCCAGCCCTGGTGCTCTCACATGCTGAGGTACATTGGCAGAACACTGTGCAAGAAGAACCCTGCCACAAGCAGATCCAGGGGATTGATCTTGCACACATTCAGAATGCCTTATCAATATGATATTGATCAGAAAGCAATGGGGGAGGAAGCTAGAGTGCTGGAAAGAATAAAAGCTCTCCCCAAATAACCCATGATTTAATTCCAGAATCCATGTGAAAAAAATCTCCCTAGCAAAAGGAAGGGTTGCCATGGAGCAAATTCACTCTTTGTTGCTTCTGTGGGCAGACCCACAAGATTCAGGAGCTCTCTGTGTGGCTGAAGCAATTTGGGAGCTCAGCACTACGGATAGCTCCTTGAAGGATGAGCTCCAACCTGGAAGGGATGCATTACTCTTAACAGAGTCTCTAACCTCCAAAGCCCTTGGGTGCCTCAGCACTGAGTATATTTCCCAGAACCATGAATCTTTCCATAGAACTTGAGACAACAAAAGGTTTTCTTTTTCTCCTTCAATAGAAGTGCCACGCAGGGGTCAATTTTCAAAGGGGATTGCAGCTCGGGAGGAGAAACTTTTGTTTTGTTGTGTTGTTTTTAACAAAACCTTCTCCTAGATAGCAAGTCAAGTCAGAAGGGGATTTAAAAAAAAACTTTTACCATGGATTTAGGATGATCTGAGGCACAAATCAGTTATAGAATTTATTTTCTTATCTGAATCATCTCAAGCAAACTAACCATTTGTATTTGCTTCCTGTGACATTTCAAGAAATCCAAGTAATTACTGTTAAATTTCTAGATGCACATATGAAATAATGGGTGCAGATTTGTATTAAGAGCTGGGTAACACCCCTGAGTGGGATAGAATGTCATGGAAGGGCAGGGGAGCTCCTTTGTGCCCAATCCTAAGCAAGTTTATACAGGAAAAAGCAACCGGGAAGACACAGAACATTTTTCTGTCCAAATAGACACGGGACTGCATGCTTAGAAGATTTTTGCACCTTGAGACCGGTCAGGGAAGGGTGATGTGCAGCAGACTTCCTGCATGGAAGGGGAATTGGGCAAGATCCCTAACTCTTCTAGAATTCTGTGATCACTTCAGGGAGGAAGGAGGCAGGAAAGAATCACTCCTCTTACCCTGAAACCTTAAAACAGGAGTGCAGAAGTGTCAGCCCCTGCGGGCCAAATTCACACCTTCCCCAGAAGGCCACACCACCTTCCCCTGTCCCCACCTTCCTTCCCTTGAGCACCAATCAATTGGGGGGTTGCCTGGTTTTTGTACCGTTCTCCCCTCAGTCCCGAATGATCAAAATGCCTCTCTTAATTTTGAGTGATTGCATGGAAGTACTTTAAGAGGAACTATACTGGGATCTGGACCCTGCCCCTTTTGGCCCCCCCACATTGGGAGGCAGCCCTGGGAGGTGCTCCAGGAAGGAATGTGGCCCTCAGGCTGGAGAAGGTCCAACACCCTGAGCTTCCCTGGTCCTGTTTTCACTACTTTTCTGTATGTGGGGAAGGAGGCACACACACACACCATGGAAATGCTTCCCCCAGGCAGAAGAAGGCATCGTGTTGGATGCTGGATTTGACCTGGCATGTGCTTGTGTGAATGGATGTGGGTGTGAATGCACCATCCCCCCGGGAGAGTGAGTGGAGCCAACACATTGCTGATCTCTGCCATTTCAATGTAACTGGCATGCCCAGTAGCCCTCTGTGTGTCCCTGAGCTGACCCCCTTGTGGAGTTCCCCCCTGAAAAAAAGGGGGAGGTGGGGGAAAACCCCTTCATGGTTTCTGTACTGTTGGATATTTTAATAATTTTAACAGTTCATAAGAGCACTGTCTATGGCAAGTCTAGACAGCTGTCGAGAGGCCAGAGCACTCTTTCAAATTACTCACACAGGAACAGGCAATAAAGGTTTAAAGTCTTTTATTCTAAAGAACTTCAAAGCTACGCAGGCAGTGAATAATACAGGAGCTTGTCAATGGCGGTTCTGTACAGCATAGTTGTCCCCTCCTTTCTGACCTTTCTCAGATTTATGACGCACTCTTCACCTGATGAGAATGCCCCTCCCTTCGAGAGCTAGATAAACTCCTTTCTCTTCTCCTTTCACTTTCCCTTGACTCTAATTGTCCCAAGTGGCCTCCTCTGTTGGGCACTTTCTATAGCAACAGGCTGGTCACTGGTTGCCTAGCTACGCTACCTGGCCGTGGAATGTTGCCTTCCTCTGGCTCAAGAAAAACTTCCTCAAAGTCAGGGGGGGGGGAGCGTTTGTGCAATGGGCACCAAGTAAAAGTCTTCTTGCTCTAAGGCCAGACTCTCGCTGGGAACTTCTTGCATGTGTGTCAACAACTCCTCTGAGTCATTAGGCACAACAACAGCATGCTAAAAAGCAGGGACATCACCCTGCCAACAAAAGTGCGTACAGTCAAGGCGATGGTTTTCCCAGTTGCAATGTTTGGCTGTGAAAGCTGGACCATAAGGAAGGCCGAGCGCCGAAGGTTTGAGGCCTTTGGATTGTGGTGCTGGAGGAGACTCCTGCGAGTCCCCTGGACCGCAAGGTGATCAAACCAGTCAGTCCTACAGGAGATCAACCCTGGCTGCTCTTTAGAAGGCCAGATACTGCAGATGAAACGCAAATACTCTGGCCACCTAAGGAGAAGGAAGGACTCCCTGGAGAAGACCCTGATGCTGGGAATGATTGACGGCAAAAGAAGGAGGGGACGGCAGAGGATGAGGTGGCTGGATGGAGTCACTGAGGCAGTCGGCGTGAGCTTAGGTGGACTCTGGGGGACGGTGGAGCACAGGAGGGCCTGGAGGAGTGTTGTCCGTGGGGTCATGAAGAGTTGGGCATGACTTTGCAACTGAGTGGCACTGGCAGCAGCAACAATTTCTGTTTGCTTCCTCCATGCCTTGCTCTGGGCTCTGCAATGGGCAGAGCTTTTGTGTTTGCAGGAATTCCAGGTCTGCTGACTGCTGCTGGAAATGCTTGGAAGTCTCCAAGCTCAGAGGTTGCAAGGAGGCAAAAGGACTGGGGGCATAGATAGAAATTGGTGAAAGGCCTCAGCTGCAGCCTGCCCCCCCCCCCCAGCACCACCTTTTCCCCCTCTCCAAGACCCAGTTGCATCCTTGGAGTGTCTCTTTCCTGTGTGGAAAGAAGCCGTGACTTCTTTCTATGCCGGCTGGGAGGGAAACGAACTGCGGGCTTGGTCTTTGGAGCCCCACCTTGGAGGATGCAGGACCTCAGAGCTAGGATTCCAAATAATCCTATTCCTCCCCCCACCCCCAAACAATGTGGGGAGGCCATTGGATCTCTCCCTCAATGTGGCAGAGAGATGCTGCAGTTGCTCATCAAGATGCCAAACAGCAGCTCTCTGAGAGGCAGCATGCAATTAGCGCCAATCTCTTTCAGTGTCCATCCCCAATTTCCATTTAAATGAACCTTTTAATAAATGTGGGAATGAGGCATGCATTCGCAAATCATTTTTCTGTACTGAGGCTGCTGCTTGGACTGGTGCATGTAATTATTACTGCAGAAAGCCAAGTCTTCTAAAACAGGGCAACCCAAATAATTCAGCCAAGGGTGCTGTCGTGTGCGCATGCTCAGAAGAGTCCCTTACACACACACAAGATTTTCCCAATTACTCCCCAATTTCACAGATGCTGAGAATGAGGATGAGCCAGATAAGGAGGATCAGAGAGAAGCCAAAACAGAGGTGCATCAAGAGGTCAATTTGGGAGTAGATGGGAAAACAGTCTCGAAGCTGCTGAGATGGAATGTGAGAACCAAGGAGATAAGGGGCAAGGGGGTTTTGAGGACGCTCGTTCTTGCAGGTGCATGCACAGAGTGGGACAGCTGGAATCCAGACTGACTGAACAACACCAAGAGAGGGGTCGCAGCACCCCACCCTTGGGGGGGGGGCAGGGCAGCCATGAAGGATTCATAAACCAAGTGTGGGTTAAACTTCGTTAGAATGAAAGGACAACTTTCGAGCCTGTTTGACTGAACTTGCAATACTGTTTAGAATAAAGACATTTGTAGTATCAGCTGGAGTGTTTCCTTTCATTGGGAAGGAGCACCAGCCCCATGACAGGTGCTAAGATGAAAAATCCCAAATGCACAGTTGGGGATCCCTTTTTATGTACATCAACCAAACATCACAAAATAGAAATGCTCATGAGACTCTAATTCCCCTCTCCACTACCAATTTCTCCCCACCAGCATCACCTAATCAAACTAATAAGGTAGACATAAAAATGTAGAAAGAGCCCTGCTGCACCAGACTGGGGCTCTATCTCATGCAGAATTCTGCCCCCATAGTGGCCAATCCACTGCCCTAAAGGGAAACCCAAAAATGTCACAAATGCAGCAGCATCCTCCTACTCATGTTCCCCAGCAGCTGGTGCATATATGAACATAAGAAAGCCCTGCTGGATCAGACCCAAAGTCCATCCAGTCCAGCACTCCGTACACATGGTGGCAAACCCACTGCACACAGGATCCCTTGTTTATTTCCCAAGGTTTTTGAGCCGACCGGATCACCACATTTCTCCAAGGAGAGGAAGAATTTTCCAGCAGTGTCATATACAAAGGAAACTGCCACCAATGGCAATGGGCCCCACTTAAGAAAGAGATCTGTTTAAAAAAGATAAGCTAATGCTGTCTTCTGAAGAATTCTAGCTTGTCTGCAGTTATCATTCTACTGGGTTCAGCATCTTTCCCAGGACCTTTGAACATAGAATGTTTTGAAGTGCAGCATGTTGCCCTAAGGAACTGCAAGATGTTTTACAGTGCCACAAGACTTTCTGACTGGTTAGTCTTTAAAATGTCAGTCCATGGAAGAAAAAATTGTGAGGTTTCTTGCAACATCTTAAAGACTAAGGGTGCCATCCAATGCCCCCCACATCATCAGGAAGGGCATGGGATTTTTCAGTCCCAATGTTGTAGAAGAAATTTTCAGCATGGCACCAGTTGCAACCACAATCCTATTGAGAGGCACTTTTCATTGAAAGGCTGCTAAGGTAGGAAGGAAGTGGGGAAATGACCTCAAGAGCTTTAACCTATCAGGCCATCATGGCCAATCTAGCGCACCCATTAGCTGGAACGGTGCTCACTTGAGCCCAATGTTGGCCATAACTTTCTGGCTTACCTTGGACATATTTATGGGGAAGAGTTCATTATCAATGCCAAGCCAATCTGCATGGTCCATCACTGCATGCATTTGATGGCCAGCTGTTGACAAAGGCCAGCACATAATGCACCGATCTCTAATGAGTGCGCCAGCTCCTGGCTTGTATAAAACATGGATTCAGCTGTGTGGGGAACCAGAGGCCAACTCTGGCCACACTCAGCATGTGACAGAGGCTGCTGACTGCCAGCTCCTAGTGAGCTGCACAAGCAAAGATGTTCAGCATGCACTCACGCACACTGCCATTCCAGCATAGCCTTTTGCCACAGCTCCCAATGAGCACAGAATGTTTGTAACAGTTCTGCATAAAAGCAAAATGCTGTACTGGGCACAAAATCCAGTTCTGTGAGCATCTAATCACTTGAGGATTCTTTTTCTAAAGTAGGGGTGTCGTATTTCTTTCAGTCCAAGAGTGATATCTCATTTTAAAGAGGCTCTCGAAGTCTCATTCCCATGGTAGGCAAACACAAAGACAAAAGTGGCCGATAAAACTAGAAATACCCAAACACATCACTCTGTTTCAGCATAATTATGCTTCTGAAGAAGCATGCCAACCATTTATAAGTTGGGAAGCAGGAACTGGGTTTCTGGTGGGCTGGATCATTGCCCCAAGGCCAAATTCCATTTCGAAGTTCTTCAGGATGCATGCAGTGCTAGAATACTGGTGAGATCAAGTCCCAGGGCCTAAAAGATACAATTTGCCACACATGCCAAAAATCACCCCCTAGCCTACACATCCACATTTTTTTTTTATTAACATGTGTCAGGGCCTCTGTACTAAATGGCGCAAATGAATCACCAGGCCCCTTAGGGAAGATTGAATCGCCTTGAACCCCAGCAGTTTGATTGAAAGATCACCCAGCCCCCCTGCAGTGACTTACAACAACATGCTCCCGGGCAGTGGTCTGCACCGCCAACTGCAAGCTTCCAGAACATACACAGAGTGCCTTATAGATTTGGAGTCACATGGGCCCAGCAGCTGGGCAGCTGATGCCAAAATAAGGGGAGCACAGTCAGAAGAAGGTGAGAGGTCTGCAGAGGGGGCTCCATACAGTGGCATTCGGTTGCAGGAGATTAACATAAGGACCACTGAGGCACAGGGATTGTGGTGGGTCTTGGCATGCAGATGAGGGTGGCTGCAGTGCTGTTCACCTGGCAGCCTGACCAGCTCTTACTGATCAGCAAAACCACAGCCCTTGCCCTTCTAGGCAAGCTGTCAGGCCCCACTGCTTAAACCAGCAGCAAATGCCAAACAGTAACCTGGCTTGGAATGTTTGGGCGCTTCCTGAGAAAGGGGCGCAGGCATCTGTGTAACACAAAGACACATAAGCGTCCCTTTTCTGCCAGGATTTAGCTGAATTTCCCCGACACAGGCATACAGCACCATCCACATACAGGGTATGTTACTGCTTTCACATAAGCAAAACTGAATCCTCTGACCTGAGCAGCTTACAGTCACATCCAACAAACCACACATGGATGAACGTGCCAATTGCATTTTCAGTTCACCAGAGAGGGAAGGAAACTTGCAAGAAAGAATTATGCTGTTGGTACAAAATGATGTCTGGGGAAAATTGGGGAGAAGATAGTGGAGGGGAGTTCCACAGTTTGACTTTTCCAGCTCACTTTAACATCACGGTTTTGCAGCTTGCCCTGCCACTCCCAAACCATGCAAAAGCAGTGGGACAAGGTGTCCCTAAAGCGTTTGTCCTCTTTGCAGCAAAATGTGCAGATGCCTTTCAATGGACCCCTCTTAGAACCTCAATGGCAAAACTAACCACCCTTCCTTCTTGCCTCTGAAGCTTTATCTGAAGCATTAATATAGCACGGAAGACTGCAAAAAGCCAAGGCAGCTCCAGAAGAATCACGCTAGCAAAAATGCAATTAAAAGCAATCATGGTTCAGCACAGGTTGGATGCAACCCAGAATTCCGGGCATTCCAGAAGTTCTAGGCAAGTCAGTTAAATCCAGCATCATCCTTCTCTTCCGGTTTGGACTGTGCAACTATCCTTTTCCAGGAAAAGACATGGACAACTGTTCCCCCAAAGGGGATGCCAGTCCTTCAAGGCTGGGAAAGGAAAATGGAAGAATTTGAACTTGCCGCCGTACTCTTGTTACACCTGGAAAGGTTTTCACTTGCCTGTCCCCTCTTTTTCTTTTTTCTTGGACCCACCATGGTTGGTTGCCTTGTAGCAATAGACTCCAAAGAACTTGTATTTCTTACCCGGGAATCCAAGGTTGCAAACACCAGGCTCGCGACCTCCACAGCAAGCCTGTGGGTTGACAATGGGGTACCGGATGCTTCCATCACTAACCCACTCAGCCTCGCATTTGTCCAACAGCTGGCTCTTCCAGGCAGCATACAGCTGGCCAACCTTGGCTACTGTGGCTCCATTCTTCTTACAGGCCTGGACAGCTTCCAGGAAGCTCACCTTGCGATAGGTCTTCAGGAAGCAGACTTTCCCTGTAAGGAGAAGAGAAAGATGACAGATGAGAGAGCCAGGAATCAGAAAAGGGGAGAGTTGGAAGGGGCCAGAAGGCCATGGGGTCCAATGCCCTGCTGTTGCAGGACACTAAGTTACACCAGTACAAAGGGTGTTTTGTGTCTTTTCCCCTTTTCAACATTACATGCCCGGAAGAATGTATTCATAAAATACCACCACCCCAGATTCAAGATGGCGTCGGAATGAGACGGCTGTGATTAACGGAGCTTCGTTGCTCGGCAGCGAGTCCTGGGAGACTCATCTAAGCCCTGTCGGGGCAAAGACAGATTGCCTGACTTTTTTTCTTTTGGTTGGTGTGGGATGGCAATCCCATATCCACTAGGAGAAATTCAGGCATTTCTCAACAGGGCAACACGGAGGGGAGGGGGGGTTAGCCCCTTCCAGTTCTCAGCATCTGATGGATTAATTAGCTTATTTTAGCCAGATAAGCATCGGACGGCTGGTAAGCATTCTTATTTCTTATTTCTTTTCGCAATACTACCCGTGGAAAAGCTGTATCTGTTTATAATTGGCTTCAGAAAAAAGAAAAAAAAAAGCCCTCCCGAAGTCTTTAAGTGGCGACTGAAAGGGAGAGAAAAGAAGACTTTTATCTGAGTTGAAGCCGAAGAAAAAGATTTCTCTTCTAATCTCTCTAAGGGCGAAAAATTAAGATAAATAACTACTGTGGAATTAAATGATAGGATGGTAAAATGTAGAGCGATCATTTTGGCTAATTGCTTGGACTTCTGCCAAGACTAACTGGACATCTGCCAGGATAATTTTTGTGTTGTGTGGTGTTTTTCTCTCTGCTGTGATGACTTTCTGGTGAGCATTTTTACTTTCTTTTTGCAATATTACTTGTGGAAAAACTATATCTGTTGTTATTTGGCATAAAGAAGAAGGAAAAGCCCACTTTGAAGAAGTAAAATAACATCTATTGAGGAATTAAGCTGGCGGCCATTTTTGGCTAGCTTCCATTCTGGGACTTCTGCCAGAAGACACTGACCACATAGTTTCCTTTTTTTAAAAAATAGCCTTTTGCTGCCACCCGGTGGCTATTGGAATTATTGCAAGTCGTTTCCATTTTTTCTCTCTCTCTTTTTTTTTTTTTTACTGATTTATTCAATTTATATTTTTTCTCCTCTCTCCTTTTTTTTTTGGTATATTGAAACTTCTTTGGTGAACAACTTTCATCATGAGGAAAACTCAGCCCTCTTCAGCACCCTCCTCAGTTGGTTAAAGTCCAATTCATCAGCCTAAGACAGAAGATGTTGCAAAAAGTTTAAGAGCGTTGCAAACGATGATTTTGGCAATACAGGCAGCTTTAACAACTGTGTCAACACGGCTGGAAAGCTTATCAAATGAGCAAAAAGAGCGACTTGACAAATTGGATAATTCTATTAAAGAGGTGACAACTCAATTATCTGATGTGCGACTTAAAGCAGAACAGAATACACAAAAAATACAACAAACGCGTGAAATATTGGAGACAGTAGATAAAGAAACACATCTAATTAAGCAAACTAATAAGTCAACATGGGACTCAATGGCTGCATTAGAGATGGAGAAGGCATCTTACTACCTAAGATTTCAGAATATACCCAAAGAAAAAAATGAAGACCTGCGAGAGCTAATAACTGGCATGTTGGCGGAGCTTTTAGAAGTCGAGAATGAGGTCATGAGTATGGGAATTGGCCTAATTTTTAGGGTCAATTCCACTTATACCAGAAAAAAACAAACTTCCGAGGGAAGTTCATGTCAAATTTGCTCTAAGGTCTATAAGAGACAATGTCCTGAGGGCCATACGGGAGAAGCCGTTAAAGAGAGATGATCATCAGGAGGTGACAGTCCTGAAACAGATACCATGGAGGATTAGAGAGGGACGAAAGAAATATCTATTACTACAAAACTTACTACAAAACTGATCAAGAAAGAGATTATCTTTAAGTGGCTAACACCAGAAGGAATATTTTTCACATGGAACTCTGTAAGATATAAATTGGATTCAATTTTTAAAGCACAAGAGTTCTATGAGGAATTCAGAGCCAAATTGGAAGAGGAGGATCCTGTCGTCTCTAAAGAAGGAGAAAAAGGTGCCGAAGCAATGGAAACAACAGCGTACCATTCTGAAGAAGGAGAAATACTGAGGGTTGATTCACAGCAAGTACAAACTTTGGACTCAAAGGAAAAAAAAAAAAGTAGAACTGTAACGACAAAGAATAAGTAGATAATTTTATTCAAATATGGCTCTTAAAAAGGAAGGGAAAATTGAATTGTTCTCCTTAAATGTTAATGGACTAAATGGTCCATCTAAGAGAAGAAGGATTTTTGCTCAACTTCAAAAATGAAAGTTAGATATAAATTGTTTACAGGAAACACATATTAAGAAACAATGTGTTAAACATCTGGAATGCTTAAAACTGGGAAAATTGTTTGTATCTTCTGCATCGCAAAAGAAAAGAGGTTTAGCACTATATGTTAAAGAAAAATTGGACCCTAAATATATTCCTGCTGATGAGGATAGTAGGATCTTGATGGTAGAAATTACAATTAAACTTTAAAAGGTGCTCTTAGTGGCAATATATGCACCAAATGATCATCAGGAAACTTTTTACTAAAAATTACATATGTTACTTTTGCAAGTGGACTACTAGACTATGTGTGTAATGGTTGATTTTAATGCAATTGTGGATAAGGGAATCGATCACAAGAGTGAAAGTAAGGGAAAAAAGGGTAGGAGGATGCTTCCAAAGTCTTGTTCCAACATGATTGAAGAATTCAGATTGATAGATGCTTGGAGGCATAAAAACCCAACTTCTGCCAATTATTCTTTTTATTCAAACAGACATAGGTCATGGTCTAGAATTGATATGGTTTGGATAACTCCAGACTTAGTTCCAGATTTAATAGAAGCTGAAATGGAGACAAATGCCTGGGCAGATCATAACCCTGTATCTATAGCACTGAAAGGAGCTGTAAGGACACCCAGATGGAGCTTAGATAAAGTGTTACTAAAAGATAAAAAATTTAGAGAAGAGATAAGCAAAGAAATGCAAATATTCTTTCAAATAAACAAAGCGGAGGAAACTTCTTTACAGAATGTCTGGGATACAGCTAAAGCCTATGTCAGGGGACTGATAATAACCTACTCAGCAAAAATAAAGAAAAAGAAAAAGCAAGAGCGAGCAACATTAGTAGAAGAACTGAAGAAACGGGAACAAGAACTGCAGGAGGATCCAAAAAAAGGAATCTTGGGGTCCAAATGAATACTTTAAAGCACAAATTGAATCTCTTGGAGACAAATGAACTTACTAAACAAATGAAGTTGGCCAAACAGAATTTTTTTGAAAATGCTAATAAACCAGGGAGATGGCTAGCATATAAAGTAAAAAAAGAAAGAGAGAAGAGACTGATTTTGAAACTGAAAGATGGAGAAGGACGGCTACAGGTACAAAATACACAAATCAAGAAAATAGCTGAAGACTTTTTTGCAAGGTTATACCAGAAGGAGGAGATTCTGATCGAGAATCAGAATACAGTTGAAAGAATACATTCGAAAGGGAGACTTTCCAAAACTATCAGAAAAGTATCAAAAATTATTGAATCAAGAAGTAACAACTATGGAACTAACAGAAGCAATTATGCGACAAAAGAACGATAAAACCCCTGGTCCGGATGGGCTACCAGCTGAATTTTATAAATCTTTTGAGGGAGTTTTTGCTACATTTCTTAAAGATATATGTAATGAAGCACTGTTAAATTCAAAAATACCAGATATTTGGACAGAGGCAAATATCACATTAATACCAAAAGAAGATACGGACTTAACACAGATTCAAAATTATAGACCTATACCATTACTAAATGTGGATTATAAAATTTTTGCCTCTATACTGGCAGAAAGGTTGAAGAAGTTTTTAATAGACTTTATTCACTCAGACCAAAATGGGTGAAATGAAGAACAACCTGAGGACTATCTTGGATATCCTAGAATACTATGAGACACACAAGGAAAAATCAATGGCTCTACTGTTTTTAGATGCCCAGAAAGCCTTTGATAATGTTAATTGGCAATTCATGAAGCAACAGATGGCTCAAATGGAGTTTGGGGGAAAATTCATGAATGCGATATCAAGCATCTCTCAAAGACAATCGGCCAGGATTTTAATTAATGGAGAACTTACAAGGGCTATAGAGATACAAAAGGGTACAAGGCAAGGATGCCCGTTGTCACCCCTAATGTTCATTCTGACTTTAGAGGTCTTGAATAGAATTGTTAGGGATGACGAGAACATTAACTGTCAATTTGTTTATTGTTAATATATTAATTTGGATTGTATTTTAAAGGGTTTTTGCCAAGATGCACCGGGGAGGGGGGGGGGGAAGGTTTTTAAATGAATTTGTATGTTTTAATTTATTGTTGTAAGCCTCCCCCAGGCTTTATTGCGATGGGGTGGCATAGAAATGTTTTAATAAATAAATAAATAAATAAATAAATAAAATTAAGGGTACTAAAATTAGAGACGAAAATTATAAATTGCAAGCATCCGCAGATGATTTGGTCTTCATAACAGAGGAACCTTTTGTTGTTGTTGTTGTTAGTCGCGAAGTCGTGTCCGACCCATCGCGACCCCATGGACAACATTCCTCCAGGCCCTCCTGTCCTCCCCCATCCCCCGGAGTCCACTCAAGCTCACACCAACCGCCTCTGTGACTCCATCCAGCCACCTCATCCTCTGCCGTCCCCTTCTTCTTTTGCCATCTATTGTTCCCAGCATTAGGCTCTTCTCCAGGGAGTCCTTCCTTCTCATTAGGTGGCCAAAGTATTTGAGTTTCATCTTCACTATCTGGCCTTCTAAAGAGCAGTCAGGGTTGATCTCCTCTAGGACTGACCGATTTGATCGCCTTGCGGTCCAAGGGACTCGCAGGAGTCTCCTCCAGCACCACAACTCGAAGGCCTCAATCCTTTTGCGCTCGGCCTTCCTTATGGTCCAGCTTTCACAGCCATACATTGCAACTGGGAAAACCATAGCCTTGACTATACGCACTTTTGTTGGCAGGGTGATGTCTCTGCTTTTTAGTATGCTATCCAGATTTGCCATAGCTTTCCTCCCCAGAAGCAAGCGTCTTTTAATTTCTTGGCTGCAGTCCCTGTCTGCGGTGATCTTGGAGCCAAGGAAAATAAAATCTGTCACTACCTCCATTTCTTCCCCATCCATTTGCCAGGAAGTGAGAGGACCGGATGCCATGATCTTAGTTTTCTTAATGTTGAGTTTCAAGCCAACTTTTGCGCTCTCCTCCTTCGCCCGCATCAAGAGGCTCTTAAGTTCCTCTTCACTTTCTGCCATGAGAGTGGTATCATCTGCATATCTGAGGTTGTTGATATTTCTCCCAGCAATCTTGATTCCAACTGGCGATTCATCTAGCCCTGCCTTTCTCATGATGTGTTCTGCATATAAGTTAAATAGGCAGGGTGACAGTATACAGCCTTGCTGAACTCCTTTCTCAATTTTGAACCAATCAGTGGTTCCGTGTCCGGTTCTCACTGTTGCTTCTTGACCTGCATATAGGTTTCTCAAGAGACAAATAAGATGGTCTGGTACTCCCATCTCTTTAAGAACTTGCCACAATTTGTTGTGATCCACACAATCAAAGGCTTTAGCGTAGTCAATGAAGCAGAAGTAGACGTTTTTCTGGAACTCCCTAGCTTTCTCCATGATCCAGCGTATGTTGGCAATTTGATCTCTAGTTCCTCTCCCTCTTCGAAATCCTGCCTGTACTTCTGGTAGTTCTCGGTCCACATACTGCTGGAGCCTAGCTTGTAGGATTTTGAGCATCACTTTGCTAGCATGTGAAATGAGTGCAATGATGCGGTAGTTTGAACATTCTTTGGCATTGCCCTTCTTGGGGATCGGAATGTAAACTGACCTTTTCCAATCCTGTGGCCACTGTTGAGTTCTCCAAATTTGCTGGCATAGTGAGTGTAGCACTTTAACTGCATCGTCTTTCAGGATTTTGAATAGCTCAGCTGGAATGCTGTCACCTCCACTAGTTTTGTTGTTGCTCAGACTTCCTAAGGCCCATTTCACTTCACATTCCAGGATGTCTGGCTCGAGGTCAGTGACCACCCCATCGTGGTTATCAGGGATGTGAAGCTCTTTCTTGTATAGTTCTTCTGTGTAATCTTGCCACCTCTTCTTAATGTCTTCTGCCTCTGTTAGGTCCCTGCCATTTTGGTCCTTTATCATGCCCATCTTTGCATGAAATGTTCCCTTCATATCTCCAATTTTCTTGAAGAGATCTCTGGTCCTCCCTATTCTATTGTTTTCTTCTATTTCTTTGCGCTGTTCATTTAGGAAGGCATTCTTATCTCTTCTAGCTGTTCTCTGGAATTCTGCATTCAATTGTATGTATCTTTCTCTTTCTCCCTTGCCTTTTGCTTCCCTTCTTTCCTCAGCTATTTGTAAGGCTTCCTCAGTCAGCCATTTTGCTTTCTTGTAATTCTTTTTCTTTGGGATGGTTTTAGTTGCTGCCTCTTGTACAATGTTGCGAACCTCCGTCCATAGTTCTTCAGGCACTCTGTCTATCAGATCTAATTCCTTAAATCTATTTGTCACCTCTACTGTATATTCATCAGGGATATGATTTAGGTCATACCTGAGTGGCCTAGTGCTTTTCCCTACTTTCTTCAACTTAAGCCTAAATTTTGCCACCAGAAGCTCATGATCTGAGCCACAGTCAGCTCCTGGTCTAGTTTTTACTGACTGTATAGAACTTCTCCATCTTTGGCTGCAGAGCACATAGTCAATCTGATTTCTGTGTTGACCATCTGGTGATGTCCATGTGTAGAGTCGTCTCTTGGGTTGTTGGAAAAGAGTGTTTCCTATGACCATTGTATTCTCTTGACAAAATTCCACCAGCTTGTGCCCTGCTTCATTTTGTACTCCAAGGCCAAACTTGCCTGTTATTCCAGTTATCTTTTGGCTTCCTACTTTAGCATTCCAATCCCCTATGATGATAAGGACATCATTTTTTGGAGTTAATTCTAGAAGGTGTTGTAGGCATTCATAGAACTGGTCAACCTCAGCCTCTTCAGCACCAGTGGTTGGGGCATAGACTTGGACTATTGTGATGTTGAATGGTTTGCCTTGGATTCGAACTGAGATCATTCTGTCATTTTGGAGATTGTATCCCAGTACTGCTTTTCCTACTCTTTTATTGACTATGAAGGCTACTCCATTTCTTCTGAGGGATTCTTGCCCGCAGTAGTATACCTGATGGTCATCTGAACTAAATTCACCCATGCCTGTCCATTTTAGTTCACTGATTCCTAAGATGTCGATGTTCAGTCTTGTCATCTCTTGTTTGACCACATCCAACTTGCCTTGATTCATGGATCTGACATTCCAGGTTCCTATGGAGTATAGATCTTTGCAGCATCGGACTTTCCTTTCACCTCCAGATACATCGGCAACTGAGTGTCCTTTCGGCTTTGACCCAGTCGCTTCATTCTTTCTGGCGCTACTAGTACTAGCCCTCCGCTCTTCCCCAGTAGCATATTGGACACCTTCCGACCTGAGGGGCTCATCTTCCGGTGTCATATCGTTTTGCCTCTTGGAACTGTCCATGGGGTTTTCATGGCAAAGATACTGGAGTGGGTTGCCATTTCCTTCTCCAGTGGATCACGTTTTGTCAGAGCTCCCTGCTATGACCTGTCCGTCTTGGGTGACCCTGCACAGCATAGCTCATAGCTTCATTGAGCTACGCAAGCCCCTTCGCCACAACAAGGCAGTGATCCATGAAGGAGGAACCTTTTGTAACACTCCCTAAAGTTTTACAACGGATTGAAGAATATGGTGAGGTTACCGGGATGAAACTAAAGAAAGAAAAAATGAAACTTTTAGTTAAAAATCTAACTAGCTAACTAAAAAGTTAACTAAAAATTTTAGTTAAAGATCAGAAAAAAAGACTACAAGAACAAGTGGATTTGCAGATTGTTAAAAAGGTTAAATACTTGGGAATCTATCTTACAGATAAATGCACAACTTTGAAAGAAGACAATTATGATAAATTATTGAAGGGTATTAAAGGTGACCTGGAAAAATGGGCCAATTTACAATTGTCTTTGATGGGAAGAATAGCACTTGTTAAAATGAACATACTACCAAAACTTTTGTTTTTGTTCCAAATGATTCCCGTAAAAATTGATAAAATTTTTTTGAGGATTTAAATCTTCAAATTTCGAGATTTATTTGGAGAAAAAAGAAAGCAAGGATTAAATTAAAAATGCTTCAAGAAACCAAAAAGAACGGGGGTTTTGGTCTTCCTGATTGGATGTTGTATTATCAAGCGTCTGTTCTAACTTGGCTAAAAGAATGGATAACTTTGCGAAATAAGAGAATTTTGTATCTTGAAGGTCATGATTTGCAAATGGGTTGGCATGCTTACATGTGGTAGGAGAAGGTTAAGTCTCATGGGACTTTTTTAAGTCACTTTATTGGAAGATCATTAATGTCAGTGTGGGAAAAGTTAAATCAAAATTGTGTAATGAATTACCAAGATGGCTTTCACCAATGGAAGCCTTTGTGTATCCAAATGTATTGAACTTTGAAGGGATCATACAATATGATGATATTTTGGACAAAGATGGAGGCCTGAAGCTAGATCAAGAAATACAAGAACAGGGACTCAACATCTCTTGGAGGTATAAGGTGCAGATGCAATCAAGATATGCTAAAGATTGTAAAATATGGGGTTTTTTTAAAGACCCAACAGCCTTTGATCAAGTGATGCTAAAAACAGATGAGAAAATGATCAAAATAATTTATGAGTTCTTACTTGACAGGAAGATGGAAGGGGAACAGGTCAAGGAAACTCTGATAACATGGGCACAAAATTTTGGATATAATATTGAATTAGAAAAGTGGCAAAAGTTATGGGAAAGAAACATTAAGGTAACTTTAGCAACTTCGTGTAAAGAAAATTTATATAAAATGTTCTATAGATGGTATTTGTCGCCAAGTCGATTAGCTAAGATGTTTCCAAATATGTCAAACGGATGTTGGAAATGTAAACATAAAGTGGGTACTTTTTACCATATGTGGTGGACCTGTGAATATGTGAAAAAGTATTGGATTAAAATACATAAATGGCTTGAGGAAATGCTACAAAAACCCTTAGCTTTTAAACCTGAAATTTTCCTGTTAGGCATCATACTGGAAGATATTAGCGAACAAGAAATGTATTTGATGCTACATTTAATCACAGCGGCAAGGCTTGCGCTTGCTCAATACTGAAAGAGTGAGGAACTACCCACTGAGGAACTGATTTTGAAAGAGATTTTGGACTGTGCAGAAATGGACAGACTGACTCTATTACTGAAAGAGAAAGAGGATACTGACTTCTATCAAACTTGGGACTTTTTTTATGATTGGCTGGAGAAACGGGACTTGGCTTAGATTTAGAGATGTCTTTAAGTTTTTATAAATTGATTTGAATATGATTATAGAATGTTAAAAGATGTGCTATAGGGGGCTGACCCAGCTCATCTGATGTATTTGATGATTGATGTTTTATAGTTTTTAGTTTAAAATTTTAATAAAAATCTTTAAAAAAAAAGATTTGTGGGGGCTGTGAAGGGTGGTCTCTTTCTCCATCTAACACCACTGGATGAATATTTCCCAAATTAAACACAGACTACTAATTTGCTGCTGGGTTGAATATCCTTGCTTTGCTTCCCTCTTGTCCCAGACCCTACATTCTCGATCTGCAGATGAACAGGGAAAAACCAGCCTGACTCCCAGCAAAAAAAAAGCAAACTTACACTTCATTGTTTGCAGAGCTGCAGTGAGATACATCCTGTGCAGTGTTGCTGTTGTGCTGCTGCATATCGGAGAAATATTATCCCTGACAGGGAAGGGCATCAAATCCAGATGAAGCATGAGCAGAACTAGGACTGCTTCTGCAGCTTTCCAAATAAAGGGAGCATCCCTCCAAAACCCCCAGAGCCAAAGCCGAAGCCAGGCCCAGGAACTGGTTTGTGCTCAATGATGCAGAGTTCTTCTGTCCCCTCTCCAAATAGTGTCATTAGGTTTTGTTTCACTGAGCAGCAAATGTACCCTTCCAGCCATGTACCTCAGAGATGCATGTACAATACATAAGCAGTTTAACTCCTCATTGGTCAGAAGTAAAGGGACAGAAGAAAGGCCATCTTCTGTGAAGGGTCCATGATTCTTCTTTTCATGTAGAATGCAGAGAACTGTGTGAATTTTCATTAACTCTTATCCAAACCAAAAGGCATGAAATCCTCGCCCCCTCCTTGAGTTTCAGTCCCAGATTTTGTTGAAGTGACTTTTAAAATGTTCCATGTTCCAGGATTCTTGGATGGCCCCAGTGCCAAATATCAGGCCAGCCTCATGGGAAAGTCCATATAGCATTAAGGCTGCAATCCTATAAGTTCTTTGCCCCGGAATAACTTATCCTCATGTGAGTTAGTTCTGAGTAGCTATGCATAAGAAAGAAGCACAGATTGGACTTAATGGTGGTTTTCTGCTTGCAGAAAATGTTTCCACTCATCCAAGGTGAGACACCCAATTTGTTGGATCTGTTCATTCCTTCTGTAGTGCTGAAGCTTCCATTTTCCAAACTTTTCCAGACGATCCCCCAACCCTCAGGAAACACCCGGTGTGAGGGACCAAAATGGATAAGAAGTTTTGCTAGAAACTGGATGCCCTTCTTGAAAGATTGGAATGCACATATACAGAAGCAGTGCGGTGTACTGGTTAGCATTGGGTTTGGACTCAAGAGATCCAGGTTCAAGTCCCTTCTCAGCCATGGCGCTCACTGGGTGTCTTTGGGCCGATCACACTGACTCTCAGCGTAAGCTACCTCACAGGGTTCTTGTTGGTTTTTTTTCTCCCCCCTTTTTTATTTTTTATTTTGACAGAACATAAATACATACAATTGAAATACAAATAAATATCCTTCAAGATATATCAATAATGTTAACATCTAAAACCCAACTAATAACTAAAAATAACAATAAACACTGTGCACCCGCTCCCCAGGAGACCAGTTAATACCTCCATTTCACTTCATGTATTGTAACAATTAACAGTATACAATGTACTTTAGTTATGCCCATATCCCCTCCAGAAATTCATATATTCTTGATTAGGCTTACAGCCTTTCCCTTCCATCAGTACTGCTTTTGCAAAATCTTCCCATATTTCATTATATTTATTTGCTTTCATTATCCCTTTTTTGATTTTTATTTCTGTTGTCAATGTATCATTAACAACCATATTCCATATTTTATTATACCAGTCATTCCTTTGTATAACCCAATTCTGTTTCCAGTATTTAACCATTACTAACCTGGCTGCCATTATCAAGTTTAGAATCAATTTTTTCCTAACTTCATTTATATCTTGTTTTTCAATCAGCAACAATAATGCAATTCTTGGTGACATTTCTAAATTTATGCCTAAAAGGTAAAAAGGTAAAGGTTTCCCCTTGACATTACGTCCAGGCATGCCTGACTCTAGGGGGCGCTTCTCATCTCCGTTTCCTGGCCGAGGGAGCCGGCGTTTGTCCGCAGACAGTCTCCGTGGTCATGTGGCCGGCATGACTAAACACCGAGGTGCACGGAACGCTGCTACCTGCCCACCAAAGTGGCACCTTTTATCTCCTTGCATCTGCATGCTTTCGAACTGCAAGGTTGGCATGGGAGCTCACCCCGTGCGCAGATTCGAACTGGCGACCTTTCGATCAACCAGCCCAGCAGCTCAGCGGTTTAAACCACTGCGCCACCTGCAGTCCCTAAATTTATGCCTACAATTTCTCTAATTTCATTAAACACCATAATCCAAATCTTTCGTATATTGTCACAATCCCACCACATATGTTTGTAAGTTCCAATCTCTTTTTCACATCTCCAACAAATATTAGAATATTTATCATCAATTTGGTTTAACTTAACTGGTGTTAAATACTATCTCCATATCACTTTATATTCATGTTCTTTAATTCTAACCAACATATTCTTATATACTCTTCTAATCCAAATATTCTTCCAATCCTTGTGTCGTGCCTAACGACTCAGAGGAGTTGTTAGCACGCGTAAGAGAGCAAGAAGCTCCCAGTGAGAGTCAGGCCTTAGAACAAGAAGATTTCTACTTGGTGCCCATGGCACAAACACCCCCCCCCCCAGCCACCTGACTTTGATGAAGTTTTTCTCCAGCCTGAGCGAAGCTGCATTCCTCAGGGAGATAACACAGCCGATCAGCCCGTGGGACGGCCCGTTGCCATGGAGAATGCCCAACAGAGGAGGAGGCTTCAGCGCTTGAGCCAATTAGAGGCGAGGCAAAGTGAAAGAAGGAGGGGGAGG
This sequence comes from Varanus salvator macromaculatus, assembly GCA_023646645.1. Lineage (NCBI taxonomy): Eukaryota > Metazoa > Chordata > Lepidosauria > Squamata > Varanidae > Varanus > Varanus salvator. The sequence goes on along the minus strand of JAIXND010000746.1, from coordinate 815,413 downwards.
AGCTTATCTAGCCCCCGGGGGAGGGGCGTTCCCGTCGGGTGAAGAGTGCGTCATGAATCTGAGATTGGTCAGAAAGGAGGGGGCAACTGCGTTGCCTGGAACTGCCATTAGCGGCTCCTGTATTATTCATGGCCTGCGTATCTTGAAGTTGCTTAGAATAAAAGGCTTCGAACCTTTATTGCCTGTTCCTGTGTGAGTGATTAGGAAGAGTGCTCCGGCCTCACGACACCTTGTCTTTTATTTCACCTACATCCATTTCCCAAATTGATTTTAAGCTTTTTGTCTGATCCCCTAATTCTATCAATATTTTATAATTTTTAACAAATCTTCCTTTGCCTGTATATTCTTCCTTAAACTCACATTCTTTCATAATTGTTTCAAATTTCATCAATTGTCTTTCTTCCTCTTTAATTTTTTCCTCCATCTTTATCCAATTTTCTAATTGTATTAAATTTAACCAATTTAATTTGGCCTCTGCCAATACACTCCTTAATTGTGTTATATTTTTTATCTTGTTTTTCCAATCTTCCCATTTATATATTTGATTATTTTTTAGGTTATTAATCCAATCCTTTGATTCTATTTTTGGGAATTTCTCCATTTTGACCACTGGTGTTAACAGAGAAATTCCCAGGATTAACTGTTGTCTCCATTTTTCCATCCCGTCTATGGAATGCGCTCCCCAGAGAGGTCTGCCTGGCGCCGTCGTTATTTGCTTTTCGGTGCCAGGCGAAGACCTTTTTATTTAAATCATATTTTAACTGTTAATTTGTCTATTGTTTATATACTGTTAATTTAGATTGTATTTTTAAGGGGTTTTTGCCAAGATGCACCGGGAGGGGGGGTAGGTTTTTAAATGAAGTTGTATGTTTTTTTTAATTTATTGTTGTAAGCCGCCCCGAGGCTTTATTGCAATGGGGCGGCATAGAAATGTTTAAATGAATGAATGAATGAATGAATGAATGAATGAATGAATGAAATACTTCCATCATAGTTTTTAAAAAGGGATTTTGAATTCTCTTAATAATCTTTTTTATATCCTTTTTAAACCAGTATGTCTCTAAATGATCACCTAGTTCCCTTAGTTCTTTTAGTTCGATATCACTCCATATCAGTTCTTTGCTTTGGGCTATAATATCTGGAACTGTCTTTAATTGGTTGGCAACCCAATACTTTAACATCTGGAATGCCCAGTCCTCCTTTTTTGTGATTCCTACCGTAGTGCTTTACTTATTCTTGCTCTCTTCCCTCCATTACAATAAACCTCCAATAACTTCTGCATTTCCTTTAATTCATGATCATAAAACCTGATTGGGATCATCCAAAACAAAAAATCAATCTTTGGCAGAATTTTCATTTTTATTATTGCTATTCTTCTGAACCATGATAATTTTACCTTTTCATAACTTCCTATTTTATCTTTTATATCCTTCTTTAACTTCTCATAGTTTTTCATTTTTAATTCTTGACTATTTTTTGGAATATTAATTCCTAAATATCTAATACTGTCTACTATTTTTAGTTTATACTTTTCTTTTAATCTATTCAATTTTCACTATTATGTTTATATAACATCATTTCTGATTTTTCCCAATTAACTTGCAACCCACTATACTTCCCAAATTCCTTTAAATGTAAATATATTCTCTCTATAGTGTTTATTGTGTCATGAAATGTTGACAATGTATCATCTGCAAATAAATTAATTTTAATTTTCTGACAAACTCCAATTCCTTCTATCTGTGTATCATTCCTAATTGCATTTGCCAATATTTCCATCATTAAAGCAAATAATATTGGGGATAAGGGACAACCCACCTATGGCATGCGCTCCCCAGAGAGGCTCGCCTGGCGCCATCATTATTTGTTTTTCAGCGCCAGGCGAAGACCTTTTTATTTAAGAGATATTTTAATTGTTAATTTGTTAATTTATTTTTGTTATATTTATTGTATTTATTGTATTTTTAATATTTGATCTTGAGATGGGCCAGTTTTTAAGTAGTGTAATTGTTTTTAATGTATTTATTTATTGTTGTCAAGCCGCCCCGAGGCTTCTTTGCAAAGAGGCGGCATACAAAATATGTAAATAAATAAATAAAATAAAAACCCTGTCTCGTCCCTTGGCTTAGGGTTGTTGTTTCTGTAATACCATCATTTACAATTATTTTTGCCATATGTTCTGAATATAATTGATTTATTACTTTCTTAAACTTTACTCCAAATCCCATCTTCTCTGTTAAGATCTTCATTGTTGGCCATTCCACACAGTCAAAGGCTTTAAATGTATCTAATGCTAGTATACTTGCCTTTATATTTTGCTTCTCAATATTTATTTATTATTTATTTATTAAAACATTTATATGCTGCCCCATCGCAACAAAGCCTCGGGGCGGCTTACAACAAATATAAAATACAATAATAAATTTAAAACTTATCTAATTATCTCTCCCCCTATAATACTATAATTATAGTATTAATTATATTATATTTAATTAATATAAATATTAATATAGTAGTTAATATTTAATACTCTCCTTACCACATCATCACAGGGTTGTTGTGAGGATAACGAGGAGCAGAGGAAGACCATGTGAACTACTTGATGCCTTACAAGAGAGGGGAAAGGCGGGATATAAATATGATCTGAATTTTTAAAAATATCTGAAGAGGGAACTTTCAGGCTGCAATTTTGTGCATGTATAACTAGTCCTAAGTCGCAATGAATGGGGTGAGTTTACATTTGAGTAGACACATATAAGATTGCACAGCTAGGTTTGCATTGGTCCAGGGTCAAATTGCTTTCTGGATGCTGGCAAGATCCCAGGTTCCCTCCCTCTTTCCCATTCTCTCTGCCACTGATTACAGTTTTTATTGCAAAGACAGCTTGATTTGCTGCAGCTAAAATATTGCTTGCAAATGTTTCCCTCGGTGTGCCTGGATGAAACTATCCTCTGCCAGGGAAAACTAGGGTCTGTGACCTGCATCATTTATGCAAAGGGAGCAGGCCACAAGCTTCTTTTACATAATTTAGCTGAAGAGAATGGAGGAGCATAGAATTATCTTGCTTTTTTTCCCCCCAGCTGTGCAAGCAACAGGATCTGTGGGACAAACCCGCTGCCACAGTGTATAGAAAGCATATTCAGCCATCTCCTGGTTCAGTTTCTAAGAATTAGGAGGTGTTGGGACATTTTCTTCAAAACAAGGACTAGTGACTTACCTGTATTACCTACAACTAGCAAACAGCCCTAGCTTCACTGGGAAGCTGCATGTTGATGCCACAAAGCCTTTGAACAAACCTGTGCAATTAGCAGAGATGTACCCACTCTGCTGGCACCCCCAAGCCACTACTGCTGCCATGGTGCACCCTACAGGCTCCTGAGAGAGAGAGAGATCTGTTCCGGGGGGGGGGGGTCAGGCACCTGTGTCCCTTAACCTGCTAATCTTTTGTAGTTTTACACAATATGACCTGAAAAACCACATGCCAGTTAGGGAAGTCTGCCACCTAGTGTCTAAAGCTGTGACTGTGAGCTTCACCAACATGAATATGCTCACATTTATTTATGTAGCATATGGGGATGAGATTTCCAAGATGGCAACAGAGCAACAGCCTCTCTGTTGAGCTCCCTTTGAAACCTTAGCAACTTTATCAGTTTTAGTTTATTTTTATTATCTGCTTAGTTATTCATTTTAATTCTTACTAACTCTTATCTAGTCGTGTTTTAAAACCAAGCCTCCTGAAAAAGACACTGCATCTCAGAACTGCAAGTTCCTGGAAATGCTATACAAGCCTCTGGTGCAATGGTGAGGAACAAGAACAAGAAACGCAGCAGGACTAGCCCTGGCTTATCTACTCTGTGCAAGCCAACTAAACAAACAAAAATGGAAGATTACGTGATGCGCGGGAAGACCATAAGTAATAAGGACAAGACAAATCTCCTTTATTCTATTCTATTTCTACTTCTAACAGCTACGATTTACCAAACTGGGACTTGGAACCAGAAATCGAGAAACAGCAATTATTAGACTTGTCCTCCACTCAGCATGAGCCTTTGCCTACATTACCCTCTCCTGATGTTTATACATCTTTGGGGTGCGAAGAGCAAGGCGACCAACCATCCAAGGAATTTACAACAGGCTTTGCTGCCAAACAATGTCTATTAACTGCCCAAACTGTGATTTCAATCTTCGAGCAGTTAACTCAAATAAATACAAAGGTGAATTCCTTAGAAACAGCTTTTGAAACTTTTGTGCAGGGCTTTGCAGACAAGCTGGCAGCTTCCGAAACAGCCTTTAATTTTGGCACCAATTCGGACCTGCCCACAGATAGTCAAAGGAAGCAAAACTGTTTAGAAGAACTCCCTAAGTCCAGAAAGGACACACAACCAAAGGCAGTGCATGCAGTTCCATCTTCTGCCAAGGAGTTAAGTACAAATATGTGCAACCGTGTTCTTCAAACACATCAGGTTGCACTAAGAATTACACCCAACAGATTTAACATTGGACGCTGGTCCTCCAGAAGAGCTATTATTCTATCTCTTAGCTCACTTCTCTGATGCCAAAGTTACATGATTGACTTAAGTGCTGTGGGATGGCTCCCTAGCATGAGAGGCCACAAACACATTTTATTGTCTTTTAATCATTCTACCATTTCCAGTATGCTGTTTAAAATGAAACATTTTCTTTCTGCCTTTCAAATATATCCATCGTGAGTCTTCCGTGATGAAAAAAGAAGCATCCTTTCTGGAATATCTCCCCAAGCAGACGCTCTGCTGCCTTATGCTTTGGGTAAGGAGCCAAATGATAAAAACCATGGTAATCCAGCACCTTCAGCGACCTTGACTAGACTTTGTCAGAATAAGCATGCTGAACACGAGAAGGATCTGGCACTGATGATGCCTTGGAATCAGGTCTAATCACCTCCTTTGAAGCTCTACCAAATAAAGAGCAAGACGACATACTGAGAAGGTTGGACGAACTGAAACAAACACTGCTGCTGACCCAAGCAGCAGCAAAGCCCTTAATTGGTCTGATGTCTTCGGACTATCAGCTTGGCATTAATTCTGAAGAAAATCAATACAAACCCTCTGAATTGCCTAACCAAGCATCCCTGCTAGAAAACCACTCAAAGTCACCTGGCCCGTCTTCATCACCCGAGAATTGCCCTGACACTACTTCACTTCCAACTCCTCTTATTCCATTGAGGGCAAATATAAGACACTCAGAAGTCACTTCCTCCACTTCTACTCAAGGGAAGGCAGGATGGAACACACCTGTCCTCATTCCTGCAGCCAATGCCAGAGTGGCAGAGGGCCCCCCAAAGTATGGTTCCTCTTTTAGGGTCTCTGATGAGGTCCAAAATAAGATGTCAGATGCCAATTGACAATTTGAGTTCCTCTCTTGGAACCTGGGGGTTTGGCACAATAAGCTCTATGATTCTGATTTTATAACATTCATCCATGGCTTCAATATACAGGGTGACCAATGGGAGTTGGATGGTTTTGAAAAAAACAGTACTCTGTAGATTTTCAACTCAAAATGGATTTATTTTTACAAAAACAGAGGTCAAGACATGCCATTTGAGTTACTTATTCAGTTATGAAAAATAATGTCATTTAGATGATGACCATCCTCTTGAATGCAGCTTTCAATTCTTCGCTTGAAATTGTCCATCTCTCAGCCCAACAGCTGTTGATCAATCGTGAGCACTTCTTGTCGGATGGCATCCTTCAATTCGTTCGGATTACAGGGTTTGTGAGTGTACACATGACTTTTCAGGTACCCCCATAGGAAGAAATCACATGATGACAAGTCAGGAGACCTTGGGGGCCATAGCACATTGTCGAAACGTGAAATGAGGTGCCCAGGGAACATGTTTCGAAGAACTTCTGTCATAAGCAAACAAACGATGTTGTAACGTCCACTGCTCCATTGTGACTGAATTGGCATTCCAGCTCGTCCCCCTCCCATCACCACTTATCGTGTACTGCCTGTTCTAGAAAAGTCCGATTCCTGTCGGTCATCCTGTATTATGCCTTCAAGAAACATGGCTCATGAACCCCGACTCTTTGGATATTCAGGGGTTTGGGACTTATTCTGTCCCTGCAACCAAACCTCATTCAAAGGGTTGAAAAAGTGGAGGCTTGGCTACATTGGTATCAGTGGACCTAAACATTGACATCCAGGTTGTAGAGAACAACTGACCCAGTCATTTCCAGACCCTACTCCTTAAGGGTGATTATTTTAGAAGTTTACTATGTGTAAAGGTCTACATTCCACCTAAGAGTTCACCTTTCTCAAGCAGGGTCTGCATCTGGGACATGCTAACTGATACGCTAGTCTTGCTAATATCTCCTTTCCTGTATGCAGATGTTATTCTATGTGGGGATTTTAACGCGAGCATAGAAGCAGGCATCTTTGAGAAAGGAAATTATCTGAATGCTTAGTGCACTAGGCATGCCCAGTTTCTAGATTGATCTTCTACGGATTCAGTAGTAAACAAGTATGGGTTAAAACTCTTGGAGTTCCTTTCCATGTCTAATCTCCATGTACTCCATGGCACCTCTTTTGAAATAACTGGTGGGACCTATACTTACCTTATTTATTTATTTATTTATTTATTTATTTATTTAAAGCATTTTTATGCTGCCCCATCACAACAAAGCCTCGGGGCGGCTTACAACAAAACAAAATACACAAATAAATAAATAACAATATAACAGTAAAGTTTTCTTAAAACCTTGGGACTGGCAGGGCCAGCACAGTAGATTATATAGCTATTACTCCTGCCTTAATGAATCTGGTGGCAAAGTTCAAAGTTTTAGACCTTACTTTGAGCAATCACTGCCCACAACACTTGTCCCTTAAAGTTAATTCCTACGTCATGATGAAACCATTTACGGATTGTGAAGAGGATCTCACTCCTAATTTCAGGAGACTTACGAGGGGCGTTCAATGTATTCTTGGGTTGATTTGCTTTTGATGTGGGTGATTTAATTATTTCATTAGCTAATGACACTATCTGAGGGTATACATGCAAAATTTCAAATAAGTGTGATCATTAGTTCCCTAGTAATCCTCAGTGAAAGACGACCATGACGACTGACGCGACAATGTTGAAGAAAATCGAGCACCGCGCTGTGATTAAGTTCCTTACAAAACAAGAAAAAAGTCAAAAAAATCATTCACGAAGAGATGGTGGCCGTTTACCAGGACTCTGCACCTTCATTGTCTACTGTTCAAAAGTGGTCAAGTGAATTTAAAAGGGGCGGAGAAAGCATTGAAGACGACCCTCACTCGGGCGGGCCGGTTACTGCCACTACGAAAGAAAATGTGAAAAAAATGGAGAAACCTGGATTGGAAGATGCCCGAATAAAAATCAAAATGTTAGCAGAGATGACAAACCTATCCGTTGGCAGCATATTTACTATTTTTCATGACCATCTTAACCTTTCCAAGGTCTGTGCAAGACGGGTGCCGCGAATGCTCATGGCGCCTCAGAAACAAGTGCGAGTCGAGCGCTGCAGGGAGTTGTTAGAGCTCTGTGGTGAAGATCCAGCGAGTATTTTCGACCGGATTGTTCCTGGAGATGAAACTTGGGTTCATCACTATGACCCTGAAAGTAAGCAGGAGTCCACGCAGTGGCATAAAAAGGGTGCTGACCCTCCGAAGAAATTCAAAGTTGGCCAGAAAAATCATGGCCACAGTGTTTTGGGACTCAAAGGGAATTTTATTGATCGAGTACACGAAAAAAGGTGAAACCATAAACGCAGCATCTTACGCAACCGCTCTGCGTAATTTAAGAGAAGCAATTAAAGAAAAAAGGCGGGGAAAACTGACCGCAGGTGTGTTGCTTCTTCACGACAACGCGCCCGTTCACACGGCGCGTGTTTCGAAGGCTGCTGTGTGAGACTGGTTTCGAAGAAATAAACCAGCCACCCTATAGCCTGCACCTGGCCCCCAGTGACTACTACCTATTCCTGAATTTAAAAAAAGATCTTTGTGGAAAGTGATTTTCCGACAATGAAGAGCTCAAGGTGGCAATTAACGCACATTTTTTAGACAAGGAGGAAGGGTATTTTTTACAAGGAATTGAAAAGTTAATTTCTAGATGTAATAAGTGTATTGAAGTTATGGGGGATTACATTGAAAAATAAAAATTATTTCAATTTATTATTCCTTTTTCTTCATGTTGATACCAAGAATACATTGAACACCCCTCATAAATGGTCTGACAGAATACATTCTATTTTAGCTGATACTCTGTCGAGCCAGGAATTGAGCTGCTTGAGCGACTCTCTCTTGCAGCACAATTCTGGTGTCATGCAAATCTTCAGTGAGATTAACAACCATCTCAAGCCTCTTCTTATGAACAATAGGCCAAAAAATGGATAGCCCACGCTCAAAGTGGCTGGTTCGATCATGACTGTAAAATCTTTAAAAAAGAACTGCTACAACACATGAGACAAGTCAGGCGCGGTAGGGAAGGTGGGTTGTCTAAGCTTTTAGCACTTAGGTCCCAGCATAAAAACTTAATTAAGCAAAAGAAACTGGAACATGCCAAGTTTCTTTGGCAAGAGCTAGACCAAGCAGTTTCCGAAAAAAACGATTCACGTTTTCGGGAACTGGTCGCTAACCATAAGAATAGTCCTTATTGCCAGGTCGATTCATACATACCGGGCCATGTTTGCTTTTCTTATTTCAGTACTGCTTTCAGGTCTCAACAGGCACAGGAAGCATTTCCCTTAGCCAGGGAGACACTGGAATGGTTGCCAGTTTCGGCTGCTGAAATCAGAGGTCTAATCGCCTCTCTGAAACCTGGCAAATCCCCTGGAGAGGAGATGCTGCCACCAGATTTATTAAAAGCCTCCCCAGAATGGTGGGCTCCAATTCTGGCCAGAGTGTTCTCCTTTGTTAACAAAACAGGCCAGATCCCGCCTGGCCAGAAGGTAAACATTGTAGTGCCTATCCATAAAAAGGGGGATAGAACAGACCCACAAAATTATAGACCAATAAGTTTACTCGACGTTCCAGCAAAACTTTATAGTAAACACCTACTGTCAAAATTGGAAGATCAGGTGGATATGGAGCACATTCTACACCCGGTACAAGCAGGTTTCCGGAAAGGCCTTGGAACCATCGACCACTGCCAAACATTGTATCAACTGGCCCACTTTGGGATTAATGGGCACAGAAAGGGGGTCTATGTTGTGTTTGTCGACCTGGCAGCAGCATTTGACTCCATCAATAGATCGCACCCATGGGCTAAGCTCGCTGCAATGGACATAGACAAAAGACTTCTTTCTCTGCTCCAGGAGATCCACAGAGACACGGTTGCACAAATCAGGGTGGGAACCTCTGGTTCCCTAACAAAAGAAATTCCCATAAGAAAAGGTGTGAAGCACGGGTGTGTGCTGGCCCCTCACTATTCAACCTTTACATAAATAATATTGTAGAGAGCTTATCAGGTCCGCAATTTACACCCCCATCATTGGGTCAGCTAAAAATTTCAATACTGCTATATGCTGATGATATGGTCCTGATCTCCCAAACTAAAATTGGTGTAAGAAGACTTTTAGAACAACTAGGGCACTACTGTAAAGAAGAAGGTCTTAACATAACTGATGCCAAGACCAAAGTAATGGTCTTCGGGGAAAAACACCCAGAATTTCATCTTGGAGCATCCTTGGCAACCCAATCAAACAATGTCGGGTTTTTAAATATCTGGGGCTCACATTTAGGGACACTTTAAACTGGAAACTCCACCTTGAAACAGCTAAAAGCTCAGCTCTTAGGATTGCAGGGCCTATCTCGCACTTTTTTTATTCTAAAGGAGGATGTTTGATAGATCCTGCACTGAAGCTATTCAAGACCAAGGTCGTTCCCCATCTTTTATATGGCATTGAAGTATGGGGATGGAATGAGTATATATTATCCCCCTTGGAGGTAATTCAAAATGCTTTTTTGAGGTGTATACTTGCCCTACCTAAGGGCACCTCGGCTGCTCTGCTAAGAGCAGAAACAGAGGTCCCTCCTCTTAGGGCACGTGCACACCTTGCCTTATTAAAGCACTGGAGCAGGAACATCCCCGCCAGCATCAATTCCTTAGGGCATAAAACATTCAAATTGTTATCATCAAAAGACCCTGAACGACTCCGGTTCCTTAACTCCATCATTGACAGATATTCCATCCTCGACAACCTCCTAGGGGCTATATCTGAGAATTCCCTTTTTTTTTCTCCCCCCCCTTTTTTATTTTTTTAAAATACAGAAAAAAACATAAATACAGACAATATCAGTAATATAATGTACAAAAGCCCAACTAATGGATAAAAAAGTAAATAATACTGTGCCCCTGTGACCGTGCTAAAGCAGTCCTTGATTCAGTAAAGAGGAGACTATCAGGTTTCCAAGGAAAGCTCCTTTCAAAGAGAGACTGAACACCAGATCTGGTTTTAAACACTATGCATGCAACATTTATGCTATGATATAAAGAATAGCTCCTTCATGGATCACTGCCTTGTCGTGGCGAAGGGGCTTGCATAGCTCAATGAAGCTATGAGCTATGCCATGTAAGGCCACCCAAGATGGACAGGTCATAGCAGAGAGCTCTGACAAAACATGATCCACCGGAGAAGCAAATGGCAACCCACTCCAGTATCTTTGCCATGAAAACCCCATGGACATGAAAACCAAAAGGCAAAACGATATGACACCGGAAGATGAGCCCCTCAGGTCGGAAGGTGTCCAATATGCTACTGGGGAAGAGCGCAGGGCTAGTACTAGTAGTGCCAGAAAGAGTGAAGCGACTGGGTCAAGGCCGAAAGGACACTCAGTTGCCGATGTATCTGGAGGTGAAAGGAAAGTCCGATGCTGCAAAGATCTTTACTCCATAGGAACCTGGAATGTAAGATCCATGAATCAAGGCAAGCTGGATGTGGTCAAACAAGAGATGACAAGACTGAACATCGACATCTTAGGAATCAGTGAACTAAAATGGACAGGCATGGGTGAATTTAGTTCAGATGACCATCAGGTATACTACTGCGGGCAAGAATCCCTCAGAAGAAATGGAGTAGCCTTCATAGTCAATAAAAGAGTAGGGAAAGCAGTACTGGGATTCAATATGCAGGTCAAGAAGCAACAGTGAGAACCGGACACGGAACCACTGATTGGTTCAAAATTGAGAAAGGAGTTCGGCAAGGCTGTATACTGTCAGCCTGCCTATTTAACTTATATGCAGAGCACATCATGAGAAAGGCAGGGCTAGATGAATCACCAGTTGGAATCAAGATTGCTGGGAGAAATATCAACAACCTCAGATATGCAGATGATACCACTCTCATGGCAGAAAGTGAAGAGGAACTAAAGAGCCTCTTGATGTGGGTGAAGGGGGAGAGCGCAAAAGTTGGCTTGAAACTCAACATTAAGAAAACTAAGATCATGGCATCTGGTCCTCTCACTTCCTGGCAAATAGATGGGGAAGAAATGGAGGTAGTGACAGATTTTATTTTCCTGGGCTCCTAGATCACCGCAGACGGGGATTGCAGCCAAGAAATTAAAAGATGCTTGCTCCTGGGGAGGAAAGCTATGGCAAATCTAGATAGCATACTAAAAAGCAGAGACATCACCCTGCCAACAAAAGTGCGTATAGTCAAGGCTATGGTTTTCCCAGTTGCAATGTATGGCTGTGAAAGCTGGACCATAAGGAAGGCCGAGCGCAAAAGGATTGAGGCCTTTGAGTTGTGGTGCTGGAGAAGACTCCTGCGAGTCCCTTGGACCGCAAGGCGATCAAACCGGTCAGTCCTAGAGGAGATCAACCCTGACTGCTCTTTAGAAGGCCAGATAGTGAAGATGAAACTCAAATACTTTGGCCACCTAATGAGAAGGAAGGACTCCCTGGAGAAGAGTCTAATGCTGGGAACAATAGATGGCAAAAGAAGAAGGGGATGGCAGAGGATGAGGTGGCTGGATGGAGTCACTGAGGTGGTTGGTGTGAGCTTGAGTGGACTCCGGGGGATGGTGGAGAACAGGAGGGCCTGGAGGAATGTTGTCCATGGGGTCGCGATGGGTCGGACACGACTTCACGACTAACAACAACAACAACAATAAAGAATAGAGAAGTATAAGAATGCAGGTTCAGCAGTCATCAGCAACAATATCAAGAGGCCTCATCCACACTCGCATTCATGCAACACTTGTACTCACAGCCAATAGACCCTCTCCAGGCGGTGATCCATCGGGACTGTGGGTGACCAGTTGCAGCGCTGTTCTGGCACATGGGAGCTGGAAAGCCTGGGCATTTTATACCTACCTTCAAGTTGACGCTATCAGCTAGTCCAACTGGATCGCACAGTGAGCTCCTCTGAGCAGAGCTGACACACAGAACGTGCTGGTCCTTATCTTGAACGCGCACACTCTGTCACATTCCATTCTCTCTCTGGATGGGACAGGGAGGGCTTATCTTACCTGTTGTGTTCCTTTCTCCAACCACTCCCGGCCTCTCAGCTTTCTCCGTCTGGTCCGTCCCATTATGCTTTTTCATTCTCCATTTTCTTCTGGGTCTTAGGCCTTCAGGAACCCATGCACACGGTGACATACACTCCTTCTTGATATTGTAATTCTCTTACAATATCAAATATAATAATGAAATTGAGAAAGAATAAAGAGAAATAAAGAAAAAATCATATAACCTTATCTCATTTGTTCAATTATGTGTCTCACTTAGGTTTTAGTGATCTCAAAATCATGTTGCACATTCCTCATTTTTTTGATTATAGAAATCATCCATAATATTATAATTATCATTACAAACATGATCCATACAATTGGGTGAATGAGCAAGTGTAAAAAGGCAGACACTTTAGGTGAATACCCATAAAATATATCATACCAATGATGTTCGGTTAATGAGCTTTCTTCATCAGGTATTCTCTGGAATTCGCCATTTTGATATTGTATCTTAACAAATTCTTTAGCTTTATCCCACCTATGTTTCTGTAAGTGTTGTTTTATTTGTTCATTCTCATTCAATAAAGCATTTAGTTTTGCGAAATTTAACCCCAAGGAAAAATTCAACCATTCTTCTTTTGTTAATCTAATTTCTGTGTTTACCATTTCCATATCATAATGTATGTGTCCAGTTATCATGTTTTGCATGCAAGTTACATTACATTTACACTGTTGTCCCTTTTCCAAAATCGTTCCATCAGAACAGAACATTGATTGAACAGTTGTTACACATAAACATCCTATCCCAGTATCTATAATGAAAGTATCATTCCCCATTTTCTGTAGTCTACAAACACCATCCCTAACATTAAAGCTACATGGTTCCCTTTGGGTTTTAGTCTTAGGACAAACAAGTCCTGTTTCCCATTTTTTTTCATCAAGACAAATCCACTGTGGTGTTGACATTTGTTCCCTTTTCAGTACATAAAGCATGTTTAGACAGAAAGTGAGGCATCCAAAACACTCCATTGTTTTCAATTGGCATTGGTTGTATATCACATACTAATCCTGCTGCAGCGGTTTTTGTTTCACTGTACTCCAATGAATACATCTCTACATACCAGTGTTCTTCTTCCATTCTGTATTGCCCTAATTGACACCAATCTTTAAAATCAGTGTCAATATTTTTATTCCATCCTGCCATATTGACAAGCATAGCCACATGTTTCCCTATTAACGCCATTTCCATATGTTCTCTTATATGTATGAGGACCTGTTGTAATGTGATACAAGACAGAGCCGTTCCCACTCTTGCATCTGTCTGCTTAAAGAAATCCTTTATTGCAAAGGTTTCATTTAGATGGTTGAAAGTTTCTTCATGTAGACCTGCAGACATTGCATGTAATTTATAATTGTTTTCAAAATTTTATTTATTTATTTATTTATTAGACAAATTTCTATGCTGCCCCTTGCCAACTAGCCTCGGGGTGGCTTACAACAGATATAAAACAAAAACACAAACCAAAAATCCAAACAATACACAATATACAACCTAAAATTATACAATCTAAAATTGGCCCATCTCAAAGTCACAATTTAAAACTATAAATAGTCCTTATAAACAATTAAAATTTACAATTTAACAATTAAAATTTAACAATTTAACAATTAAAATATTTAATTGTTAATAAATTAACAATTAAAATATTTCTTAAATAAAAAGGTCTTCGCCTGGCGCCGAAAAGCAAATAATGACGGCGCCAGGCGAGCCTCTCTGGGGAGCACGTTCCATAGGTGGGGTGTCACCGCAGAGAAAGCCCTCCTCCGGGTGCTTACCTTCCTTATTTCCCTAATGGAGGGCTCCCAGAGAAGGGCATCTGCTGCTGATCGTAAGGGGTGGGAGGGCATATATGGCCGCAGACGCTCCTTTAGGTAACCAGGATCCAAGCTGTTAAGGGCTTTATAGGTAAGAACCAACACCTTGAATTGGGCCCGGACTTCAATGGGAAGCCAGTGTAGCTGACAGAGAACTGGGGTGATATGAGAACCACGCCCAGTCCCCGTCAGCATCCTGGCAGCTCTATTTTGCACCAATTGAAGTATCCAGACCGTCTTCAAGGGTAGCCCCACGTAGAGCGCATTACAGAAATCTAACCGGGAAGTCACCAACGCATGTGTCACCATTGTTAGGCAGTCGAACACCAGGAAGGGACGCAGCTGATGGATCAGCAGAAGCTGATGGAAAGCGCTCCTCGCCACTGCTGACACTTGGGCTATCAAGGTCAGCTCCGGGTCGAGGAGCACTCCCAAGCTGCGGACCCTGTCTTTCAGAGGGAGTGCAACCCCATTCAAGACTAGGGTCAGGTCCCCCGCTCCGTAGCCCGAACCACCCACTAACAGGACCTCCGTCTTGTCAGGATTGAGCCTCAGTTTATTGGCCCTCATCCAGCCCATTACCTCGGCCAGGCACCGGTTCAGCACAGCCACTGCCTCACCTGGATTGGTGGAGAACGAGAGGTAGAGCTGGGTATCATCAGCGTACTGATGATTCCGCAGCCCACACCTCCTGATGACCTCTCCCAGCGGTTTCATGTAGATTTTAAAGCGCAAGGGGGACAAAATGGAACCCTGCGGAACTCCATGGCATAGCTGCCATGGCGCAGAGCCATGGTCCCCCAAGACCACCTTCTGAAATCGGCCCGTGAGGTAGGAGCAGAACCACTGCAAAGCAGTGCCTCCAACCCCCAACCCCGCCAGCCTATCCAGGAGGATACCATGGTCGATGGTATCGAAAGCCGCCGAGAGGTCCAGGAGAACCAACACGGACGCACTCCCCCTGTCTCTCTCCCTGCACAGTTCATCATACAGGGCGACCAAGGCAGATTCAGTGCCAAAGCCGGGTCTGAAACCGGACTGAAATGGGTCTAGATAATCAGCTTCATCCAGGAGTGCCTGGAGTTGTCCCGCCACCACCCGCTCCTGCACCTTGCCCAGAAACGGGATGTTGGCCACCGGTCTATAATTGGCGACCACCTCTGGATCCAGGGAAGCCTTCTTTAGGACTGGCTGGACTACCGCCTCCTTTAAAGGGGCAGGCACCCGGCCATCTCTTAGAGAGGCATTGACCACCTCCAAGATCCAGGGCCCAATCCCGTCCTTGGCGCTCTTTAATAGCCAAGATGGGCACGGGTCCAGTAAACAGGTTGTTGAGCATACCGATCCAAAGGTTATTTCTTTTAACCTTTGATACTTTTCATTATCTGTTTGCTGCAAAAACAATCTCTTTGCTTGCTCTTTTAGCTGCTTGTCTTGCTTTTAACAGTACATAAATTTCCTTCCCTCCTTCATGGATCACTGCCTTGTCGTGGCGAAGCGGCTTGAGTAGCGCAATGAAGCCATGAGCTCTGCTGTGCAGGGTCACCCAAGACGGAAAGGTCATAGCAGAGAGCTCTGACAAAACGTGATCCACCGGAGAAGCAAATGGCAACCCACTCCAGTACCCTTGCCATGAAAACCCCATGGACAGTACCAAAAGGCAAAGAGATATGACGCCGGGAGATGAGCCCCTCAGGTCGGAAGGAGTCCAATATGCTACTGGGGAAAGGACACTCAGCTGCTGATGTATCTGGTGGTGAAAGGAAAGTCCAATACTGCAAAGATCTATACTCCATAGGAACCTGGAATGTAAGATCCATGAATCAAGGCAAGCTGGACGTGGTCAAACAAGAGATGACAAGACTGAACATCGACATCTTAGGAATCAGTGAACTAAAATGGACAGGAATGGGTGAATTTACCGTATTTTTCGCTCTATAAGACGCGGCTGACCATAAGACGCACCTAGGTTTTAGGAGGAAAACAAGAAAAAAAATATTCTGAATCAAATGGGCACATAATCACAGGCACATTCCCCATCACTTCCCCATGGGCTGCACATCTGACAGACTTACTGCGCACACATATTCGCTCTATAAGACGCACAGACATTTCCCCTTACTTTTGAGGGGGGAAAAAGTGAGTCTTATAGAGCAAAAAATACGGTAATTCAGACGACCATCAGGTATTCTACTGCAGGCAAGAATCCCTCAGAAGAAATGGAGTAGCCTTCATAGTCAGTAAAAGAGTAGGGAAAGCAGTACTGGGATACAATCTCCAAAATGAAAGAATGATCTCAGTTCGAATCCAAGGCAAACCATTCAACATCACAGGAGTCCAAGTCTATGCCCCAACCACTGGTGCTGAAGAGGCTGAAGTTGACCAGTTCTATGAAGGCCTACAACACCTTCTAGAATCAACACCAAAAAATGATGTGCTTATCATCATGGGGGTTGGAATGCTAAAGTAGGAAGCCAAAAGATAACCGGAATAACAGGCAAGTTTGGCCTTGGAGTACAAAATGAAGCAGGGCACAGGCTGGTAGAATTTTGTCAAGAGAATACGATGGTCATAGCAAAAACTCTTTTCCAACAATCCAAGAGACAACTCTACACATGGACATCACCAGACGGTCAACACAGAAATCAGATTGGCTATGTGCTCTGCAGCCCAAGATGGCGAAGCTCTATCCAGTCAGTAAAAACTAGACCAGGAGCTGACTGTGGCTCAGATCATGAGCTTCCTGTTGCAAAATTTAGGCTTAAATTGAAGAAAGTAAGGAAAAGCACTAGGCCACTCAGGTATGACTGAAATCATATCCCTGATGAATATACAGGCCTTCAGGAACCCATGCACACTGTACCACCCCCACCACCCAGGAGACCAACAATACCTCCATTTTAATTCATATATTAAACAAGAATATATAATATACTTCAATTATATCCATATCCCCTCCAAAAATTCATATACTCTTGAATAGGTTTACAACCTTTACCTTCTATCAGTACTGCTTTTACAAAATCTTCCAAAATTTGATTATATTTATTTGCTTTTCTTAACCCTTTTAAAATGTTTATTTCTGTTGTCAGTATAACATTAATTACCATATTCCATATTTCATTATATCATTCATGCCTTTGCAAAACCCAATTCTGTTTCCAATATTTAACTATCACTAACCTGGCTGCCATTATCAAACTTAGGATCAATTCTTTCTTAACTTCATTTATATCGTGTTTTTCAATCAACAGCAATAACACAATTCTCGGTAACATTTCTAAATCTATAGATAAAATTTCTCTAATTTCATTAAACACCATAATCCAAATCTTTTGTACATTATCACAAATCCACCACATATGTTTGTAAGTTCCAATCCCTTTCCCAAATCTCCAACATACATTAGAATATTTATCATCAATTTGATTTAACTTAACTGGTGTTAAATACCATCTCCATATCACTTTATTTCCATGTTCTTTAATTCTAACCGATATATTCTTATATACTCTTCTATTCCAAATATTCTTCCAATCCTTGTCTTTTATTTCACCTACGTCCATTTCTCAAACTGATTTTAAACTTTTTGTCTGATCCCCTAACTCCATTAATATCCTATAAATTTTAGCAATTCTTCCTTTGCTTGCATATTCTTCCTCAAACTTGCATTTTTTTATAATCATTTCAAATTTTGTTAATTGTCTTTCTTCCTCTTTAAATTTTTCCTCCATCTTTATCCAATTTTCTAATTTATCCAATCCTTTGATTCTATTTTTGGGAATCTCTCCTTTTCAACCACTGCTGTTAATGGAGAAATTCCTGGGATTAACTGTTGTCTCCATTTTTCCCATACTTCCATCATAGTTTTTAAAAAGGGATTTTGAATTCTCTTAATAATTTTTTTATATCCTTTTTAAACCAGTATGTCTCTAAATGATCACCTAGTTCCCTTAATTCTTTTAATTTGCTATCACTCCATATTAATTCTGTATTTTGGGCTATGATATCTGGAACTATCTTTAATTGGTTTGCAACCCAATACTTTAACATCTGGAATGCCCAGTCCTCCTTTTTTGTGATTCCTACCGTAGTGCTTTACTTATTCTTGCTCTCTTCCCTCCATTACAATAAACCTCCAATAATTTCTGCATTTCCTTTAATTCTTGATCATAAAACTTGATTGAAATCATCCAGAACAAAAAATTAATCTTTAGCAGAATTTTCATTTTTGTTACTGCTATTCTTCCAAACCATGATCATTTTACCTTTTCATATTTTCCTATTTTATCTTTTATATCCCCCTTTAACTTTTCATAAGTTTTCTTCTTTAATTCTTGACTACCTTTTGCAATATCAATTCTTAAATATCTAATATCTAAAGGAACATCTGTGCCCATATATGCCCTCCTGCCCCTTATGAGCGGCAGCAGATGCCCTCCTCCGGGATCCGTCTGGGATAGACATTAGGAGGGTGAGTACCCGGAGGAGGGCCTTCTCTGTGGTGGCGCCCCACCTATGGAATGCGCTCCCCAGAGAGGTCCACCTGGTGCCGTCATTATTTGTCCTTCGGCACCAGGCAAAGACCTTTTTATTTAAGAGTTCTTTTAATTGTTAATTTATTTAATTTATTGTGTTTATTATTATTGTATTTGTAGTGTTTTAGTTTATAATTCAAGATGGGCCAGTTTTAAATGTATTATATATTATATTGTTAATTTATAGTCATGTTGTAAGCTGCCCCGAGGCTTTGTTGCAATGGGGGCAGCATAGAAATCTTTTAAATAAATACATAAATAATATTATCTACTATTTTTAATTCATATTTTTCTTTTAATATATCCAATTCTTCAGTATTATGATTATATAACATCATTTCCGATTTTTCCCAATTAACTTGCAACCCACTATACTTCCCAAATTCCTTTAAATGTAAATATATTCTCTCTATAGTGTTTATTGTGTCATGAAATGTTAACAATGTATCATCTGCAAATAAATTAATTTTAATTTTCTGACATACTCCAATTCCTTCTCTCTGTATATCATTCCTAATTGCATTTGCCAATATTTCCATCATTAAATCAAATAATATTGGGGATAAGGGACAACCCTGTTTCGTCCCTCAGCTTAGGGTTGTTGTTTCTGTAATACCATCATTTACAATTAATTTTGCTGTATTCTCTGAATATAATTGATTTATTACTTTCTTAAACTTTATTCCAGATCCCATCTTCTCTATTAAGATTTTCATTGTTGGCCATTCCACACAGTCAAAGGCTTTAAATATATCTAATACTAGTATACTTGTCTTTATATTTTGCTTCTCAATATAGTAGTTACTATGTAATACTCTCCTTATTCCATCTGACTTTTGTCGACCTCTTACAAACCCACATTGATCATTCTGTATATATTTATCTATAAATTTGTTCAATCTATTTACCAATATTGCTGTAAAATATCTTAGCATCTTGATTAATTAATTAATTAATTAATTTTATTTAAAACATTTTTATGCCGCCCCCATCACAACGAAGCCTCGAGGCGGCTTACAACAGAACAAAATACATAAATAAATAACAACATAACAATAAAAATTTACTTAAAACCCCCCGGTGCATCTCAGCTAAAAATTTAAAATCATATAAATACAAATAATTTAACAATTAAAATAAGTTTTAAATAAAAGGTCTTAGCCTGGCGCCGAAAAACAAATAATGACGGCGCCAGGCGGACCTCTCTGGGGAGCGCATTCCATAAATGGGGCACCACTGCAGAGAAGGCCCTCCTCCGGGTAGGCACCCTCCTAATCTCATTCACAGAGGGTTCCCGGAGAAGGGCATCTGTTGCAGATCTCAAGAGGCGGGAGAGCATATATGGACACAAGCGTTCCTTTAGATATCCAGGTCCCAAGCTGTTTAGGGCTTTATAGGTCATAACCAACACCTTGAATTGGGCCCGGACTTCAATTGGGAGCCAGTGGAGCTGGCAGAGAACTGGGGTTATATGAGAACAATGCCCAGTCCCCGTCAGCAGCCTGGCAGCTCTATTCTGCACCAACTGAAGTATCCGGACCGTCTTCAAGGGTAGCCCCACATAAAGCGCGTTACAGAAGTCTACTCGGGAAGTGACCAGCACGGGTGTCACTGTCGCCAGGCAGTTGTTCTCCAGGAAGGGACGCAGCTGATGTATCAGCCGAAGCTGAAGGAAGGCACTCCTCGCCACCGCCGTCACCTGAGCTTCTAGAGACAGCTCAGGGTCGAGGAGCACTCCTAAGCTGTGAACCCTGTCCCTCAGAGGGAGTTCAACCCCATTTAGGATAAGGCCCAAGTCCCCCATCCCGAGGCTGAGTCACCCACCAACAGGACCTCTGTCGTGTCTGGATTGAGCTTCAGTTTATTGGCCCTCATCCAGCCCATTACCTCGGCCAGGCACCGGTTCAGCACAGCCACCGCCTCACCTGGATCGGTAGAGAACGAGAGGTAGAGCTGGGTGTCATCAGCGTACTGATGATTCCGCAGCCCACACCTCCTGATGACCTCTCCCAGCAGTTTCATGTAGATGTTAAATAGCAAGGGGACAAAATGTACCCCTGCGGAACTCCATGGCATAACTGCCATGGCGCAGAGCCATAGTCCCCAAGCACCACCTTCTGAAATCGGCTGTTGAGATAGGAGCGGAACCACCGCCACGTGGTGCCTCCAACTCCCAATCCCACTAGCCTATCCAGAAGGATACCATGGTCGATGGTATCAAAAGCCGCTGAAAGGTCCAGGAGAACTAACAGGGACACACTCCCCCTGTCTCTCTCCCTGCACAGGTCATTGTACAGGGCGACCAAGGCAGATTCAGTGCCGTACCCGGGTCTGAAGCCGAACTGAAATGGGTCCAGATAATCAGTTTCATCCAAGAGTGCTTGGAGTTGTCCCGCCACCACCTGCTCTAGCACCTTGCCCAGGAACGGGATGTTGGCCACCGGTCTATAATTGGCAGCCACCTCTGGATCCAGGGATGCCTTCTTTAGGACTTGCCAGACTACCGCCTCCTTTAGGAGTGCAGGTACCCGGCCGTCTCTTAAAGAGGCGTTGACCACCTCCAGGATCCAGGGCCCAATCCCATCCTTGGCTGTCTTTAGTAGCCAGGAAGGGCATGGGTCTAGTAAGCAAGTGGTAGGGCGTACTTGTCCAAGCACCTTGTCCACATCATCAGGCCGCAACAACTGAAATTCATCCATCAATAGGGGACAAGACAGCGTCGATGGCATCTCCCCAGTAGAATCCGGTTCAATAGTAGAGTCAAGCTCGTGGCAAATCTGAGCGATTTTCTCCCTGAAATGCTTGGCAAAGTCGTCACAGTGGGCCTTCGAGGGTGGCACAAGATCTTTCTTTGGGCCCGGATATACCAGTCCCTGCACCACCCGAAAGAGCTCCGCCGGATGGCATTGTGAGGAGGCAATGGAAACGGAGAAGAATGTCTTCTTCACCATCCTCACCGCCACAGCATAGGCCCGATAATGGGCTCTTAAGTGTGTTCAGTCAGAATCACCCCGTGATCTCCTCCACCTACGCTCTAGAGGTCTCCCGTCTGTTTCATCACCCGTAATTCTGCCCGTTATTATTATCTCTAATAAGAGATATCAGTCTATAAGATCCAGAATTTGTAGGGTCTTTATTAGGTTTTGCTATCAGTACTATCATGAATTGTTTCCAAGAGCTTGGAATTGTTTCCCATTCCATTATTTTATTAAACATCGTTTTCACCTTTGGGACTAGTAATTTTTTGAAATTTTTATACTATTCAGCACCCAATCCATCAGATCCTGGTACTTTACATATTTTTAATTTATTAATAACTTCCAATATCTCTTCTTCTATTTGAGTTTCCATAATTTCTTTATCCTCTTCTCTAATTTTTTCAATTTAGATTCTTTTCTATATATATCTGACTTTCCTTCAAATCTATTTCATTTCTCATATATAACTTTTCAAAAAAAAAAAAAAACCCTCCGAAAGATTAAAAGTTTCTCTTTCATCTTATTACATCTTTCCCCTTTTTCATTCTTTATTACTCCAATTAAGCTTTTTGCCTTTTTAACTTGTGTGACTCTGGCCAGCATTTTGGAATTTTTTATTACTACTTTCATAAACTCCTTCATGGATCACTGCCTTGTCGTGGTGAAGGAGCTTGCGTAGCTCAATGAAGCTATGAGCTATGCCATGCAGGGTCACCCAAGACGGACAGGTCATAGCAGAGAGCTCTGACAAAACGTGATCCACTGGAGAAGGAAATGGCAACCCACTCCAGTATCTTTGCCATGAAAACCCCATGGACAGCACCAAAAGGAAAAACGATATGACACCGGAAGATGACCCCTCAGGTTGGAAGGTGTCCAATATGCTACTGGGGAAGAGCAGAGGGCTAGTACTAGTAGCGCCAGAAAGAATGAAGCGACTGGGTCAAAGCCGAAAGGACACTCAGTTGCCGATGTATCTGGAGGTGAATGGAAAGTCCGATGCTGCAAAGATCTATACTCCATAGGAACCTGGAATGTCAGATCCATGAATCAAGGCAAGCTGGATGTGGTCAAACAAGAGATGACAAGACTGAACATCGACATCTTAGGAATCAGTGAACTAAAATGGACAGGCATGGGTGAATTTAGTTCAGATGACCATCAGGTATACTACTGCGGGCAAGAATCCCTCAGAAGAAATGGAGTAGCCTTCATAGTCAATAAAAGAGTAGGGAAAGCAGTACTGGGATACAATCTCCAAAATGACAGAATGATCTCAGTTCGAATCCAAGGCAAACCATTCAACATCACAATAGCCCAAGTCTATGCCCCAACCACTGGTGCTGAAGAGGCTGAAGTTGACCAGTTCCATGAAGGCCTACAACACCTGCTAGAATTAACTCCAAAAAATGATGTCCCTATCATCATGGGGGATTGGAATGCTAAAGTAGGAAGCAAAAAGATAACCGGAATAACAGGCAAGTTTGGCCTTGGAGTACAAAATGAAGCAGGGCACAGGCTGGTAGAATTTTGTCAAGAGAATACGATGGTCATAACAAACACTCTTTTCCAACAACCCAAGAGACGACTTTACACATGGACATCACCAGACGGTCAACACAGAAATCAGATTGACTATGTGCTCCGCAGCCAAAGATGGAGAAGTTATATACAGTCAGTAAAAACTAGACCAGGAGCTGACTGTGGCTCAGATCATGAGCTTCTGGTGGCAAAATTTAGGCTTAAGTTGAAGAAAGTAGGGAAAAGCACTAGACCACTCAGGTATGACATAAATCATATCCCTGATGAATATACAGTAGAGGTGACAAATAGATTTAAGGAATTAGATCTGATAGACAGAGTGCCTGAAGAACTATGGATGGAGGTTCGCAACATTGTACAAGAGGCAGCAACTAAAACCATCCCAAAGAAAAAGAAAGGCAAGAAAGCAAAATGTCTGTCTGAGGAAGCTTTACAAATAGCTGAGGAAAGAAGGGAAGCGAAAGGCAAGGGAGAAAGAGAAAGATACAAACAATTGAATGCAGAATTCCAGAGAACAGCTAGAAGAGATAAGAATGCCTTCCTAAATGAAAAGTGCAAAGAAATAGAAGAAAACAATAGAATAGGGAGGACCAGAGATCTCTTCTAGAAAATTAGAGATATGAAGGGAACATTTCATGCAAAGATGGGCATGATAAAGGACCAAAATGGCAGGGACCTAACAGAGGCAGAAGAGATTAAGAAGAGGTGGCAAGATTACACAGAAGAACTATACAAGAAAGAGCTTAACATCCCTGATATCCACGATGGGGTGGTCACTGACCTCAAGCCAGACATCCTGGAATGTGAAGTCAAATGGGCCTTAGGAAGTCTGAGCAACAACAAAGCTAGTGGAGGTGACAGCATTCCAGCTGAGCTATTCAAAATCCTGAAAGACGATGCAGTTAAAGTGCTACACTCAATATGCCAGCAAATTTGGAAAACTCAGCAGTGGCCACAGGATTGGAAAAGGTCAGTTTACATTCCGATCCCCAAGAAGGGCAATGCCAAATAATGTTCAAACTACCACACCATTGCACTCATTTCACATGCTACCAAAGTGATGCTCAAAATCTTACAAGCTAGGCTCCAGCAGTATGTGGACCGAGAACTACCAGAAGTACAGGCAGGATTTCGAAGAGGGAGAGGCACTAGAGATCAAATTGCCATCATACGCTGGATCATGGAGAAAGCTAGGGAGCTCCAGAAAAACATCTACTTCTGCTTCATTGACTACGCTAAAGCCTTTGATTGTGTGGATCACAACAAATTGTGGCAAGTTCTTAAAGAGATGGGAGTACCAGACCATCTTATTTGTCTCTTGAGAAACCTATATGCAGGTCAAGAAGCAACAGTGAGAACTGGACACGGAACCACTGATTGGTTCAAAATTGAGAAAGGAGTTCGGCAAGGCTGTATACTGTCGCCCTGCCTATTTAACTTATATGCAGAGCACATCATGAGAAAGGCGGGCCTAGATGAATCACCAGTTGGAATCAAGATTGCTGGGAGAAATATCAACAACCTCAGATATGCAGATGATACCACTCTCATGGCAGAAAGTGAAGAGGAACTAAAGAGCCTCTTGATGCGGGCGAAGGAGGAGAGCACAAAAGTTGGCTTGAAACTCAACATTAAGAAAACTAAGATCATGACATCCGGTCCTCTCACTTCCTGGCAAATGGATGGGGAAGAAATGGAGGTAGTGACAGATTTTATTTTCCTGGGCTCCAAGATCACCACAGACGGGGACTGCAGCCAAGAAATTAAAAGACGCTTGCTCCTGGGGAGGAAAGCTATGGCAAATCTAGACAGCATACTAAAAAGCAGAGACATCACCCTGCCGACAAAAGTGCGTATAGTCAAGGCTATGGTTTTCCCAGTTGCAATGTATGGCTGTGAAAGCTGGACCATAAGGAAGGCTGAGCGCAAAAGGATTGAGGCCTTTGAGTTGTGGTGCCTGAGAAGACTCCTGCGAGTCCCTTGGACTGCAAGGCGATCAAACCGGTCAGTCCTAGAGGAGATCAACCCTGACTGCTCTTTAGAAGGCCAGATAGTGAAGATGAAACTCAAATACTTTGGCCACCTAATGAGAAGGAGGGACTCCCTGGAGAAGAGCCTGATGCTGGGAACGATTGATGGCAAAAGAAGGAGGGGACGGCAGAGGATGAGGTGGCTGGATGGAGTCACAGAGGCGGTTGGTGTGAGCTTGAGTGGACTCCGGGGGATGGTGGAGGACAGGAGGGCCTGGAGGAATGTTGTCCATGGGTTCGCGATGGGTCGGACACGACTTTGCAACTAACAACAACAACAACTTTCATAAAATTCTCTTTTCAAATAAATTAGCTTTTTTGAACTTGTTCTATTTTGAGATTTTGTAATTCTTTTATTTTAGCTGTTAATTCTAACAATTTTATTTTCACTACTTTTATATACTTTTTCTCTAATTCTTTTATTTCCTCTTCTAACCTTGTTATAGGTTGCTCTTTTTGTTTTTTGTTTTAATTATATGAATATTTTATTCCTAATTCTTTTACCACTGCTTTCTTTTTTTTTAAATTAGATTTTATTAAAGTTTTTAAAACTAAGACTAAAAAACAACAGTCGCCACACACGTTGGATTTACTGGATCAGCCCCCAACCACACATTTTTAAACATTTTATGATCCTACTAGAATCCATTTATAATAGCCTAAAAACATTATTAGATCAAAACCAAGTCCCGTTTCCCCAGCCAATAAGATAATAATAATAATAATAATGATAATAATCGAATTTAGATAGAAGGGACTGCAGGTGGCGCAGTGGTTTAAACCGCTGTGCTGCTGGGCTGGTTGATCGAAAGGTCGCCGGTTCGAATCTGCACACGGGGTGAGCTCCCGTGTGCCGTCCCAGCTCCTGCCAACCTTGCAGTTCGAAAGCATGCAAATGCAAGTACATAAAAAGGTACCACTTCGGTGGGCAGGTAACAGCGTTCCGTGCACTTCGGTGTTTAGTCATGCCAGCCACATGACCACGGAGACTGTCTGTGGACAAACGCCGGCTCCCTCGGCTAGGAAACGGAGATGAGCACCGTCCCCTAGAGTCAGGCATGACTGGACGTAATGTCAAGGGGAAACCTTTACCTTTACCTTTACTAATTTAGATAGAAGTCGCTATCTTTCTCCTCTTCTTCCATGAGATCACGTTCATCATTTCTTACAAAGTCCTGTTTCTCTTAGACAGTGTCAAAGGGAAGTATCTTCAGATTAAATAAAATTAGAATATTTTCTTTCTTCTTCAATGGAGAAGTTAACCTAAACATTTCTGGACAATTCAAGATCTTTGTAATTTTCTATTAGCAAATAGCTTCCTCACTACCACAGTTGCATATAGACATCAGAAATACCCATTTAACATCTCTACAATTTTCTTACCCATTCTACTTGATAGTAAGTAATACCTATAATATCTTTTTAAACATTTTCCTTTGATTCACTTCACTTAGGCACCATTTAATCAAATATGGTTAGTTCCATATAAAGGCCCAGCTGTTTACAGTCTTTAACATATATAATCAACAACAGTAGCTTATTAAAAATACAATGAAAGACCTCCATTTAACAATAATGTCTTTTACACGAGATTTCATTAAGCTAAATTGGAACTACTTCATCAACAATAATGGTCTAGCCTTTCTACATCACATGTGAGTATATCAAGCTATACGAATCACCCTTTTATCTGTTTATTTTTTAGAACAGAAAGAAATAAGTTTCCCTTATACTAGCCTCCCTTTACACCCCTGCCATGTTTATATTTTATTTTTTCTTTACCCCTCACCAGTTCTCTCTATAGTTCTTAATGGAGATTTCAGTTGCAGCCACATAAAAATGATCTTTTTCCGATGCTCAATTAAATTGTCTCTTCCTAAAATGCAACACAGATCAGTTAGACTTATTTTCATTCCAGTTTCAAATTTCCCTTCTGCCTGTAGTGGAGATTTCAGCTGCAGCCATGTAGACATAAATTCTTCCAGCTTGTCAGCTAAGGTGTCTTTCTTTGAGATAACACCCAGATTCCATGTAAGCTCGCTTCGTAATGGCTGTAATAAATCATGCCTCTTGAGTTGTGGCCAGACTGTCTTTTCCTCCAGCTTATCAGATGAAGCAGTTACATTCTCTTTCTTTCCAGTTTCGGATTCTCCTTCTACTTGTTGGATGTTTTGAATATTCTGTTCAGATGCAGGTTGTTTGCATAAAGCAAAATTAATAGTGGTACTTAATTTATCAAAGCCAACTTTCTGTTCAGCCAAAAGAGAATCAAGTCGCTCTAAGATAGTTTTCTGACACTTAATTATCGCCTGTTGAGAGATCTGAGCAGATATTAAAGAAGATCGTATTGCAAAAAGTGATAGCTGTAAATCCTCCATGTCAGTACAGTAGGCTTGGCAGGTGTCCAAGGACCTCAGAACAAAGGGAAAGACGGCCGCTACTTCTTGGCAGCAGACCAATAATGGAAAAAATCCTCTATTACTCAATTCCACATCACAATCACAAATATTCGCCCTTGGAGAGATTAAAGAAAGTAAATCTCTTACTTACTTACAAACAGTTCTGTGTTTCTCTCCGTTATGTAATTCTCCGCTTTTCAACTTCGTGGGGGGGGGGGAGGATTCATTCCCCCTCCATCCGACGGGCTTTTAATTAACAAGAAGTACAGCTTATTCCACGGGTATCGTTGCAGAAAAAAAGAAAACAAAATACTTTCCAGCAGATCCGGTGTGTTCACAAAAGCTAAAACAAAAGCTAAAAAAAAAGTATGTCGAGAACTCCTGGAGAGCTGTGCTCCCTCCAGTTTATGTCCGGCTGAAAAAGCTTGATTTCCTCCCACTAAATGTGGAGTTGCCATTCCACATCCCGTGGGGGATTCACCAAGCAATCTATCTAGCTCCTACAGAGCTTAGATTGGACCCCGCGGCCCACAACTGGGCATTACCAGCGTGATTAATGGAGAGCCATCAATCACGTCTGTGTCGTTCCGACGCCATGCTTCTTCTCCCCTCTTACCACTGCTTTCATTGTATCCCATATTACACTTATATTACTCCCTCCTTTTTCATTTATTTCCCATATTTCTTTTAATTCTTTTTCCATTTTTTCTAAGATCTTCTCATTTTTAAACATCCTTAGATCTATTCTCCACCTGTTTACCTGTTTATAATCACAATCTATTTCCATTTCCATTGTTATCATTGCATGGTCTGATATTTTAATTACTTTTATATCCACATTAACTATCTTGGACAATATTTCTGGTGTTACAAATATATAGTCTATTCTTGTATAGTTTTTGTGTCTGTTTGAATAAAATACATAGCTTTTCTGATTACCATTTAATTCTCTCCAAACATCTTTAAATCAATTTTTATTAATAAATCTACTTAAATCTGTACTATTATATTTTACATCTACCTTTGATGGGTTGGATTTATCTTTTTCTTTATCCATAACCATATTATAATCACTCACTATTATGACATATCCTCTTTTTATTTTTTCTATTTCTTTATATACCTTGTCCTACAACTCCCTTTGATTTATATCAGGTGCGTATATATTAGCTAAATCACCTCTTGTCCATAAATCAGACCTTGTATTATAAGAAATCTCCCCAAATGATCTCTCTTTATAGCTTTTGCTTTAAATTCACATCTTTTGACAATAATCGCAACACCTCTTGATTTTGATGTGCCATATGATTTCTCATATACATCTGCCCAGTGTAATTTTAATTCATTCACTCCATCTTTCTTTTGATGCGTTTCTTGTAAAAATATAATATCTGCTTTTTCTTTATATATGGATTTTTCAATTCTAGCTCATTTATGTCTTTCTCCCAAGCCGTTTACATTCCAAGACACAATCTTCAAATGTTTTTTCCATTCTTTCAATACATCAACTGTTCTTTTTGGTCTCCACATGTGATTAAATAGACACTTCAACAAAAACGTAACAAAAAACCAATTAAACCTGTCCCTACCCCCACCATATACCCCACCACATTTGTGCATGAAAACCCCCTTACCCATCTTCCGGAGATTTTCTCCTCCTCGCTGCTTCAGGCTTCCGGGGGTTGGGGGGAGAGGAGCCTCCCCTGTACAGACCCCAGATACCCACTCCACCCTCCCCGACCACCTATACCCATTTTATTCTATACTCGAATTGCTATTATAATTCAATACTTATTAGCAACCACAACACTACCAACTACAATATATTTTCTATATCTATCACACACAAATTTTCTTAGTCAAATATATAGTTTGTTTATCAAGATCATCAGGGAGAGTGCCTAACAAAAATATTTCTGGTTTAAACATTACAGATCTTTGCAACATTTCCCCAAGCCATCTATGTATTTTAACCCAGTATTTTTTTTGCTTTATCACAGGTCCACCACATATGATAAAAGGTACCAGGTTTCTATTTACATTTCCAACACTTATTCGACATATTCAGAAACATTTTAGCTAATCTGCTGGGTGATAGACACCATCTGTAAAATATTTTATACAAGTTTTCTTTATAGGAAGTTGCCAAAGTTAACTTAACATTTCTTTCCCACAACTTTTGCCACCTCTGCAATTCAATGTTATACCCAAAGTTTTGTGCCCATGTTATCATTGTTTCTTTAACTTGTTCATCTTCCATTTTCATTTCTAAAAGAAAATTATACAATCTTTTAATCATTTTTTCATCTGACAAGGGGGAAGGGAGCCGGAGCAGGCAAGGGCAAGGCGCTACGGGAAGCGTGTGGTGGAAACTGGAAGCACAGAATAAAGACCTGGTGAGAGCAACGGCTTTCTTGGGTTGCTCTGCATGGAGAAGCCGGGAAGGCGAGGCTTTGGCCCGCAGCCCCCTCCCGAAGCAGTCACAGTGGTGGAGATTCTGGGGGCCGGGCGGCAGGGAGGTTCACAGGCTGTTCCCCCCCCCACCCCAACTGACTCCTGGAGGGCTTGGTGGGCTGAACAGCAAAGGTTCCAGGCCCAGGAGCAGCAGCGCCTGTTGCAGGAATTAGCCAAGCAACAGACGCAGCTTATGGAGCAGTTTTTCACTGCCCAGCTCCAGAACCAAAGCACATTGCTTCAGCAAGTGCTGGGGGGACTACAAAGCCCTCAAGCTGAGACCTTGGTAGGACAGATGGGAGGAAAGTGCCCAGGACCCCTGCGGATTTCTAAGATGACTGCAGAAGATGACCCTGAGGCCTTTCTAAATACCTTCGAAAGGGTTGCCCTCACGGCCAAGTGGCCCAAAGACCAGTGGGCCCTCATCCTGATGCCTTGCCTCATGGGTCCTGCCCAAGAAGCAGTGGATACCCTTACCCCGGAAGCGGCAGGCCAATATGATTGAGTCAAGGCGGCCATTCTAGGGATTTTGAATGTTTCTGAAGAGACCTATCGGCGGCGGATGAGAGGGGCCAGATTTGCAACTGGCACCTCACCCAGAGCCTTGGGACAGAAGATTCAGGCTAATGGGCTGAGATGAATGAAGCCTGCCATCCGCAGCGCGGAACAGGTGGCTGAGCTGGTCCTGCTGGAGCAGTTTATAAAATGTCCTACCCACCCCAGCCAGAAACTGGGTTAGGTGCCAAAGGCCTGAAACCCTAGAGGAGGCCATCGAACTTATGGAAACCTTTGTGGCTGCAGAAGAGCCAGATGTAGGAGACAGGCCGGGGCCACCCTGGCAGGAGGGTCAGAGGCAGAAAGGCCCTGGGGGCCGGGGCAACCGGGGCCCAGAGAGAGCAAGACCTGCTGAGCCCACACCCACTGGAAGGGGCATGATGCTGAAGAATGTCTCCCAGCTGGAAGCGCGTGCGCTGGGACCCCCCCCCCCCTTGGCTTTGCAGCGCCTTACAAGTAAGCAAGGAAGAGGATCCCAGCAGAAGCCAGTGTGCTTTCCTTGTGGCAAGGAGGGGCATTTCCGGCGAGACTGTCTGCTGATGGAGTGTGACTTCATGGAAGCCTGGTGGTCCGCCCTGGTGAGTGCCGCCCCTCTGCAAGCTTGGCGGGTTCAGGCCAGGGTGGATGGGAAGGAGGTTGAGGCCTTGGTAGACACCGGCTGTGGCCGCACCCTGGTTAGGCAAGCCCGGGGCAGCCCCTTGGCAGAAGTACTGCAGGTGAAATGTATACATGGGGATGTCAAGCCTTACGCCACTCGATGGGCTAAGGTGGAGGTAAAGGGGAAGGTACACCTATGCAAGGTGGGGGTTGTCCCCAGTCTAGCATATGGAGTAATAATTGGTCGTGATTGGCCCCATTTCGAAGAGCTGGTGAGAGAGGTGAGCTCAGAGGTTGCTTTGGCAGGGGAGGAGGAAGACGTAGGCCTTACAGCCCTGCGTACCTCCCGCAAGCGGCTGGTCTTCCTCCAGCAAAATGATGCCTCTCTTGTCCATGCCCTGAGACAAGCCCAGGAACCCTCAGGGGCAAGAGAGGGTGCAAGGAGTGGGCCCCACTTTGAGATGGCGGGGGGATTGCTATATAGGATTGTACCTGCGCAAGAAGGACATGAGGAATTGTGACAGTTAGTGATTCCTGAACCCCTGAGGCTAGCCGTTTTACGACTAGCCCATGACCTGCCTACCACTGGCCACCTGGAGAAAACCACTGACAGGCTTGTCTGAAGGTTCTACTGGCCCGGGGTGTACGCTCAGGCCAGGCAGTACTGCTTGTCATGTCCCGAGTGCCAAAAGACGCAGAGGAAAGGAGCCCCAGCAGGGCCCTTGATACCCATGCCAGTTATAGGGGAGCCCTTCGAAAGGATTGGGGTGGACCTGGTAGGGCCCTTGGAAAGGTCAGCTCAGAGACACCAATATATTCTAGTGGTGATCGACTACGCAACCCGCTATCCTGAGGCCGTGCCTCTCAGGAGTATTTCAGCTCGGGTGATTGGCCGGGAGCTATTAGGGATCTTTGCCCGAGTGGGCTTTCCCAAGGAAATTCTGACAGATCAGGCCACTAACTTCATGAGCCAGGTGCTGAGACAGATGTGGGACCTGTTGAGAATAAAGCCCTTGCACACCACAGTTTATCATCCTCAGACCAATGGTCTAGTGGAACGTTTTAACCAGACCCTTAAGCGGATGCTTAGGAAGTTTGTGTCGACCTACCCACGACAATGGCATGTTTTGTTGGGGCCCTTGATGTTTGCAATACGGGAGGTGCCTCAAGCCTCTTTAGGATTTTCGCCATTTGAACTGCTGTACGGATGGCACCCCAGGGGAATTCTAGACCTGGTCAAGGAGCATTGGGAGGCGTCAGCCCCAGAGCCCACCTCCACCCTCCAGTACGTGCTGGATATGAGGAGACACCTCACTGACCTAGCTCAGCGGGCCAAGAGTAATTTAAAACAGGCCCAAGGAGAGCAGCAGTACTATTACGATCAGCACATCCAGCCCCGGACGTTTCAACCTGGCCAGCGTGTTCTCCTACTCCTGCCCACGGGAGGGGGCAAGTTCTTTGCACGGTGGCAGGGGCCTTACGAGGTCATAAGAGAGGCTCGCCTGGCGCCATCGTTATTTGCTTTTCGGCGCCAGGCGAAGACCTTTTTATTTAGATGATATTTTAATTGTTAATATTATGTTTAATTTAAGATTAATTTAATTTTGTTATTTATTTTTTGCTGTATGTTTTTATATTTAACCTGAGATGGGCCAGTTTTTAAATATTGTACATGTTTTTAATATTGTATTTGTTTTCTTTGTATTGTGAGCCGCCCCGAGGCTGTCGCAAGGGGCGGCATATAAATATTTAAATAAATAAATAAATAAATAAGGAGGGTGGGGCCAGTGGACTATGAGATACGCCTCCCAGATAGGCGGCACTCGACCCAGATTTACCATGTAAATCTACTCAAGGCCTGGAGAGAAAGGGAGAGTACCAGTCATCAGGCGGACTGCACAGCTGAGTCGCCCGAGGCGGAGGCATTAGCCCCTAGGCAGCTATCGCTTGATTCCCAACTAACACCCGCTCAAGTAGCACAAGTCAGGGCCTTGGAGGCAGAATTTGCGGAGGTCTTCTCTGATCGACCCGGGCACACGATGGTCATAGCCCACCATATACAAACGGTCCCAGGGGCCCTTGTCAGGGTGCCAACACGGCCCTACCCACCACGATTGAGGCAAGTGATAATAGAGAAAGTGAGGCGGATGCTCCAATTGGGAGTCATTGAGGAATCAGTGAGTGCTTGGAGGAGTCAGCCGGTCTTGGTTCCCAAGCAAGATCAGAGTGTCCGGTTCTGTGTTGATTTCAGGAGGGTCAATGAGGTATCAAAGTTCAACGCCTACCCCATGCCCCGGATAGACGGGTTGCTGGATCCTCTGGGGCAGGCCCATTTCCTTTCAACCTTGGACCTCACTAAGGGGTACTGGCAAATCCCATTGACTGAAGAGTCCAAAGAAAAAACAGCCTTCGCCTCACCAGTAGGGCTATTCCAATTCAAATATATGCCCTTTGGGTTGCATGGGGCAGCCGCAACTTTCCAGCGGCTTATGGATAAGGTCTTGGGACATTTGTCCCATTGTGCTGCGGCTTATATTGATGACATTGTCATTTTTAGTCGTACCTGGGGGGAACATCTAGACCACCTCTGGCAAGTTTTGGTGGCTCTAAGACAGGCTGGGTTGGCAGCTAATCCAGGCAAGTGCAGAATAGCAAGACAGGAGGTGCAGTATTTAGGGTATATTGTAGGTCATGGGCAGATACGGCCCATGGCAGATAAAGTGGAGAAGTTAAGCCGGTGGCCACAGCCGCACACCAAGAGGGAAATACAACAGTTTCTGGGCCTGGCCAGCTACTATCGGTGATTCATCCATCATTTCTCCTCCAAAGCGGCCCCCTTGACAGAGGCGCTTAAGAAAAGGCAAAGTCGTGCCCTGATATGGACTGAGGAGATGGAACAAGCTTTTGAAGAACTGAGGACCTGTCTCCTCAGTCAACCTGTGTTACGGTCGCCAG
Source organism: Varanus salvator macromaculatus (assembly GCA_023646645.1). Classification (NCBI taxonomy): domain Eukaryota; kingdom Metazoa; phylum Chordata; class Lepidosauria; order Squamata; family Varanidae; genus Varanus; species Varanus salvator. The sequence continues at coordinate 781,043 of JAIXND010000746.1, read as the reverse complement.
ATTTCTCCTGTCCTTTTATCCTCCAAACCGACGCCTCAACCGTGGGCTTGGGAGCGGTTCTGACACAAGGGGAAGGGGCAGCTGAACATCCGGTACGCTACTTGAGCCGTAAGCTGGAGCCACGAGAGCGCCAGTACTCCACAATAGAGAGAGAGGCTTTAGCTGTCAAATGGGCTGTTTTGGCTCTGAGACACTATCTCTGGGGTGCCCCATTCACGTTGGTCACTGACCACCCTCCATTACAATGGCTAAGTAGGATGAAGGATGAGAACCCCCGCCTCACTCGTTGGTATCTAGTGTTGCAGCTGTATGCCTTTACGGTTCAGCACAGGCACGGTTGCCAACATGCTAACGCTGATTTCTTTTCTCGCCAGGGTCCCTGGCGCTTACACGAAGATGGTGATCCCCTCTTGGAGGGGGGGATATGTGAGGAGGCAGAGGGGCTCACCCCTTTCCCTGGAGCCTTCCACAGGGCCAGGCTGAAGACAGCAGGGCGGGGCTGGGAGCCCAGGTGGGGAGAGCAATTTGCTGGGAAGCCGCGGCCAGGGGATATGATTGTGGGTGCAGCTGTACAGCATCACGAAGCGAGGCAGGGACAGGTGGGCTGGGTGGAATGGTGTGCGAGGAGGGTTGATAAGGAGGCGGCAGGAGGAGGGAAAGGAGAGGAGAGAGAGAGAGAGAGAGAGAGAGAGAGAGAGAGAGAGAGAGAGAGAGAGAGAGAGAGAGAGAGAGAGAGAGAGAGAGAGAGAGATGGTGAAAGACAGCAAGGGAGCAGAGAGCAAAGAAATGCACGTGCATGTGCACTTGTGGAGGAGTTGCAGTGGTGCAGGTGCAGGATGTGTTTTTCTCATATTGAAAGAGAAGTTGGTACTTCAAAGGCACTCTTAAGTATATTGTCCAGTAATTACAGGGTTAATGTTCAAAATTTTATTGTAGAGTCTTTTATAAAACAAATTCATCAAAAGGTGGCAGCAGAGGATCATACAGGTATCCAGTGCTTTCGACTCTCTTAAACAATGACCGGAAATGTTCAGGTTACCATGATGCCAAAAGAGAAAATGGAAGTAAACCAAAACTGTGGACTTTCTCTTCAAATGATTTACAGTAGGTTTCAGACTTTAAATCTTTGCCCTTGGGGAGGTTAACCTAGTTTTAAATCTCCAAGTATTGTGCTTTTTCAGTTAATCACCCTAGATTTGTCGCTGCTCAAAGTCTGCGGAGGGGGGGGGATAAGCCTCCCCCTCCATGGGGCTCTGTTATCTGAGTTGATGCCTATTCCCAGCGTCCTTTAAAGGCTCGATTTTAGAAAAGGGCAAGAATGTCACCCAGTAGGTCTGAAGTCCAGTTAAAAGCTTTTCTTTCTCTTCGATGTTTTGGCCGGTGCCGACAGCTAGCAAGGGAGTAAAAGGAGTAAACCCCTCTCCTTCCATTCACCATGGAAACACAGGCTTCCCTGGCAGATAAGGGGGGCCACTGCCTCCAAAATCTAGCTGGAGATAATCCCCGTACCTCTCACAACTCTTCGTGCCATGATTCAGGCTTCCTCGAGCCCCTGGTGAAAGGATTTTTGGTGCGAAGCCCGGAGCTCCAGGCTTTGCTGCCGATCTCGCTGTGACACAACCGGAAGTCGACTGTATTTGTGCTGCATATTCATCATCATCAATAATTCCAAGCTCCTTTAATAACTTCAGCGCTTCCTCCTTTGTATCAACTCTATAATGTTTTCCATTATATGAAAACCTCAGAAACCTTGGAAACTCCCAGCTGTATTTAATGGAATTCTTCTTTAATATTTGACAAACTTGGAACACATCTCTCCTCCATTGCAGAGTCTCAATACATAAATCAGGAAACACTTGAATCTGGTAACCTTCGAACATGATTGATATCATATTCTGTAATTTCTGTCTCAATTGTTCTTTTTTTGCATATGACCAGAATCGAACTACAATGTCTCTCCGTGCTTTTCTTCCAGTTCTACTTGGGCTGACTCTATGTATTGCATCAATGTCATATCTTGTAAAGGAGACATCTGGGAGAATAGATTTAGCCCAGTCCAGTATTGTTTGAATCAGTTTATCTTCATTCTCATTCCCATCCTCTGGAAATCCTTTAAGGCATAAATTTGATCTTCGTTGTCTATCCCAGGTCTCAATCACACTTTTAGAGACCTGATCTATCTTGGTCATCTGATTTTTTAAACTTTTTATCGTGTTCTTCCATCTGAATTTTCACTTCTGTGATTGTTTGTTTATTCTCTAGGGTTTGTTTAATTACATCTTTTATTTCTACACCCATATTATCTATTTTGACATTTAATTGCTTGATATCAGTCTTCACTTCTCTGAATTCTTGTAAAAGTGTATCAAGCTTGTCTGGTTGTGTCGCTGGTTGAGATGCCAGTGTGGTGTAGTGATTAAGAGCTGAGACTGGGACTCAGACGACCTGGGTTCGAGTCCCCGCTCAGCCATGGAGCCAACTGCGTGACTCTGGGCCAGCCACAGACTCTCAGCCCAGCCTACCTCACAGGGTTCTTGTTGTGGGGGTAAGATGGAGGAGGAGAATGATGTAAGCTGCCTTGAGCCCTTTGTAGGAAAAAGGCAGGATATAAATCGAAAAATAAATAAATACATGTAAAAAATGCTGGTATTGATTTTTCTGCTGATGATCTCTTTTTCCCATTCATTTCACAACTTTACTCTTTTCAAATGCAAATCTGATGGGTGAAGCTTTGCTTTGGATCTTTGCCAAACGCTTTCTGTACTCGTGCTCCGTTTTGACATCCAGCTATCAGAAAAAGACCTAAAATCGTAATATTTTTTTTACGATCCACTGTTGTTATTTAATATCCAACTAGGAGGAGACAGAGCTCTTGAATTCAGTAATAACTTATATGCAAACCACAATTGTAATTTAGCTTTCAGTCAGCTTATAGATCTCTTAATTTTCAACAGCTGCAATTTAACTTCTAGCCAGCAGATAGAACTCAAAAATTGCTATTAGCAAAATGCAGTCTTATATGTATTTTGTCCTCTTTCTCAGACCGTATATTGCAATACATCACTTCCTCTTCTCGTTATCTTCGTTTTTTCTTATCTCTTATCTCCATAGTAGCAAGATAGCACAGAGAAGCTAATCCTGTGACATTAATTAACTTTGATATACGTTCCTCAAGGCTCTATCCCAATATTTTCTTTTTTGGCACCTTCTCAGCTTTGCAATTGCACGGGAGGAGAGGGAAAATCTTGCCCGCTGGTTATCTGGAAATTAGAGCTTTTTTGGCTTTATTCCAGTTCTTCAACAGCTTCAACAGCTCCCTCTTTTCCTCTCGTCCTTCAAACTGCTTTTAAACTGTTGTGAGGCTGGCGCACTCTTTCCAAACACTCACACAGGAGCTGGCAGTTAGAGTTTTAAGTCTTTTATCCTAAGAAACTTCAAAGCTATGCAGGCAATAAACAACAAAGGAGCTTGTAATGAAGCTGTTGGTGGTGACGTTGTCCCCTCCTTCTGAGTGGACTCAGATTATGAAACACTCTTGACCCGTCTGGGACGCCCCTCCCAGGGCAGATCAGACAAGCTTCTCTCCCTCCTCCTTTCTATTTCCCTGAACTGCAATTGCCCCAAGTGGTGTGCTCTCCTATCTCGAGCGCTAGCTAGACTTTTCCCAGGGTCTTTATCTCCATCTTGTCCTGCCATTTCCACAGCAACCGGCTCACTTTCCCCTGCCCTCATTTCGTTATCAGCTTCTGCTAAAAAGCTGCCTGTCTCTCCTGCCTGAAAAACTTCATCAGAGTCAGAGGGCGGGGGGGGGGGTGTTTGTACAATGGGCACTAGGTAGTGATCTTCCTGCTCTGAGGCTTGATCCTCACAGGGAGCATCCTGCCCTCTCACGCATGCTAATGACTCCTCTGAGTCATTGCGCATGACATAAACTTACAGAATACAGCCGAGGTGCTAGCTTACTCTGGACTGAATCCTGCAGTTTCAGATTGTACAAATAAGCCCTTTACGGGTCTCACAGTCCACATCTGAGATTCAAATCTTCCCAGGAGAGAGACAAAGGAATCAACTCACGTTTCATTCATTTTTCAATATTTCTTGATCTTGATTTGAGTATATTTTAATCATATTTTCCCAATGGTTAGGAGGAGTAGAGAATTTAGCATCTGAAGTCCATCCGAGCTAGCTCCACCCACCGAGAATTCCCATGTTAGGGACTGGATATATCATTCAGGTGCCCTAATTGACCGATTTTCAATCCTGCATTCCAAGGCTGCTCCTTGGTTTAAACAAATTAAACATGACCATCTAAGAGCTGATTACTTAGTTTCCATCCCTAATTTTGGCCTTAGGGTGGCCTTTACAGCCCTTTGTTTCCAAACCATGCATACAGCTTTACTATTCGGTCGCTATTCTCATATTCCAGTGGAGCAGCATGTCTGTAGAGGACCTTGTGCATTATATTCTTCACTGTTCGTTATATTGTGAACCTAGGGAAATTTTTTTGTCTAGTATACTACCCGCCTTTACTGCCTAGTCTGATTCAGAGAAGTTAGTGTTTTTGTTGTCAGATGCTGATGCGGACATGTCTTACCCAGTCTCTCTTTTTGCTCTTGTAGCTAAAAAGATAAGAGCTAGGGAGGCTTTGAAGGGGACACTGTCCTGAATCACACCTGCTCTGACTTTTAGTATTGTGTTTTAATACATTTGATTTATGGTTTTATTTGTTAACTCAATGTTTTACCTTGTTAACTTGTAATGGCCTATGGCTAAATGCAATAAACTGACTGACTGACCTAGTTAACATATGGCATATATTGCCAGAGAATCTAAAATGCTTTACACACAGTAGATGTTCTGGTGCCTGCAGTTGCTAGTCTGTTATTGCACTGGTGCACCATGGGGGGTGGGGGAACTATCTTAGCACCAGTTGGCCAGCAACATTCTTGTTGAAGTCAGTTCATCTGGGGCTTTTCTCCACTGATCCTCTGCCAAGAGCGTCCAGGCAGATCCGGTGCTCACTTTCATCATGAACAAAGCCCACAGGTTCCCCACAGAGGAGTGCTGGTCCCTATTTATCTACTCGCAGATGGCATGTTTTTGAACTGCTAGATGAGCAGGCACTAGGTGGGTGATGAGAGTTCATGTTAATTAATATTAATGCATGTTAGAAACAAAAGAACCTCAAAGTGCCTAGGCCCAAGATCACTGTAACACACATGCCACATTTCAGGGGTCCAAGATGCACAGTCTTGGAGCCATGGCAGCGATGGACAGACAAACGGATGGAGAGACACACATCATGATCTTTCATGATGTAAGATAATAAAAAGGATGGGTCTATTTCAGTCTGTCTATTACTGCAGAAATGAAGGGGTGTGTGCAAAGCCAGGTCTGTTTACTGCAGATAAATACTGCCCAAGTCCCCAGTACATGCACAAATATGAACATGCACAAACACAGCATTACCATCAAGGTTTGAGGTGAAACAGAAAGCATCATAATGCTCATTGTCTTTGTGCTGGTACCCGTAGTTCCTCACCCCGACAGGGGTATCTTTTTGGCCACACTCATCCCTGGGCTTGGATATCAGGTACTGCACAGAGCCATCCTCTAACCACCCAGCATGGCACCAACCCATCTCTTCCAGCCAGGCCTCGTGGAGCTGGTCGTAGGAAGTCAGGATCCCATCCTGCTCCAGGCAGGCCTTTTGTGCCTCGTGGAAATTCAGGGTGTAGTGCCCCAGCCAGGGGTGGTAAGGAAATATGACCCCTGTGGAGACAAAGAGAACAGCTGGGTTAGTTCATATCAAGGGCCCACGCAAGCTTTTCCCAGCTCTTGAAAGAGCTGGTCCACAACACTCATTGGCCCATGCCAGTGGGGGTGATGCAGGTTGTGGTCCAAGTGTGGGAACGGCCAGTCAGAGGCCTTCTGGGAAAGTCACATGCAGGGAAAACACTACTCAGGGTTAGACAGCTGGTGGATGGGGAGACCCTGTTGCATTTCTCCTCCACTGAGAGTTTATTGGGTCCTTTATTTTCCTTCATAGCATCAGTTGTACAGTGGTTGTGCCGGGTCTGATCAGGATGGGATGCAGGGCTGACTGGTCTTTCGTTGGGCAGCAGGGTCTACTCTTGACTTCCTTCCAAATAGAGATGGGACTTTGTTTTTGTGAAGATTAAGGTTAGGGTGTGGGAGAGCCCACCACCTCCCCAGGTCTTGGGTTCCATTGCTGTACTGTTCTAACAGTCAGGAAGTTCTTCCTGATGTACTGCCAGGAGCTGGCTTCCTGTAACATGAGCCCATCATTCTGTATCCTGCACTCTGGGATGATCCAGATGAGATCCTGGCCTTCCTCTCTGTCACAGCCCTTCAAGTACTTGTAGGGTGCTATCCTGTCTCCCCTCAGTCTTCTCTTCTCAGGGCTAAACATGCCCAGTTCTTTCCATCTCTCCTCACAGGGCTTTGTTTCCAGTCCCTGGATCATCCTTGTTGCCCTCCTCTGAAACCTTGCCATCTTGTCTGCTTTTATTTTATTTTATTTTATTTTATTTTATTTTATTATTTAAAACTTTTCTATACCATCCCATCACAGGCATCTTGGGACAGTTTACAACACCATTAATAAAATAGAATAAAAATAGAAATAAGAGTAGGAGTGGCACAGCATCTGATGTTGAGTATAAAACCACCAATTAAAACAAATTAGCAATTAAAATATTGGGAGAATAAAAAGGTTTTTGCCTGATGCCAAAAAGAAAGAAGCATCAGCCCCAGGCAAACCTCCCCGGGGAGTGTCTTCCACAGTCAGGGCGCCACCACAGGGAAGACCCTCCTCTGGGGACTCTCCCTCCTGATCTCCTTCAAGGAGGGCTTCCAGAGAAGGGCCTCTGCCCCAGATCTCAAGGGGCAGGAAAGCACATAAGGCAGAAGGCGCTCCTTCAGGTATCCTGGTCCCAAGCTGTTTAGGGCTTTATAGGTCATTGCCAGCACCTTAAATTGGGCCCAGACTTCACTTGGCAGCCAGTGTAACCAGTAGAGGACTGGCGTTGTATGTGAATACCTGCTGGTCCCCATTAGTATCCTGGCAGCTCTGTTCTGAACCAGTTGAAGTATGTGGGCGATTTTCAAGGGCAGCCCTACATAGAGCTCCAAATATACCCAAGTTTCATGCCCAAACCCCGTAGTGTTCCAGGTTTTCGCTATGACCCAGAGAAGCCTCTCAGTGTGGGAACAATTAATTCCTTCCATGTCACTGCTGTGGTTTTCTCTTCTCATCTTGGCTCTTGCTCACATTCTGAGAGCCAGTGTGGTATGAGAGCCAGTGTGGTGTAGTGGTTAAGAGCATGGGACTGGGACTCAGGTGACCTGGGTTCGAGTCCCCGCTCAGCCAAGGAGCCAACTGGGTGACTCTGGGCCAGTCACAGGCTCTCAGCCCAACCTACCTCACAGGGTTGTTGTTGTGAGGATAAGGTGGAGGAAGAGAGATGATGTAAGCTGCCTTGAGCCCTTTGTAAGAAAAAGGCAGGATATAAATCGAAAAATAAATAAATAAATAAATTCTGGTGTCACAGAAGACCAGGAACTGGGTCAGCATCTATGACCTCAGTTTTGCAGGACACACAGGTCCTCACCTGCATGCACATACACGCACCCATCCCAAAGTAGCTGCAGTGCACACTTTGCTCTTATTTTCCACCCCTTCCCATTCCCCCCTCCGCCACTCTCCATCCACACTTTCATGGGTCTGAGGTGCTTTATTTTCACTTTAATTGACTTTTATTGTAGCTGTAGGTTTCGGTGTCAGAAGCTAATAAAACCAGGAAAATGGATGGCACCATGCAGGTTCGTAAAACATCCCAACAAGCGAAGTCAGGGGAGATCACCAAAGGAAAATGTTTGGCTTCTTTTTAACTGTGCCATGGGAAGGGTCCAATTGCATTCTTCCTGCAACCGCCACAGATCTTTTTAACCCTTTTCATGCCTCCCTGCCAAAGTAAAATAAAAGGTGGTTCCTTCAACTTATTTTGCTTCAAATGAGCTAGAGGAATTCCATACCAAATACATCACACTGATTTTTTAGCTGCTGCCCTGGTTATCAATTTGCTTCAGGGTTCCATTTACAGCAATGGTGTAGTAATTTTTAAAGCCCAAACATTTTGGGATCAAGTGGCTTAAAGGACCCTGCCTGGGCCTTAAGATGAACCACTTTAAGGTCACCTGCCAATAAGGGGAGTTAGATCAGCAGGCACAAAAGACAGGGGCTTCCTGGTGGTGGCCCCCTGTACTGCCTCTCTTGAAGGCAGTACATCTGTACAGCCCTTTCCTGCTGTTGAGTTTCTAAATTGAAGTAGACTGCCTTGGAAGGTGGCAGAGGTTCCATTTAGGGTACCCATGTGTGGATTGCCCAAAAGAGAGAAAATGCATCATCAAAACAGAGGACCAAAGTGGACACTCATTTGCATTGAATGCTAATTTATATGTAGAGATGCAACTTGAGAAATAAGTATTACACTTCAGGTAGAAGTACAGCTCCTCTATCATGCAGAAGATTGTGACCAGGTGAGCTGGTCAAAGCTGTTGTCCAGGTGCTACCTTCTGCCTGTCAAATAGCCAATGACACACCTGCCCACCAAGATTCTGCTTTGCAGAGCAAGCCTCTAGTCCCTAGGAGATTGCTTGCACAATCATACAGAGAGCTCTGACCTTGGAAAGGGGACTGGGAGATATGACCACCTCCCCCACCATCTCACAGCCAGTGTGGAAACAACCACACAGCTGCCTCTCCAAGGTTGGAAGTTGACCTCAGAGAGGGGTAACAGGGGGCATCCCAGTGGATCAAGAGGGGAAGAGAGTGAAGTGGCCATGGATAGAATCTATCCTGTTGTGGGGCTGTAGCTCACATCCCAATTATTCACACAGATGCAGGCAATAAAAGCTTAAAGTCCTTTTATTCCAAACAACTACAAGATATATGTATACGACAGTTAGTGCAGGAGCTGCCATTGATAGTCCTAAGCAACACAGTTGCCCCCTCCTTTCTGACCTCTCTGAGATTTACCACGTGAATCTCAACCTCTGTGTCCGTCCCTCCCTCCAGGGGCTAGATAAACTTCTCTCTCTTCTCCTTTCGCTTTGCCTCCCTTCTAATTGGTCCAAGCGTCAAAGTCTCCTCCTCAGCTGGGCATTCTCCATGGCAACAGACTGTCCGACCTGATCCCCAGGAACTTGTACAGAAACTTCTGAGCCAGGTGGCGGGGGGGGGGGGGTGTTTGTGCCATGGGTGCCAAGTAGAAATTGTCCTGTTCTAAAGCCTGACCCTCGCTGGGGGCTCCTGGCCCTCTTTCGCGTGCTAACAATTCCTCCAAGTCGTTAGGCACGACATATCCTAAACTTCCTCCAACCTTCTTTCCTCTTCAAAGCAGCCTCGCTAAACAGCAAAATCTGCAGGGCAGAAGAACTGGGAGGTGAGATTGCCTCCATCACTCTTCCTGTCCTGCACTGGATGATCCACTGCTTCCAACTGCAGGGGATGCTGTCCCCAAGGGTGCAATCAATAGGACTGAGCCACTAAGAATCCCCCCTCTTTTTAACCATCCATATTATGCTTTACATGCCTTGTGTCAAGAATTATTTTCTCTTTGGAGTTCTGGAACACTCACCAACCACTTTCATTGAGCAATTCCAAGTTTCATTTCTCTCTCTTGCATTCACATTGTTTTTATCCAAACCTGTCACATTGCTGTCAATGCCACTCAGCAATTCAGCTAAATATTAATTGCATGATCTCAGCTATGCAGTTCATTAAGGTGTAAGGAGGAAAGGTGAAATCCTATGCACATTTAGGCAGAAGAATGTCCTACAACTCCCAGCATGCCCCAACCAGTAACATCCTCGGGTTCCTTTCATTAATTGGTTTCCTAATCTGGGCCACAGACCTAATTTATAACACTCCAGGGTTCTCTAGATATTTAAGACCTCATCTGCTGGTCTCCGGACATTTGGTGATCTTCCCATTTTTGTGTATGTTTCCCCCTCCCCACATTCTAAAGGGCTGAAATTCTTCCAAAGATGTATTACTGACTGTAAGAACTAGAAGCTAAAATCCACTCGTCTCCATTCTGTTTTGATCCTGTCCCACTTTGCCTTCAAGCTCTGCCCAGAAGTTGAATGCAGGCCCTGAGAGTTTCTCCACCATGAAATCCAGCCCTTGGTCTGCCAGAAGTTTCAAAGCCCTATGGTATAGACTTAGTCAGGGGGAGGCAATAATATGGATAAACTTTGTGCTGGAAAGCTGTTTAAGGTTTAGTGATACACATTTTTCTTAACTATTGAACATGCTTCTTGGAACTTAACAGGAAGTCAACATAAATGGATTTTCAGTGCCCATTGGACTGCAAAAAGACTGATGCTATAGCATTGGATGTAAAATTGGCAATTTTGGGTAGCTCAGCAAGTTGAGGGTTTAATAACACTTTCCATTTTTGAATAGGTGGTCTTCAGAAGTAACCTATGAATGGATAAATACATGGATATTTCTCTATGTTTAGGTGAATTTTTTTCAATGTGTGCTTCATCTATATATTGCTCAATTCCATCTTCTAAAGTTAAGTCTTTTTTATACAAATTTGAAAAAAAGAGGGTGAACTGCTCTTGTATCTCTTTTTCCACATAAGAAATTCTGTTACCTTTCAGCACCAATTCACATAAAAACTACAGCAGATCAGGAATGCCACTAATACAGGAATTACTGGTCTTCCCTGAACTTTCCATATATCGCCATCTATTTAAATCTCACATAGTGTTGTCATATTTTACCATTGCATTTTATTTGATTTTATCTTTCTGCTTTTATTTGGGTTGGGTTTATGGAAATTTAAAAAACAATCACATGACTCAAAAAATATGCTGCATCAAGCCATTTTTACACCACAGTTCCCCCTACCTCCAAATGCCCAGGCAATATATTTCTGCTGGTCTTTCCCCAGTTCCATCCTCCATGGAATCCTTTTAGACTTCTATCACCCACAAAGCAGTTCCACTGACCTTCCAAGTCCAACTTTACCATCCTGGCATCACCCTCCAGTTCGTTGGTCACCTCGTAATCATAACGCCCATAGTCCTGCAGGGTGACATTCCTGATGATGAGCAAGGCATTGTCCACCCTGTCCTCCTGCAGCACTGTCCAGCCCTGGTAGCTCCCAAAGACCCTGCATTCTGTGCCCATGGCCACAAAGACATCCTCAAATGAAATGGGCTCCACCATTTTGGTCCACTTCAAACGGATCTCATCAGGATCATGGGACAACACATCCTAGTGAAAATGGCACAGCAGGATGACGGTTCCACCCTGGTGAGTAACCACCTTCCCCGGTGCAGTCTGGACCACAACGGCACCAATGTCATCTACTGCAGAACTGAGAGAGGCATTAGCGAGGCTGGGATTCGCACACGTGGGAATCTGAAGCTGAGACTGGGTGTGCTGCCCGCATCCCAAGTCTGGTGCTCAGACTGGAAAGAGAATGGGACAACACAGGAGATGCCATGCACACAAAATTCTGGGGGCTCCACCCCAGAGGTAGGAAAAAAAAAAAGAAATGCATAAATTCACATGTGCAATTTGCATGTACAAATTTCCATCTGCTCTGAAGGATGCACAGACAGGGAGAAGAGAACATTGGCGCCCTGAAAGAAACCTCAGGAAAAACAATTCCAGAGGGCAGCAGAGGGCCTCCCAGAGATATGGGATTCTGAATGAAAGATTCAGGGCTCAAGCCTTAGTGGCCTGTTGCCCAACACTATCCCACAGTCCTCTGTTTCCAGATAACCTGGAAAGTGCCTGCCAGTCAGGAGAGAAAACAGGTGCTGGAAGCCTTTCCATGCTTTTTGGAGAAGCCCAGTGGAGGCGAGGCTTCATCGCATTTGTGGGTGGAGCTAGAGGCGAAGGGGGAGGGGCCTAAATGCTAGCATACTAGTGCCTAAAACTCTTGCTCCTGGTCCCTCAGCCTTAGGAAAGGTGTTTCAATCCGTTTCGAATAGAGAAAAGTTGCACAAAGCCAATAAATAAAAGCACTTGGGAGAAAGGACCGGGGCCAAGGGAAGGGTGAGCAACCTCTTGAAGGGCCAAAGTTGGACCCCAAATGGACCTGGAGCTGTACATTCAACCAGCAAATGTCTCTCCACACTGCCCTTGCACCACGAACACAAGAACAAATCCTCCATGCACCAGAGACATGCACAATTTTCTTCTGTCCTTTCTGGGTGAGTGCAAGCTGGCAAGAGAGGTTCAGGGTGACCACATGGAGCAAGCCCCAGAACAGACACCGCCTGGGGAGCATCTGCCAGAGAGAGGGGAAGCATGTCAACACCCTGGGCCTGCACGGACTGAGTGGGGTGTGGGGAGGAGCACACACTTCAGCCCCCCACAGACAGAAGACTACACAAAAACACAGCTATGCATAAAACATGGCCCTGCATAAAACACAGCCTTGCTGGTTTTTCATGCACTGATGCACCTTCAAAAATGTTATTTAAATAGCAACACAATACATACTGCACACCTGCATTGGGTATGGCTCTCACCAGGTGAGCTGGCTGCTTTTTATGTGCTGCTAAGTGACAAGCAGAGGCCCTCCAGGGTACTGTGCAGTATTAAAATGAAAGAAATAAATGCAACTTCATGGGCCCTCTTTCTTTGCCCATGCCTCATATTTGAAGAGGTCCTTTCACTTTAGAATTCTGCCCTCCTTCCTTTATTTTCTTTATCTTTGGCTGGACAGCCATTCATACAGAGTTGGGGTGCACAACCCTTTAATGGACCCCTCCAGCAAGATGTCCTGGCTCTCCCTTCTGCTTCCCACAGTGATCACATGAGAGTTCACCCTTCTGAAAAAAGGCATCTGTGTGCAATTACCTTCCATAATTTCATCCTCACAACAACCCTGCAAGGTGGGTTAGGCTGAGAGTAGCTAGCCCAATGTCACAAGGAGGCTTCCTGGAAGAGTAAGGTCTAGAATCTGGATTTCCTGAGTCCCAGTCCAATGCTCTATCCACTAGGCAAGCCAAGCCCTCAAGATAGATAACACATTGGCTTCTGGGGAGACACCAACGCTGCCGTCTGGTCCACAATTAATGGATGAATTTCAGTTATTGCGGCCTGAAGATGTGGACAAGGTGCTTGGACGTGTACGTCCCACCACTTGCTTATTGGACCCTTGCCCATCTTGGCTAATTAGCAATGCCAAGCACGGGATTGGGACCTGGATCTTGGAAGTGGTTAACGCTTCTCTGAGGGAGGGTCGGGTACCTGGTCTCTTGAAAGAGGCGGTAGTCCAACCGGTCCTGAAGAAGGCGTCACTGGATCCAGGGATGACCTCTAATTATAGACCGGTGGCCAATATTCTGTTTTTGGGCAAGGTGCTGGAGCGGGTGGTGGCAGGACAACTCCAAGCACTCTTGGGTGAAACGGATTATCTGGACCCATTTCAGTCCGGCTTCAGACCTGGGTACGGCACTGAATCTGCCTTGGTCGCCCTGTACGATGACCTGTGCAGGGAGAGGGACAGGGGGAGTGCGTCCCTGTTGGTCCTGGACCTCTCAGCGGCTTTCGATACCATCAACCACGGTGTCCTCCTGGATAGGCTTGCGGGACTGGGAGTTGGAGGCACCGCTTGGCGGTGGTTCCGCTCCTACCTCAATGGCTGATTCCAGAAGGTGGCGCTGGGGGACTATGGCTCTGCGCCCTGGCAGCTATGCCATGGAGTCCCGCAGGGGTCCATTTTGTCCCCCTTGCTCTTCAACATCTGCATGAAACCGCTGGGAGAGGTCATCAGGAGGTCTGGGCTGCGGAGTCACCAGTACGCTGATGATACCCAGCTCTACCTCTCATTCTCCACCGATCCAGGTGAGGCGGTGGCTGTGCTGAACCGGTGCCTGGCCGAGGTGATGGGCTGGATGAGGGCCAACAAACTGAGCCTCAGTTCAGATAAGGCAGAGGTCGTGTTGGTGGGCGGTTTGGGTCTTCAGGTAAGTGATTTTGGTCCTGTCCTGGATGGGGTAGAGCTCCCTGTAAAGGACAGGGTCCGCAGCTTGGGAGTGCTCCTTGACCCAGGCCTGTCCTTGGAAGCCCAGGTGACAGCGGTGGTGAGGAGCGCTTTCTTTCGGCTTCAGCTGATCTATCAGCTGCGCCCTTACCTGGAGAATGACTGCCTAACGACAGTGATACATGTGTTGGTGACTTCCCAACTTGACTTCTGCAATGCTCTCTACATGGGGCTGTCCTTGAAAACGGTCCAGATACTTCAATTGGTTCAAAATAGAGCTGTCAGCTTGCTGACGGGGACTAGGCATTATGTTCACATGACTCCAGTTCTCCGTCAGCTCCACTGGATCCCCATTGAAGTCCGGGTCCAATTCAAGGTGTTGGTTATGACCTATAAAGCCCTTAACAGCTTGGGTCCTGGCTACCTAAAGGAGCGCCTGCGGCCTTATATGCCCTCCCGCCCCCTACGATCGGCAGCAGAGGCCCTCCTCCGGGAACCCTCCGTGAGGAAGATAAGAAGGGTGAGTACCCGGAGGAGGGCCTTGTCTGCGGTGGCGCCCCACCTATGGAATGCGCTCCCCAGAGAGGCTCGCCTGGCACTGTCATTATTTGCTTTCCGGTGCCAGGAGAAGACCTTTTTATTCAAATGCTTTTTTAATTGTTGACATTATTTATTAGGTTTAATTTCGGGCCAGGGCGACTCAAATTATATTTATATTTATTTATATTGTATTATTCATTTATGTATGTGAGCCGCCCCGAGGCTTCAGCGATGGGGCGGCATAGAAGTCTGCTAAATAAATAAATAAATAAATAAATAAAATTGCTATAGACATGAGTTTCTGTGTATTTATGCAGATTTGTGCACTTTGCAGTTCCCTTGGATGGAGGTAGGAAGGTCACCCTCATGCCTCATGCCAGAAACCTCTTCCCAGAATTCCTGTGTGGTCCCTCCCTTGCCCACTTCCTCACTTGCTTTTCCCATCTCTCACCACCTGACCTACCTTTCCGCTCCCTTCTTAAATAGCATTTTTTCCCACAAAGCTTTTGACAGAATCCTCCCCCCTCCCACCCAACAAAAATGGCACCTACCTGCCATTCACCGGTATCTTTCTATATTGGCCTGCTTTTCCTTCCTTCCCTCCCTCCACTCTGTTGCCCCCTGGGTAAAAAGTAGACTGTAAGTTCCTTGAGAGCAGAGATTTGTTTGTTCTGATATGCTACCCAAACAGCGGTGGCGGCGAACAAAACTGTCACAGAAAGGCTGTGTTGTGTGGAAGATCCAAATATTTGGAGCCAAGGTCATCATGCCATCACATACCCAAGGTCGCTGGATCAGTCCCAGGCACCTCCCAGTAGGGCTGGGAAAAACCCCTGTCTGGAACTCTGGAAATCACCAAAACAGTCACTACATTCAGAAAACAGGATGGGGCTGAACCTGGATCAAGTGGGGGTTGTTGCTGAAACATGGGTTAGCAGGTTGTCAGAACCTAGCCAAAGTAGCAAGCCATGGGGAACAACCCACAATTCACAACCCACCAACAAACATTGGGTCCTCTGCAAGGGTTGTAGGCAGTTAGTGCAGCTGCATTCAGGCAACATGATAACCTTTATTTCAACCAGAACCCATGGTTCAATGAACTTGAGGTACCTGAACTCAGCCAGTGTAGATCAGGGATGAAGAACCTAAGGTTCAGGGGTCAACATCTGGATTTCCAGAAGGTTGCCAGAAGACCACACCCCCTTCCCCTAGCCCCACCCCCTTTCTCTCAACCACCAATCATTTGGTTGGTGCCCAGCTTTCATGCACCTTCTTTCCCATTCTAAAAGGTTGCAGCTGAGTGACTGGCAGGAAGCACATGAAGTTAAAAAGTACCAATAGTGTGTGGTTTTCTGTCCCTTTTGCCTGCCACTGAAATGTGGTCTCCAAGTATTTCACTGGAATGGAATTTGGCCCACGGGCTGAAAGCAGCTCAACATCTCTGCAGTAGAAGCACTAAGCAATGGAGCAATAAGGGAGCTTCCTATTTAAAACTGCTCTTTCTTCCAAATCATGAGGACTAGACTCTTACTTTCCCTTTTGGTGAAAGATTGGGCTTTTGGCTATGCATACCAAAAGTTGCAGATCTGCCCCTCAGCATGTGCAGGTATGGCTGGGAAAGACTCCCCTTGGAGAATTGCTTTTAACCTGTGCAAAAAAATACTGAGACGAACTGAAGAATGGTCTCATGCTAAAGCAGCCATTTGTGACTTCTCAGCCCCATAGCTTTGAGGAACTTGCAGAGATATTTAAAAAGAAGGAGCAAGAACCTTGAGAGAGGGTGGTGGAGCCCCAGCTTTGCATGTAGGAGGCCCCATCAATCCCCATCATGCCCTATTCAAAGGGATTCAGGAAGCAGTTGATGGGGGGGGGGGGGACACCCTTCTTTTTTTATCACTCCAGAGAGCCACTGCTAATCAGAGGAGAAAAGACTGGGCTAGGCAGATTGCAAGCTTATTGTAAACTTATTGATTATAAGGCAGCTAGCTTCCTATGCACTTGTTTAAATCAGCCCTTTATTCAGAACCATGAGGACTAGAATCTTAACTTGGGAAAAGGAGCATGACAGAGTAATCGAGAACCTTCTTCTGTATTTCAAACCATCTCCAGTGTTCTACTCCTCTGATAAATTGATTTGCATAGTTATGATTGAATTGCATATGCATAACATTTGTACATTTATATTTCTTTCATTAGAATTTATTTGAAAGAAAAGGAAAGCATCTGGCTGCAATTGATGGAAAATATCTTTTTCTGTTTGAGAACCAGGAAGGCAACATTCAGTCAGAGCCCTCCAAATGTTGTAAACTCTGACTCCTATCAGCTCCATCAGGTATGGTGAATGGAGGGGGATGATGGGGGCTGTAGTGACCTGGTCTGGAATTTTCAAATAGAAAGTTTCTATTTTCTTTCCAGCCCTTTAGAACACTTTCCCTGCAACTAGCTGCCTTACAGAGATTTTGCACCCCCATCTATCAACCTTCCCCAACAAGGTGCCCTTCAGATGGGTTGGACTGCAATTCCCACCACCCTCATGCTAGGATTGGGAGTCATCTGGAGGATGCCTGGTTGAGGAAGCCTGCATGAGAAGATCTGATAGCTAAGCCTGACACAGCTGAATCTGTAGTGGAATTTGGGAATTCATCTCACTGTCCCATTTGTTCCAGCCCCCATAGGACTTTGCAAGGTCTTTTGCAAACGAGCTCTTTCCAACACTGATTCCAGGAATATCATGCAATGTCCCTTTGCTAATATCAATAGGTAGAATGCCTAATAAGAAAACTTCAGGTTTAAAAGCTAAGGATTTTTGTAACATTTCCTCAAGCCATTTATGTATTTTAATCCAATACTTTTTTTGCTTTATCGCAAGTCCACCACATATGATAGAAGGTACCCAATTTATGTTTACATTTCCAACATCCATTTGACATATTTGGAAACATCTTGGCTAGTCTATTTGTCGACAGATACCATCTATAAAACTTTTTATACAAATTTTCTTTATACGAAGTTGCTAGTGTTACCTTAATATTTCTCTCCCACAGCTTTTGCCATTTTTCCAATTCAATATTATATCCAAAGTTTTGTGCCCACGTTATCATAGTTTCCTTAACCTGTTCATCTTCCATTCTCCTATCGAGTAAGAAATTATATAGTCTTTTAATCATTTTCTCATCTGATTTAAGCATCACCTGATCAAATGCTGTTAAATCTTTATAAAAGCCCCACGTTCTATAGTCTTTAGCATATCTCGATTGTATCTGCACCTTATGCCACCAAGAAATATTAGATCCTTGTTCTTGTGTTTCTTGAAACTATTTCAATCCTCCATCATTATCCAAAATGTCATATCTTACGATCGCTTCAAAGTTCAATGCATTTGGATATACAAGAGCTTCCATAGGTGAAAGCCATCTTGGTAATTTATTATACAATTTTGTCTTTAACTTTTCCCACGCCGACATTAATGATTTCCTAATATAATGACTTAAAAAAGAACCATGTACCTTACCCTTTTCATACCACATATAAGCATGCCAACCCATTTGCAAATCATGCCCTTCGAGATACAACATTCTCTTATTTCTTAAGGTTATCCATTCTTTTAGCCACATTAAAACAGAAGCTTGATAATACAGCATCCAATCAGGGAGACCAAAGCCCCCATTCTCTTTAGCCTCCTGAAGTATTTTCAGTTTAATCCTTGGTTTCTTCTTTCTCCATATAAATCTCGAGATTTGAACATTTAAATCATCAAAAACATTTCTATCAATTTTTATGGGAATCATTTGGAATAGAAACAAAAGCTTTGGTAATATATTCATTTTAGCTAGTGCTATTCTTCCCAGCAAGGATAATTGCAAATTAGCCCATTTTTCCAAGTCACTCTTAATTTCCTTAAATAGTTTATCATAATTGTCTTCTTTCAGAGTGATACACTTGGGGCCGTTTGGGGCCATGTGGGGGCTGGGCTGGCCCTAGACGCTGTTGGGTGGGCCTCAGTAGTCAGGTGATTGCAGCGTTTTATTGTTTTTAATTGTATTTTAATCTAAATTTTATTTTGTATGTTTTTAATGGATTCACACCTGGCTGCTTCCATGGGGTTGCCTGGGGAGCACGTGAACACCGCCATTGGGGTGGTTATGGGCAATGGTCGTTATGGCATTGGGGGTTTAACGTGTCGGTATAGAAGAAGGAGGGACAGATGGTTGACACCTGTTCCTCCTTCTGGTTATTCCCCCAGCCGGAAGGTTCCAGGTATGCTTATCAACTGCCCCGCGGGCCTGACGGTGCTGTTACTTAATGCCAGGTCGGTCCATAATAAAACATCCCTCATCCACGACCTAATTGTGGATGAGGGGGCTGACCTGGCTTGCATCACAGAGTCCTGGTCAGGAGAGGGGGGGGGGAAGTGTCCCTCTCTCAACTCTGTTTGCCCAGATATCTGGTCCAGCACCGGTCACACCTGGAGGGGAGGGGGGGTTGCTTTAGTTCATCGGGCTTCATTAACCCTTGTGGGGCTTACTGTTCTCTCAGGACCGGGTCTAGAGTGCCTCTACCTGGCACTGGGCGACCGAGACAGACTGGGGATTCTGTTGGTGTATCGTGCACCCTTCTGCCCATCAGACTCCCTGCCTGATCTGACGGAGTTCGTCTTGGACCTGGTGTTGAAGACTCCCTGGATGCTCGTCCTGGGAGACTTCAATCTGTTCAAGACTGTTCTGACCGGGGCGGCTCAGGACTTCATGGCCTCCATGGCGACCATGGGGCTGTCTCAACACATCATTGGCCCGACCCATGAACGTGGACACACGCTGGACCTGGTTTTCTCGATGGGGCAGGAAGAGGGTGGTCTGAGGGTGAGGAATTTGTGCCTGACTCCCTTGTCATGGTCAGACCACTTCCTCGTGAGGTTCGAGCTCGATGGCAGCCCTTCCCTCTGTAAGGGTGTGGACCCTATTGTCTTGGTCCGCCCTCAGAGCCGGATGGATCCGGATGGATTCCTTTTTTTTTTTTTAATAAGTTTTATTTGAAATTATAATCCTAAAAAACAACAACAATAAAAAGAAAACAAAAAACAACAACCAACATCAAAAACATCGGGGCCACTGAGTCAGCCCCCACACCCTTCTTTTTCCATTTATGATAATTTAAAAACATATTTAAATCTAAGTCAAGTCCCATTTCTCTAGCCAGTAATAAAAAGAGTCCCAAGTTTGATAGAAGTCAGTATGTTCTTTCTCCTTCAGTGATAAAGTCAATCTATCCATTTCTGCATAGTCCAGAATCTTTTTTAGGATCAGTTCATTGGTGGGTAGTTCCTCACTTTTCCAGTGTTAAGCAAATGCAATCCTCACCGCAGTAATTACATGTAAAATCAAGTACATTTCTTGTTTACTAATATCAACTGGTATGATGCCTAATAAGAAGACTTCAGGTTTAAAAGCTAAGGGTTTTTGTAGCATTTCCTCAAGCCATTTATGTATTTTAATCCAATACTTTTTCACATTATCGCAAGTCCACCACATATGATAAAAAGTACCCAATTTATGTTTGCATTTCCAACATCCATTTGACATATTTGGAAACATCTTAGCTAATCTATTTGGCGACAGATACCATCTATAAAACATTTTATACAAGTTTTCTTTATATGAAGTTGCTAATGTTACCTTGATATTTCTCTCCCACAGCTTTTGCCACTTTTCTAATTTTGGATATTATATCCAAAATTTTGTGCCCGTGTTATCATAGTTTCCATAACCTGTTCATCTTCCATTTTCCTGTCAAGTAAGAAGTCATATAATCTTTTAATCATTTTCTCATCTGATTTAAGCATCACTTGATCAAACGCTGTTAAGTCCTTATAAAAACTCCACACTTTACAATCTTTAGCATATCTCGATTGTATCTGCACCTTATGCCACCAAGAGATATTAGTTTCCTGTTCTTGTATTTCTTGATTTAATTTCAGGCCTCCATCCTTATCCAAAATATCATCATATTTTATAATCCCTTCAAAATTCAATGCATTTGGATACACAAAAGCTTCCATGGGTGAAAGCCATCTTGGTAATTTATTATACAGTTTTATCTTTAACTTTTCCCACACCAACATTAATGATTTTCTAATATAGTGACTTAAAAAAGAGCCATGTGACTTGGCCTTCTCGTACCACATATAAGCATGCCAACCCATTTGCAGATCATGTCCTTCAAGATACAAAATTCTCTTATTTCTTAAAGTTATCCATTTTTTTATCCATGTTAAAACAGAAGCTTGATAGTACAACATCCAAGCAGGAAGACCAAAACCACCGTTCTCTTTAGCTTCCTGAAGTATTTTTAGCTTAATCCTTGGTTTTTTCTTTCTCCATATAAATCTTGAAATTTGAAAATTTAAATTATCAAAAAATTTTCTATCAATTTTTATGGGAATCATTTGAAATAAAAACAAAAGCTTTGGTAATATATTCATTTTAACAAGTGCTATTCTTCCCATCAAAGATAATTGCAAATTAGCCCATTTTTCCAGATCACTCTTAATATCCTTCAATAGTTTATCATCATTCATTCATTCATTCATTCGATTTATATCCTGCCTTTTTCCCCAAAGGGCTCAAGGCAGCTTGCATCATTCTCCTCCTCCATCTGATCCCCACAACAACAACCCTGTGAGGTAGGCTGGGCTGAGAGTCTGTGACTGGCCCAAAGCCACCCAGTTGGCTCCATGGCTGAGCGGGGACTCGAACCCAGATCGTCTGAGTCCCAGTCCCATGCTCTTAACCACTACACCACACTGGCTCTCTTTCTTGTCTTCTTTCAGAGTAGTACACTTAGCTGTAAGATAGATTCCCAAATACTTAACCTTTTTAACAATCTGCAAATCTACAGCATTTGCAGATTGCAGTTCCTGCAGCATTTTTCTCTGGTCTTGTGTAAAATTTTTAACTAATAATTTTGTCTTTTCTCTATTTATTTTCATCCCCGTAACCTCGTCATATTCTTCAACCCTTTGTAGGAGTTTAGGCATTGTTACTAAGGGTTCCTCCATTATGAAAACCAGGTCATCTGCAAATGCTTGCAATTTATAACTTTCATCTCTAATTCTGATACCTCTAATGTCCTCATCATCCCTGATATTTCTATTCAACACTTCTAAAATCAGTATAAACAACAGAGGTGATAACGGGCATCCTTGTCTTATACCCTGTTGTATCTCTATAGTCTTTGTGAATTCTCCATTAATTATAATCCTAGCCAACTGTTTTTGATAAATCCTTGATATTGCATTAATAAACTTTTCACCAAACGCCATTTGGGCCATCTGTTGCTTCATAAATTGCCAGTTGACATTATCAAAGGCTTTCTGAGCATCCATGAATAATAGTGCCATTGGTTTTTCCGTATGTATCTCATAATACTCTAGGATATCCAAGATAATTCTCAGATTATTCCTCATTTGTCTTTTAGGCAAAAAGCCATTTTGGTCTGAATGAATAAAGTCTATTAAAAATTTCTTTAACCTTTCTGCCATTATGGAGGCAAAGTTTTTGTAATCCACATTTAATAATGATATAGGTCTATAATTTTGAATCTGTGTCAAATCCGTATCTTCTTTTTTTATACAACTTTTTATTAATTTTCAAAACAGTACTAAAACATCCATTATCACAAACATCGAAACTACTGAATCAGCCACTTACTACACATCTTTTAACATTCTGTGATCATTTCAAATTCATTTAAAAAGTCTGAAAAAAAAAACTTTTTTGGATCTAAGCCAGGTCCCGTTCTTTCAGCCAATTATAAACAAAAGTCCAAGATTTGATAGAAGTCACTATCTTCTTTCTCCTTCTGTAATAGAATCAGTTCATCCATTTCTTACAAAGTCCTGTTCTTCATATTAGAAGGCCTCTCCAAGTTTTGTAAAAGTCAGTATTTTCTTTCTTTTTTAATAAAAATTTCAGCCTGACCAACTCTACACAGTTCCAAATCTTTTCATTTTTCCAGTATTAAACAAATAGACTCCTCCTTATAATAATTACAAATATGATCAAATTCATTCTTTACTTACAAATATTCTAATCTAATATCTACTAAAAAAGAAAGAAAAATAAAAGGGAGATTCATGTTCACATGTCTAATATCCATTCATCTTCTTTAAGGACATCTTATCTACCCAATTTAACAATGGCAATTATCTATTATGTTCTTTAAACAAGTTTTCTTTAAGCTAATTTAATAGGAAATGATAATTACAAATACAATCAAATAGATTTTTTGCTTACCAGTATTCCAATCTACTGTCTACTAAAAAGTGAAAGTGAAAGAGATCTCATATTCACACTTGTTTCTGTTTAGCACAGCTCATCTTACTCCCGTAATAGTCGTTTTATATTCTAACAATTCACAAACTGAAAAGTCATGCAGTTTGGCTCTTAGTCATTCATCTTTAAACTTTAAGGCAAAATAAGAAAGAGAAAGCAAAAGAAGAGACAGAAAAAAGCAGAAGAGAGGGGGAAACGAATCCTTCATCTTCCCTTAAAATCTACATCGCTTCATAGTTCCACACACTTAAAAATAAATGAGCTTCCACCATTAAAATCATATATCTTAGCCATTCCATACCACAATAAACATATCAGGCCATTTATATCATTAAAACAAACATTTCTGTTTCACACCTCTGCCAGCCCATCTTAGATCCAGTAAAAGTGGGGTCTGTTGGAAAGCATTAATCATTCGCAATGGCTGCATTAATTGCAATAAGATCTTCACCTCTTTCTTCATCTTCTGCAGATCATGAATCATTCGTAGTGTCTGCATCTCTAGTAGTAAAATTCTCATTTTTTCAATCTCAAACTCCATTCTAGTTGCTTGAGAGTTCAGAAGTTGCCGCTCCTTCACCGTAGCAAACAGGTTTGATGGGAGGTTATTTATTGATTCTGTTAATTTTGTTTCATTATCTGCAGTCCCACATAGCTGTTGAGTCTCCTGCCTGCTCTGTTCTGCTTTAATCATTCCCAGCCGCATGAAATAAGTTCCAATTCTATCAAGCCTCTTTTGCTGATCATCTTGAAGAACTTGTATTTTATCCAAAAAAATTTCTTGCGAAGATTTTATCGCTGATAAGAGTTGATTAATTGTTGAAAGAGATTCTTGTAAAGAAATCATAATTGCAACAGCACGAACAGACAAAGGATTGGCAGGCTGCCAGATATTTTGGCAATGGTCCCAGAAACGCAGACAAAGAAATGGAGATTCCTTCCTCCACCTCTCCCTTCCTCTTTTCTTCTTTTCAGTCAAAATTTTCGTACTTCTGTCAAGTTGCACATTATCTTTTCAATAAAGTTCAACCCCAGAGACACTCACAAAGAAGCTTAGATTTAACTTATGCTAAAATTCCAAAGTGTCTGTATTTTCATTCGCCGCCTTGCTGATTAAAAGGGTTCTTCGGCTCGTCGTGCCAAATACTGCTTTCCCACGGGTGATTGTTGCAGAGAAAAGATAGCCTGATAAAAATATTTACTCAGAAGTTCCGATGTTTATCCGGCTTATAAAGATTTCTACACTAGTCTAAAAAGATGCCGTGAACTTGCAGAGGCTAAAAAACCTCCTGTATTGTCCAGCTGAGACACCTGAATTGTTCTTGACTGATATAGGGCTGCCACCCCACATCCAGCCAAAACATGCCCAGGTAATCTGTCTTCACCCCTACAGGGTTTGATTAGGTCTCTCGACCCCGCTGCTGGAAAAATACCAGAGTAATTAGCAGAGATAGCTAATCACATCCGTCTCGTTCCAATGCCATCTTGGAATCCAAATCCGTATCTTCTTTCGGTATTAATGTAATATTTGCCTCTGTCCAAGTATTTGGTATTTTAGCATTTAACAGTGCTGCATTACATATATGTTTAAGAAATGTAGCAAAGGCTCCTTCAAAGGATTTATAAAACTCAGCTGGCAGCCCATCCAGGCCAGGAGTTTTACCATTCTTTTGCTGCATAATTGCCTCTATTACTTCCGTAGTTGTTACTTCTTGATTCAATACTTTTTGGTATTTCTCCGGCAGTTTTGGTAAGTCTGCATTTCAGATGCATTCTTTTACTTTCTCAGTTGAAATCTCATCCTTCTGATATAGCTTTGTAAAGAAATCTTCCGCTATTTTCTTAATTTGTATACTTTGAACTTGTAGTCATCCTTCTCCATCCTTCAATTTCAAAATCAGTCTCTTCTCTCTCTCTTTCTTTACTTTATAGGCTAACCATCTCCCTGGTTTATTAGCATTTTCAAAGAAATTCTATTTGGCCAATTTCATTTGCTTGGTAAGTTCATTTGTATCCAAGGGATTCAATTTATGCTTTAAAATATTCATTTGGACCTTGAGATTTTTTTTGGATGGATCTTCCTGCAGTTCTTGTTCCCGTTTCATTAATCCCTCTACTATTTTGCTTGTTCTTGCTTTTTCTTTTTGTTTATTTTTGCTGAATATGTTATTATCAATCCCCTGACATAGGCTTTAGCTGTATCCCAGACATTTTGTAAAGAAGTTTCTTCAGTTTTATTTATTTGAAAGAATACTTGCATTTCCTTATTTATCTCTTCTATAAAATTTTTATCCTTTAATAATGCTTTATTTAAGCTCCATCTGGGTGTCCTTGCAGTTCCTTTCAGTGATATAGCTACAGGGTTGTGATCTGCCCAAACATTTGCCTCTATGTCAGCTTCTACCAAGTCTGGTACTAAGTCTGGGGTTATCCAAACCATATCAATTCTAGACCATGACCGATGTCTATTTGAGTAGAAAGAATATTTGGCAGAGGTTGGATTTTTATGCCTCCAAGCATCTATCAATCTGAGTTCTTCAATCATGTAAGAACAAGACTTTGGGAGTATCCTCCTGCCCTTTTTTCCCTTAATCTCACTCTTATGGTCCATTTTCTTGTCCACAATTGCATTGAAATCTCCCATTACACACACAGTCTGGTAGCCCACTTGTAAAAGTAAGGTATGTAATTTTTGGTAAAACATTTCCTGATGGTTGTTTGGGGCGTATATTGCCACTAAAAGCACCTTTTTAATTTTCATTGTGATTTCAACCATCAGGATCTTACCATCCTCATCAGCTAATATATATTTAGGGTCTAGTTTTTCCTTCATATATAGTGCTAGACCTCTCTTCTTTTGGGAAGCAGAAGATACAATTTTCCAAGCTTTGAACATTCCATGAATTTAACATGTTGTTTCTTAATATGTGTTTCTTGTAAGCAAATTATATCTAATTTTCGTTTTTGAAGTTGAGCGAGAATCCTTCTCCTCTTAGAGGGTCCATTTAGTCCGTTAACATTTAAAGAGAGCAATTCAATTTTCCTTCCCTTTTAAAGGCCATGTTTAAAG
This sequence comes from Varanus salvator macromaculatus, assembly GCA_023646645.1. Classification (NCBI taxonomy): domain Eukaryota; kingdom Metazoa; phylum Chordata; class Lepidosauria; order Squamata; family Varanidae; genus Varanus; species Varanus salvator. Next base: position 755,061 of record JAIXND010000746.1, on the reverse strand, counting down.
AGTATATATTATCTACTTATTCTTCGCTTTTACACTTCTACCTTTGTTCTTTTCCTTTGGCTCCAGTGTCTGTACTTCTTGTTGTGAGTCAGTATTCACTATTTCTCCTTCCTCAGAGTGGTACATTGTTAATTCCATTGATTCAGCACCTTCTCCTCCTTCTTTTGAAGCACCCAGTTCTTCCTCTTCAAGCATACTTCTAAATTTTTCATAGAACTCTTGTGCCTTGAAGATCAAGTCCAATTTATATCTTGTAGAGTTCCAAGTGAAGAATATTCCTTCTGGCATTAGCCACCTAAACATAATCTCTTTCTTAGTCAACTTTGTAGTAAGGAATAAGTATTTCTTTCGTCCTTCTCTAATCCTCCATGGTATTTGCTTCAGAACCGTCACTTCATGGCAATCATCCACCTTTAAAGGTTTCTCACATATAGCCCTCAAAACATTGTCTCTTATAGACCTTAGAGCAAATTTGACATGAACTTCCCTTGGAAGTTTGTTTCTTCTGGCATAGGTCGAGTTAACTCTGTAAATAAGATCAATCCCTGCTCCGATTTCTTCATTTTCTATTTCTAAAAGCTCTGCCAGAATGCCAATCATTAACTCTCGCAAATCTTCATTCTTTCCTTCGGGTATGTTCTGAAATTTTAAGTACTTAGATGCCTTCTCCACCTCTAGTATGGCAAGCGAATCCCATAGTGACTTGTTTGTTTGCTTAATTAATTGTCTCTTTATCTACCATTTCCAGTTTTTCATGTGCTTGTTGTATTTTTTGTGTATTCTGTTCAGTTTTAAGTCGAACGTCTGCTAATTGGGTTGAAACGTCCTTAATAGAATTATCCAGTTTGTCAAGATGTTCTCTTTGCTCATTTGAAATACTTTCCTGTCGTGTTGACATCGCCTCTTGGGATGCTTGCAAAGCTGTTAAGGATGTCTGTATCGCCAGAAGCGTCATTTGTAGCTCTTTTTGATATTTTTCAACATCTGCCGCTTTAGGCTGGTGGGTTGGGCTCTGAGCAGCTGATGTAGGTGCCAAAGAAGAGGAAGAATGCATTTTTCTCATGATGATAATAAGTTTTTGCCAAAAATTACAAGACAACAGCAGAGAAATAGAGAAAAGAAAAAGGAGGGGGGGGGAGGAACTTGCTATAAATCCAATAGCCACAGGGTGGCAGCAAAAGGCTATTTTGTAATGACGTCACAACAGAAGTGAGAGAAAAAAACGCAGGCTTGTTTTTCTCTCGAGGGATCTTGGCAGAGTTCCCTTGGCACAGAATGGAACAAAGAAACAGGATCCAAGAAAAAAAATGGCTGATCCACCAGTAAATTTTGTCCTTCTATCACTTAATTCCGCAGCAATTATTTATTTTGATTCTTTGCCCTTGGGGAGGTTAGAAAAAAAGAGATCTTTCTCTTCAGCTTCAAACTTTCCAAAAAAAGTCTCAATTCCTCTCCCCCATATCAGTCATCGCTTAGAACTCCATGGGGGGGGGGAGTGCCTCCTTCCATCAAAGGGGCTTTCCTTTTCTTCTTTATGCCAATTAGTAACAGCTGCAGCTTTTTCATGGGTAGTATTGAGGAAAAAAAGATAAAAATGCTCACCCAGCAGGTCTGATGAACTTCTAGCTAATCTTCTATGCTATTCTCCAGCCGTCAAGGACTTGCAGGGAGCTGATATCTCCCCTGTGCTGTTCGGATGAGAAAAGTCTGAATTTCTCCCAGTAAATGTGGAGCTCCCACCCCACACTAACCAGAAGAGTGTTCGGACAATCTAACCTTTGCCCCGACAGGGCTTGGATGAGCCTCCCATGGCTCACTGCCGAACAGATACCGGCGTGATAACGGGAGCCCCCGCTCTTCACAGCCGTCTCGTCCCGACGCCAACCGGAAGTCTCGGATCCGGATGGATTCCTGAAAGCTCTGGAGGAGTTTCCAGTAGATAAAGCTGGTGCTCCTGTTGATGCTCTGGTTGAACTATGGAATGGGGAAATGGCCAGAGCTATTGACACGATTGCTCCTAAGTATCCTCTCCCACCTGGCAGAGCCCGTTCATCCCCTTGGTATACACCTGAATTACGGGCGATGAAGCAAGTTGGGAGACGACTAGAGCGTAGGTGGAGGAAATCTCGGGATGAATTTGACCGAACACACTTAAGAGCTCATTATCGAGCCTATGCTGTGGTGGTGAGGGCGGCGAAGAAGAAATTCTTCTTCACTTCCATTGCCTCTTCACAGTGCCGTCCAGCAGAGCTTTTTTGGGTGGTACAGGGGCTGGTACATCCAGGGCCTAAGAAAGATCCTGTACCACCCTTGATAACCTGCTGTGACAACTTTGCCCAGCACTTCAAGGAGAAAGTTGCTCAGATTCATCACGAGCTGGACTCCACTAGTGATTCAGATTCCGTAGCGGAGGTGCCAATGTTACCGTCTGGTCACATATTATTGGATGAGTTTCATTATTGCGGCCTGATGATGTGGACAAGGTGCTTGGACAAGTACGTCCCACCACCTGTTTACTTGACCCTTGCCCGTCGTGGCTACTGTCCAAAGTCAAACACGGGATTGGTGCCTGGATCCTGGAGGTCATCAATGCCTCTCTGAGGGACAGCCGGATGCCTGCCTCTCTAAAAGAGGCAGTGGTTAGGCCGGTCCTAAAGAAGGCGTCCTTGGATCCAGAGATGGCCGCCAATTATAGACCAGTGGCCAACATCCCGTTCTTGGGCAAGGTGTTGGAACGGGTGGTGGCAGGACAACTCCAAGCTCTCTTGGATTAGACTGATTATCTGGACCCATTTCAGTCCAGCTTCAGACCTGGGTATGGTACTGAATCTGCCTTGGTCACTCTGTATGATGACCTGTGCAGGGAGACAGACGGGGAGTGTGTCCCTGTTGGTTCTCCTGGACCTCTCAGTGGCTTTCAATACCATTGACCATGGTATCCTTCTGGATAGGCTAAGGGGGCTGGGAGTAGGAGGCACTGCTTGGCAGTGGTTCCGCTCCTACCTCGACGGCCAATTCCAGAAGGTGGTGCTGGGGGACTTTACCTCTGCGCCATGGCAGTTATGCCATGGAGTTCCACAGGGGTCTATTCTGTCCCCCTTGCTCTTCAACATCTACATGAAACTGCTGGGAGAGGTGTCCGGAGGTGTGGGCTGCGGAATCATCAGTATGCCCTTATATGCCCTCCCACCCTTTAAGATCTGCAACGGCAGCCCTCCTCCGGGAACCCTCTGTGAGGGAGATTAAGTGGGTGAGCACCCAGAGGAGGGCTTTCTCGGCAGTGGTGCCCAAACTATGGAATGTGCTCCCTGGAGAGGTTCGCCTGGCGCCGTCGTTATTTGTTTTTCGGCGCCAGGCGAAGACCTTTCTATTCAAGATGTATTTTAATTGTTAGTTTGTTGATTTGAGTTATAGGTTATTATGTATTTATGTATTTGAGTATTGTTTAATGTCGGTTGTATTGGTATTTGGGTTTCGAGGTGGATGGTGTTTATTTATTTAATTTACTTGGTTTTCATTTGTATTTAAGTTAACCGTATTTAAGTTGCCGAGATGCACCAAGGGGGGAGGGATAAATTAATATATGTTATGATTTTATTGTATTTTAAAATTGTTGTGAGCCGCCCCGAGGCTTTGTTGCGATGGGGCGTCATATAAATGTTTTAATAAATAAATGAATGAATGAATATGCTGATGATACCCAGCTCTACCTCTCTTTTTCAACCAATCCAGGTGAGGCAGTGGCTCTACTGAACCGGTGCCTGGCCGAGGTGATGGGCTGGATGAGGGCCAATAAACTGAAGCTCAATCCAGACAAGACAGATGTCCTGTTAGTGGGTGGCTCGGGCTCTGGGGTAAGTGACTTGGACCTTGTCCTGAATGGGGTTGCACTCCCTCTAAAAGACAGAGTCCGCAGCTTGGGAGTGCTCCTCGACCCAGAGCTTTCTTTGGATGCTCAAGTGACTGCTGTGGCGAGGAGCACTTTCCTTCAGCTTCGGCTAATCCATCAGCTGCGTCCCTACCTGGAGGACGACTGCCTAGCGACAGTGACACATGCATTGGTTACTTCCTGATTGGACTACTGTAACGCGCTCTACGTGGGGCTGCCCTTGAAGACAGTCTGGATACTTCAGATGATGCAAAACAGAGCAGCCAGGTTGCTGACGGGGACTAGGCATTACTCTCACATAACCCCAGTCCTCTACCAGCTTCACTGGCTCCCCATTGAAGTCCGGGCTCAATTCAAGGTGCTGGTTATCACCTACAAAGCCCTTAACAGCTTGGGATCTGGATACCTAAAGGAACACCTGCTTCCTTATTTGCCCTCCTGTCCCTTGATATCGGCAGCAGAGGCCCTCCTCTGGGAGCCCTCCAGGAGAGACATCAGGAGGCAAAGTACCCGGAGGAGGGCTTTCTCTGCGGTGGCGCCCCATCTGTGGAATGCACTCCCCAGAGAGGTCCGCCTGGTACCGTCATTATTTGTTTTTCGGCACCAGGCTAAGACCTTTTTATTTAAAAAATATTTTAATAACGTTTAATATCTATAGGTTTTAATTGTGCAGCCAGGGTGTTTCCAGATTTTAATTGTATATTGTACCATGTTTATTTATTTATGTGAGCTGTCCCGAGGCTATAAGCGATGGGACGGCATACAAAAACTCTAAATAAACAAACAAACAAACTTAGCTGTAAGATAAATTCCCAAATATTTAACCTTTTTAACAATCTGAAAGTCTACTTGTTCCACCAGAGTTTTTCTCTGCTCCTGTGTGAGATTTTTTACTAACAATTTCATCTTTTCTCTGTTTATTTTCATCCCAGTAACCTCGCCATACTCTTCAATCCTTTGTAGGAGTTTAGGCATTGTTACTAAAGGTTCCTCAGTTATGAAAACTAGGTCATCTGCAAATGCTTGCAATTTATAGCTTTCATCTCTAATTCTAGTACCTTTGATGTCCATATCGCCCCTGATATTTCTGTTTAACACTTCTAGGATCAATATAAACAACAGTGGTGATAGCGGGCATCCTTGTCTTGTACCCTTTTGTATGTCTATAATATTTGTAAATTCTCCATTGATTATAATCCTAGCAGACTGCTTTTGATAGATGCTTGATATCGCGTTAATGAACTTTTCACCAAACTCCATGTGAACTAGTTGTTGCTTCATAAATTGCCAATTAACATTGTCAAAAGCCTTCTGTGCGTCCATGAATAGCAGTGCCATTGATTTTCCGTATGTATCTCATAGTACTCTAAGATGTCCAGGATAGTTCTCATATTATTCCTCATTTGTCTTTTAGGTAAAAAACCATTTTGATTTGAGTGAATAAAATCTGTTAAATACTTCTTCAATCTTTCTGCCATTACAGAGGCAAAAATTTTGTAATCCATATTTAATAGTGATATAGATCTATAGTTTTGAATCTGTGTCAAGTCCGTGTCTTCTTTTGGTATTAATGTAATATTCGTCTCTGTCCAAGTATTTGGTGTTTTAGCATTTAACAATGCTGCATTACATATACCCTTAAGAAGCATAGCAAAAATTCCTTCAAAGGATTTATAAAACTCTGCTGGTAGCCCATCTGGGCCAGGAGTTTTGTCATTCTTTTGTCTCTTAATTGCCTCTATTGCTTCTGTGAGTGTTACTTCTCGATTCAATACTTTTTGGTATTTCTCCGGTAACTTTGGCAGGTCTCCCTTCCGGATATATTCATTTACTTTCTCAGTTGAGGTCTCTTTATTCTGGTACAGCTTTGCAAAGAAATCTTCTGCTATTTTCTTGATATGTATACTTTGTACTTGCAGTCGTCCTTCTCCATCCTTCAATTTACTTATTAGTCTCTTCTCTCTTTCCTTCTTTACTTTATAAGCTAACCATCTCCCTGGTTTATTAGCATTTTCAAAGAAGTTCTGTTTGGTCAATTTCATTTGCTTAGTGAGTTCGTTTGTATCCAGGAGGTTCAGTTTATGTTTTAGAATATTCAGAGGTTCTATTCCCTGCCCCGACAGGGCTTGGATGAGCCTCTCACAGCTCACTGTCGAACAAATTACCGGCGGGATTACGGGAGCCCCTGTTCTTCACAGCCGTCTCGCCACGATGTCAACCAGAAGTCTTCACCTTTTGAGAAAGTTTTTGGTAGACCATGGCCAATACACAACGTGCCACCACAAGGGGAATGGATGGTGGGAGATGCTTTGATGACCAGATATGTGCAGTCTCTTTCCTGGGCTCTTTCTTATATTCATTCCACAGTGTTGTGTGAGAGACTGTTTAACCCTTTAAGACCTTAAGACCTTTTTATTTAAACAACATTTTAATAAGTGTTGATTTTATTTATTGGTTTTAAATTATTCCCAGGATGTTTCCAGATTTTATATGTATTTGTATAGATATTTATTTATATGTTGGAAGCCATCCCGAGGCTTATGCGAATGGGACGGCATATAAAAATTCCAAATAAATAAATAAGAAATAAAACCCGGATGGCCCTGTTCACGAAATACAGCCCAGTGACTGGGTGGCTGTGAAGGTGTGGAACTCTCAGCTCCTGCAACCCCAATGGACTGATCCCATGCTGGTGCTCCTGACAGCAGATACCACAATAAAAGTCACCAGTCTGAAATCATGGGTACATCACTCCTGGGTTAAAAAAAAGGTTCCAGAACCTGAGCAGTGGATGGTGACAGTTCCCAAAACTCAAGCCCTGAAAGGAGATATACGGCTGCTGTTCAAACAAAAGGGGATCTGAGTGTTTAATGCTGTTCCTTGTCACTAATGGACTTGGCTTCTTTACATTACTCATAGTATCTGGTGTTGTCCTGTTTTGTATCTTTGAGGGGAGGTGATTTTGGGGAGTAAGATCTGGACTGATTCAGTGCAGTCTCTGCAGACAGCTACATTATGAAGGTTTCCTTTGTGCTTCTTGTCCTGTGGCTTCTCCTTTCTACCACCTCTTCCAAGTCAAACACACTGTTGTGTAATCCATGTTACTTTTGGGTTTGTATAAAGGGTCAGTTACATCAAGCTTTTTCATACCTGACCCATATCAACTCGGCCTGCTATTGTAGTGGCCAGGTAAGGGACTGCAATGAGAATGGCAGACAGTACTCGCTGGTGCCCAATGAAGGGTACTCTGGACCTGTCAATGGAATTCCCTGTCCCCTCAGAAAAAGGTGGGTATATCTCCACCCAGCAGGACTACAGGGAACTGGACCAGAGACCTGGGACAAAATCGGGCATGAAGTGTTCAGGGCTAAGACAAAACTGATTGCTCCCAAACCAATTGCTCCCAAACCGATTGCTCCCAAACTGATTGTCCCTAAAAGAACTGCTCCCCAGGTTTTCCCTTCTCTGTATCAGGAACTTGAGGCCGAAGTAGACTTCCTAGTCTCATCCACCAACTTGTTCGTTGATTTAGGTGAACACATAGCTCACACCCTCAATGTGACCAACTGCTGGGTGTGCAGGGGGGCTCTCATGAGTGAACAATGGCCCTGGGAGGCCATGGAAGTAACCCCTGAAGCCTTGACACAGCTAAACTAATCCCTCACTTATTCATTCAAGGCTCGACCTCAACTATGAACATTAACCTCCCGACTATTTGGGACCTTTTGTGTATCTCGAGACCCCACTGGTACCTTCTCTCAGCCAGTGGGAGACTCTGGCTGCAGGAGTTCCCTTGTAGCCAAGGAAACTTCAGCTGATTGGTGGCCTCTGAACGTGTCATAGACTAACCCATTTGCAAAATTTACTCTGTTAAGCGAACTTTGGGCTGCCCCTGGAAATATTTCACTCCGGTGGTTAGCGCCTGATGGTCTTTTCCAGATATGCAGTAGGGACGCTTATTCCCAGCTTCCTTCTTGATGGTTTGGCTCCTGTGTTCTCGGAACTATACAACCAGGAAATTTCCTGCTCCCTAAGAAGGATGGGGAGACACCAGGGGTCCCTATATTTATTTATTATTTAATTATTAAAAACTTTTGTATGCCGTCCTTTATATGAATATCTCAGGATGGCTCACAGCAATTTAAAGGAACAATTTTTTAAAAATCTAATAACATCCAATAACAATTAAAACAATTGTTGTTAGTTGCAAAGTCGTATCCGACCCATCGCGACCCCATGGACAACACTCCTCCAGGCCCTCCTGTCCTCCACCATCTCCCAGAGTCCACTCAAGCTCACACCAACCGCCTCAGTGACTCCATCCAGCCACCTCATCCTCTGCCGTCCCCTTCTTCTTTTGCCATCTATTGTTCCCAGCATCAGGGTCTTCTCCAGGGAGTCCTTCCTTCTCCTTAGGTGGCCAACGTATTTGAGTTTCATCTTCAGGATCTGGCCTTCTAAAGAGCAGTCAGGGTTGATCTCCTCTAGGACTGACTGGTATGATCGTCTTGCAGTCCAAGGGCCTCGCAGGAGTCTCCTCCAGCACCACAATTCAAAGGCCTCAATCCTCTGGCGCTCAGCCTTCCTTATGGTCCAGCTTTCACAGCCATACATTGCAACTGGGAAAACCATAGCCTTGACTGTACGCACTTTTGTTGGCAGGGTGATGTCTCTGCTTTTTAGTATGCTGTCTAGACTTGCCATAGCTTTCCTCCCCAGGAGCAAGCGTCTCTTAATTTCCTGGCTGCAGTCCCCGTCTGCGGTCATCTTGGAGCCCAGGAAAATAAAATCTGTCATTACCTCCATTTCTTCCCCATCTATTTGCCAGGAAGTGAGAGGACCAGATGCCATGATCTTAGTTTTCTTAATGTTATGTTTCAGGCCAACTTTTGCACTCTCCTCCTTCACCCGCATCAAGAGGCTCTTTAGTTCCTCTTCACTTTCTGCCATGAGAGTGGTATCATCTGCATATCTGAGGTTGTTGATATTTCTCCCAGCAATCTTGATTCCAACTGGCGATTCATCTAGCCCCGCCTTTCTCATGATGTGATCTGCATATAAGTTAAATAGGCAGGGCGACAGTATACAGCCTTGCTGAACTCCTTTCTCAATTTTGAACCAATCAGTGGTTCCGTGTCCGGTTCTCACTGTTGCTTCTTGACCTGCATATAGGTTTCTCAAGAGACAAATAAGATGGTCTGGTACTCCCATCTCTTTAAGAACTTGCCACAATTGGTTGTGATCTACACATGTGATCTACACATGTTAAGCTCTTTCTTGTATAGTTCTTCCGTGTAATCTTGCCACCTCTTCTTACTCTCTTCTGCCTCTGTTAGGTCCCTGCCATTTTGGTCCTTTATTATGCCCATCTTTGCATGAAATGTTCCCTTCATATCTCTAATTTTCTGGAAGAGATCTCTGGTCCTCCCTATTCTATTGTTTTCTTCTATTTCTTTGCACTGTTCATTTAGGAAGGCATTCTTATCTCTTCTAGCTGTTCTCTGGAATTCTGCATTCAATTGTTTGTATCTTTCTCTTTCTCCCTTGCCTTTCGCTTCCCTTCTTTCCTCAGCTATTTGTAAAGCTTCCTCAGACAGCCATTTTGCTTTCTTGCATTTCTTTTTCTTTGGGATGGTTTTAGTTGCTACCTCTTGCACAATGTTGCGAACCTCCATCCATAGTTCTTCAGGCACTCTGTCTATCAGATCTAATTCCTTAAATCTATTTGTCACCTCCACTGTATATTCATCAGGGATATGATTTAGGTCATACCTGAGTGGCCTAGTGCTTTTCCCTACTTTCTTCAATTTAAGCCTAAATTTTGCAACGAGAAGCTCATGATCGGGGCCACAATCAGCTCCTGGTCTAGTGTTTACTGACTGTATAGAGCTTCTCCATCTTTGGCTGCAGAGCACATAGTCAATCTGATTTCTGTGTTGACCGTCTCATGATGTCCATGTGTAGAGTCATCTCTTGGGTTGTTGGAAAAGAGTGTTTGCCATGACCATAGTATTCTCTTGACAAAATTCTACCAGCCTGTGCCCTGCTTCATTTTGTACTCCAAGGCCAAACTTATACCAGTTATCTTTTGGCTTCCTACTTTAGCATTCCAATCCCCCATGATGATAAGGACATCATTTTTGGGTGTTGATTCTAGAAGGTGTTGTAGGCCTTCATAGAACAGGTCAACTTCAGCCTCTTCAGCACCAGTGGTTGGGGCATAGACTTGGACTATTGTGATGTTGAATGGTTTGCCTTGGATTCGAACTGAGATCATTCTGCCATTTTGGAGATTGTATCCTAGTACTGCTTTCCCTACTCTTTTATTGACTATGAAGGCTACTCCATTTCTTCTGAGGGATTCTTGCCCGCAGTAGTATACCTGATGGTCATCTGAACTAAATTCACCCATGCCTGTCCATTTTAGTTCACTGATTCCTAAGATGTCGATGTTCAGTCTTGTCATCTCTTGTTTGACCACATCCAGCTTGCCTTGATCCATGGATCTTACATTCCAGGTTCCTATGGAGTATAGATCTTTGCAGCATCAGACTCTCATTTCACCACCAGATACATCGGCAACTGAGTGTCCTTTCGGCTTTGACCAAGTCGCTTCACTCTTTATTTATTTATTATTTATTTATTTATTTATTTATTTATTTATTTAGAAATTTATAGGCCGCCCCTTGCGACAAGCCTCGGGGCAGCTCACAACAACAACAAAAACAACAAGTTCTAAAACATTAAAAACTTTCTGGCGCTACTAGTACTAGCCCTCTGCTCTTCCCCAGTAGCACATTGGACACCTTTCGACATGAGGGGCTCATCTTCCGGCATCATATCTTTTTGCCCTTTGGTACTGTCCATGGGGTTTTCATGGCAAATATACTGGAGTGGGTTGCCATTTCCTTCTCCAGTGGATCACGTTTTTGTGTAAAACAATAAACACACATTAAAAAAATAAGACAGAAACAAAACAAAACAAAGGCGACTGCAAAACCATTAACCTATTAATTTTTTAAATACCACTTAAATAAAAAGGTTTTGACCTTGTGCCAAATAGAGTATAAGCTCAGCACCAGACGTACCTCTCTGAAATGAGTGTCATCAGCGTACTGATGACTCCGCAGCCCAAACCTCTCCCAGAGGTTTCATGTAGATGTTAAAGACCATGGGGAACAAAATAGAGCCCTGTGGAACTCCATGGCAAAGCTGCCATGGCACAGAGCTAAAGTTCCCCAGCACCACTTTCTGGAATCAACCAGCCAAATAGGAGCAGAACCATTGCCATGCAGAGCCTCCTACTTCCAACCCAGCCAGCCTATCCAGAAGGATACCATGGTCGATGGTATCGAAAGCCTCTGAGAGGTCCAGGAGAACCAAGTGGGACCCACTCCCCCATCCCTCTCCCTGCACAGGTCATCGTACAGGGCGACCAAGGCAGATTCAGCACCATAACTGGGTCTGAAGCCGGACTGAAATGGATCCAGATAAACAGTTTCATCCAAGAATGCCTGGAGTTGTCCCACCATCACCCGCTCTTATACCTTGCCCAAGAACGGAATATTGGCCACCAGTCTAAAGTTGGTGGCCACCTCTGGGTCCAGGTATGCCCTCTTCAGGACAGACCAGATCACTGCCTCCTTCAAGGGGACTGGGACCCGGCCCTCCCTCAGTGAGCCATTAATAACCTCCTGGACCCAGGAACCAATTCCGTGTTTGGCTTTGGTAAGTAGCCAGGAAGGGCAAAGGTCAAGCAACCAGGTGGTAGGGTTGCCCAAGAACGGGATGTTGGCCACCGGCCTATAATTGGTGGCCACCTCTGGGTCCAAGGACGCCTTCTTCAGGATGGGCCTGATCACTGCCTCCTTCAAGGGCGTAGGGACCCGACCCTCCCTCAGAGAAGCGTTAATGAGCCAGTGTGGAGTAGTGGTTAAGAACATGGGACTGGGACTCAGACGATCTGGGTTCTAGTCCCCGCTCAGCCATGGAGCCAACTGGGTGACTCTGGGCCAGTCACAGACTCTCAGCCCAGCCTCCCTCACAGGGTTGTTGTGGGGATAAGATGGAGGAAGAGAATGATGTAAGCTGCCTTGAGCCCTTTGTAGGAAAAAGGCAGGATATAAATCGAAAAATAAAAATAAATAAATAAAATGATCTCCCGGACCCAGGAACCAGTTCCGTGTTTGGCTTTGGTAAGTAGCCAGGAAGGGCAAAGGTCAAGCAACCAGGTGGTAGGGTGTACCAGTCCAAGCACCTTGTCCACATCATCAGGCTGCATCAACTGGAACTCATCCAACAATGATGGACCAGACGGGGCTCTAGGCACTTCCCATAATGGAAACCTATTACCCGTGGAATCCAGCCCGTGATGCATCTGAGCGATTTTCTCCTTAAAATGCTGGGTGAAATCGTCACAACGGGCTCTCGATGGTGCCACTGGATCTTTTTTAGGGCCAGAATGTATCAGGCCATGCACCACTTGAAAGAGCTCTGCTGGACAGCACTGAGGAGGCAATGGAAGCAGGGAAGAACTGCCTCTTCGCCGCCCTCACCGCCACAGCATAGGCTCGATAATGAGCATGTAAGTGTGTTTGGTCAGATTCACCCCGTGATTTCCTCCACCTGCACTCTAATCATCTCCCAGCCCGCTTCATCACCTGTAACTCAGGCGTATGCCATGGTGCCGAGCGGGCTCTGCCTGACGGGAGAGAACGCTTAGGAGCAATCATGTCGATTGCCCTGGTCATTTCCCCATTCCACAAATCAACCAGTGTCGACAAGTGTCGTGCAGGAGAGCACTACAGTGGCTCCTCCTCGCGAGGAGGAGGTAACCATGATTACCAGGAGCAGGAGAGAGCAGACGCTTCCAGAAGAAGAAATCGATCAGGGCCTCCGGCCGCTTCCCGGGAGGCTAGCCCTTTAAACCAGACAGACTGTGAAGGAGAGAGGGAGGGGGAAAATACTGTGCCGGAGGAGGAGGAGAGCAGCGGGCCGGAAGGGGACGGGCAGCCAGGGGGCATTGACTTGATTGACGCCAACCAACGACGAATGATGCGCTCTTATCAGCCTCGCGAGCAACGGAGAAGAAAGAGACAGGAGGAGGGGGAGGGATGAGATTCATTCTCAGGGGAACATCGTTCGTTCATACACGTGCCTTGCCGTTAGGATAGTTGTTTAACCGTAAATTGGTTGTTTAACCCTCCCGCCCCTTACGATCTGCAGCTGACGCTCTCCTCCGGGAACCCTCTGTGAGAGATATAAGGAGGGTGAGCACCCGGAGGAGGGCCTTCTCTGCGGTGGCGCCCCATCTGTGGAATGCACTCCCCAGAGAGGCTCGCCTGGCGCCGTCTTTATTTGCTTTTCGGCGCCAGGCGAAGACCTTTTTATTTAAGCAATATTTTAAATGTTAATTTACTTTAAATTTTAGTTCAATTATATTGTATTTGTATGTTTTAATTCGGACCTTGAGATGGGCCAGTTTTAAGGTTTTAATATTGTGTAGGCTTTTTAATTTTTGTATAGCGTCTAGCCTACAAGGTTTTTGAGGTTGTGAGCTACCCCGAGGCTTGTGGCAAGGGGCGGCCTATAAATCTGTTAATAAATAAAATAAATAAAAAATAGATTATGAGCAATAAACCAATTTAGAACCTCAGCTCCTGTTTGAAGAATTTATTGCAGCTAAAGCACTTCCAAGCGTGAGGGTGTTTTTATAACACCCTGACAACAACAGGAGTGCCAGCTTTATCAACCGGAAAAATCCCCCAGGCTCCATGAGACTCTGGGGGCGGACCGTTTTAATAGGGTCTGCACCCTTGCAGAGGGAGAAACTGGCCCCGAGTTCAAACCTCACGAGGAAGTGATCTGACCATGACAAAGGGGTTGATGTCAAACCCCTCACTTCCAGATCACCTTCTTCCTGCTCCGTCAAGAAAACTAGGTCCAGAGTGTGACCTCTTTTGTGGGTTGGGCTGGTGACATGTTGAGACAGCCCCATGGCCATCATGGAGGCCATGAAGTTCTGAGCTGCCCCGGTCAGAACAGCTTCGGCGTGCAGATTGAAGTCCCCCAGAACCAACATCCTGGGGTTCCTCAGCACCAGATCTGAGACGATCTCCATCAGCTCAGGCAGGGAGTCTGCTGGGCAGGAGGGTGCACGGTACACCAGCAGAATCCCTAGTCTGTCTCAATCAGCCAACACCAGGTATAAACACTCTAGACCTGGTCTTGAGGGGACTGGAAGCCCCGTGCAGGAAATTGAGGCTTGATGAACCAGAGCAACCCCTCCCCCCCCCCAGGGCATGGCTGGTGCTGGCATCAGATACCCAGGTGGGCACAGCTGAGTAAGGGAGTCATCCCCCCCTTCTCCCGCCCAGGTCTCCATAATGCACGCCAGGTCGGCCCACTCATCCATGATTAAATCATGGGTGAGGGATGTTTTATTATGGACCAACTTGGCGTTCATCAACAGCACTGGCAACCTTCTGGCTGGGGGAATAACCAGAAGAGGGGACAGACACCAGACATCTGTCCCTCCTTCTTCTATGATGACATGTTTTCTTTCTGCGACGGGGGCGGCATAAAAATGCTTGAATGAATGAATGAATGAATGAATGAATGAATGAATGAATGAATGTTAGGCCTACCATGTTAGACTAAAATGTCTTTAGAGGGGAAAATTTAAAGAGCCAGAGCAATGCCAGAGTTAGTTCAATAAGAGCAGAGAATGCAGAAGTAGTCATGTGGAGGGAGGGACCAACCCAGGAAGGGGAAATGGACTTGTTATGAACACTCTTTCCTTTCTGTCAGAAGAGAAAAATATTCCAGGCATGCAGAGTTCTTTTTAAAACTTTATTGGAATGAAGGGAACAGAAAAAAATAGTTTCCTTCCCATTTTCCTGTTCCCCTGAGCACATGCTCGCCTCCCCCTTTTGAACCCTGCCCTGGCCACTTGTTCCCTCCTCCTTTCCCCTAATTGGCTAATAGGGTACTGAGAGTTACACTCTTTCCGCCCGCCTGCTCCGCGCTGCCCCAACCCTGGCCCTTCTTCCCAATCCAGCCCTGCCCCTGGTGGGCTGCAATAGGCTCATCTTGTTCTGCCCAGCTTGTCAATCTTGCTTATTTGTAAGCCAGAAGCCACTTAGTTAATATCCATCCGTTTTGTCTACATTCCAACTCCCTGCGTGCCCCCCTTCTTTTCTTGTTGAAAAGGGAGTTTTCTTGCTCCTTCTCCTTTCTTTCTCTTTCATTCCCCTTGTTCCAAATCACCTTCCCTCCCTTTCCTATCAGACTGGAGTATCCCAGCTCAGTCATGATATAGAATAAGATTAAAATACAGTAATATTAAAATCCCCAACCCCCCACAATAAAAGAACAAAGTCCCTGGCTCAGCCCAGCCCCGTCCAGCCCAAAACGGCTCGGCGCAGTCGGAGCAGCGAGGGCAGGAATGATCCCATGCAAATCTGGAACATGTTCAGAGTTGTAGGCCTTTTTTCTGTCTAGATTTGCATGATGTTGTGCCTCAAAAATATTTAATTCCTAGCACAGGTGAATGGAAGAGCAGCAGAAACTGGGCAGTTCCCAAACTCTCCTGAGCAGCTAATGTTTTTACCAGGTCTCTGAGAATGTAGAAAGTCAGGGCCACACTGGGCAAGCTTCACAAAAGTTTTGTGAGTCTGTGCATGTCCAGCTTGAACCTCGAATCTGTCCCTCCCCTGGCATGAAAATGGATCTTGCTGTGGGGGGACTTTGTTTGTTTGACATGATGTGGTGTAAATTTACCCAAACTTGATTTTACCTGAGATTCCAGATGAGGAACCAAGTGACTCTTTTCCTGCTTTGAAATTGAGAAAAATCCTCACAATTATTTCTGAAGCAATAATGTGCAAATGCAGATTTTATGCATGTCTTTGTCTTGGGGAGCAGGGGCAGAGCCTGGCCAAATACATCCTTGTTTCATTGTCCTTGAGGGGAATAGAGTAAATTTATTACTCTTTATTACTCTATTTATATCCCACCTTTTTTCCTTCAAAGGAATGCAAACCAACTTGCATACTCCTCCCCCTCCTCTGTTTTACCTTCATAACAACCCTGTGAGGTAGGCTGGGCTGAGAGTCTGTGACTGGCCCAAAGTCCCCCAGTTGGCTCCATGGCCGAGCGGGGACTAGAACCCAGGTCGTCTGAGTCCCAGTCCCACGCTCTTAACCACTACACCATAGTGATTCTCCAGATCTTGAAAGAGCAAGTGAAGATTTATGGAATTACCAATTTATGCAACAAAATCTTGTAATATGTAACATTTGTGTTTCAGTGACAGCTGCCAGTTGGAATAATTCTATCTCCACTGAACATGCATAGTCTGCACTGGGTTGACCTTGGGGTCTCTCAAAATTTGTCCTGCAGAATTTTTTTTTCTTTTGGGGAACTTACGCAGACTTAGAAGCTTCCCCCAAGTTTGCTGATCACTTGCCTCTTGTGTGAGGATGGTGCCAGTTGGTTGTATCACCACCAGCACTCATCTCTTGGTGAGCGTGACAGCTCTCCTTGCTTCTTGAGAGTGAACCCTAGGCTTGAGTCTCTCTGCCAGAGCTGAGCAGAGAGACTGGATTATGTCATATGAAACAAACTGGGCAAATGCCACCCTTTCGATCTTTAGAATCACAAGTATCCTTGACTTCTCTACCTCATTTATCCTTGCTGGTGTTCTTGTCTGTCTCCTCTGGGACAGCTAGAATCAAGATTGACTGAGAGACGCAGAGAGAGGGGGCACAGTGCCTTGGAGGGACGGCCCCAAAGGGTTCATAAACCCAGTGTAAGTTGACCTTAGTCAAAATGAGAGGACAACTGTTTAGCCTGTGTGACTGTTATTGTAATACTGTTTGGAATAAAGACATTTGTAGCTTCAACTGGAGTGATTGCTTTCGTTGGGAAGGAGCGCCCACCTCACGACAGCCACGTGGGCTCTGCCACTTGTCCCCCATCCTGTCCTGGTGGCACCTATTCCTGAGTCCCAAGGGCAAGACCTTGCACTTATCCACATGGAATGCCATCCTGTTGTCCCCTGCCCACTTCCACAGCCTGTCTGGCTTCTTCTGGATCTGGATCACCTGCTCCTCAGTTGTGGCCACTGCCCCCACTTTGGTATTGTCTGTGAATTTAGTCAGCAGACTGGTTCTCCCTTCCTCCAGGTCACTGATGAAAAGGTTGAACAGAATCGGTTCCAGAACTGAGCCCTGGGGGACCCCACTTGTCACCAGCTGCCATTCTGATGATTCCCCACTGATAGTCACCCTCTGTTTGCAGTCCATCAACCATGCCCTCATCCATCGCACAGTGGATTGATCTATCCCAAAACTCAATAATTTCTTGGCCAGGATATCATACAGCATTTTGTCAAAGGCCTTGCTGAGATCCAGGCAAACCACATCCACCACGTCCCCTCTGTCTAGCCACCTCGAGACCTTATTATAGAATTCCACAGGGTTTGTCTGGCAGGGTCTGGTTGTACGGAATCCGTGCTGTGTGGCTGCCAACCTCCCATCCCTATCTAGGGTTTCGAGAGCTTTCCCTATTATGAGCCTTTCCATCGTCTTTCCCAGAATGGACATAAGGCTAACTGGCCTGTAGTTCCTCATATCCCCCCTGCTTCCCATTTTGAAGATTGGATCCACTGATGCCACCCTCCAGAACTTCTTCCATTTTCCACGAGGCCTCAGAAATGGAGGCCAACAGATGTGAGAGCACCCCTGCCAATTGCTGAAGTATCCTTGGGCATAACCCATCAGGGTCCAGCACCTTTGTAATGGCCAGGGCCCTGAGGAGCTCCTCAACTTCTAGAGAGGTGACTCCACTCTGTGCCCCCATAACCCCAACCTCATCTAGCCCCCCAGGTAGAACTCCCCCAGTCCACTTTGGAGAGAACACAGAAGCAAAATAATATTGAACATATGTGCCTGTTTGTGATTGTGAGGTTCTGAGGCAGCATCAGGGCTCCATCTGCTGGCCAGAGACCAGAATAGCAGCCCTGGGGGTTGCAGGACCGGGCCCACAGCCAATCGTAGCCACCTGGGCTGTTATGAGCACCACCAGGGAGCCCTGAGGGACGAGCTAGAGAAGAGCCAGCTCTTCCCTCCAGATGCTCCCTCTGCAACAAAGGCCTTTGGTGGTGTTGGAGCTCCCTGTGCCTTCTGGAACCCGCTTCTGGAGACTCTGCCTGCCCCCTTGCTCCTGCCTCCGCTTCTGGACCCTGTCTGGCTACTCTGTTTTCACCTGCTCCACTTATTTTAACTAATGTACTGTTTATGTTTTGTATGGAGCCAGAGGCATTGTGCAATGGGGCTCTGTTTGAATGCACAGCATCCTAGTTTTATTTGCTAGTTTTAGCTTGTATTTGCATTTTATTATATTGGGTTTTAATTGCCATGGGAGTTCCTAGGGAGTGGGTGGGCACTCCCATTGGGGTGGTTACAGGCTGGAGGTTTAACATGTTATTACAGAAGAAGGGGAAACAGATGGTTAGTATCTGTCCCCTCTTCTGGTTTCTCCTCCAACTGGAAGGTTCCAGACAGCAATATCAACCAGCCCTCAGGCTTGGTGCTGCTGCTGCTGAATGCCAGGTTGGTCCAGAACAAAACAACTCTCATCCATGATTTAATCGTGGATGAGGGGGCCGACCTGGTATGCATTACAGAGACCTGGGTGGGAGAAGGGGGGGTATGCCACTCACCCAGCTGTGCCTGCCCAGGTATCTGGTGTGGCATCAACCCCACCTTGAGGGAAGAGGAGGGGGTGTGGCCCTATTTTACCAAGACTCAATCTCCCTCACAGGGCTTCTGGTCCCTTCAAGTTGGAGTCTGGAGTGTCTGTAAGTGGTGCTGGGAAATTGAGACAGACTAGGGATTCTGTTGGAGTACCGCACACCCTTCTGCCCATCAGACTCCCTGCCTGAGCTGACGGAGATCGTCTCGGACCTGGTGTTGAAGACCCCCAGGATGTTGGTTCTGGGGGACTTCGATTTCCATGCCAAGGCTGTTCCGTCCAAGGCAGCTCAGGACTTCATGGCCGCCATGGCAGCCATGGGGCTGTCTCAACATGTCACCAGCCCAACCCATGAAAGAGGCTACACTCTGGGACTTCCAGTTGACATCGCAGCAAGACAGCAGTGAAGAACGGGAGCTCTGTACTTCATGCTGAAATCCGTTCTACAGAGGGTCTAGGGAGGCCCATCCAAGCCCTGTCGGGGCAGGGATTAGAAGTCCGAGCACACTTCTGGCTTGTGGGGGGCGGCGGTCCCCCACCCACTGGGAAAAGCTCATGGATTCTCAGTGAACAGAGGAGAGGGGTGCACCTTCCCCTCACTAGCTGTTGGCTCTGGCTTAATAGTGAAAAAGATAGAAGATACATTAATTGATAGAAAAAGATTTCTTTTTGTTTTGTTTCTGCATGCCTCTCTTGGAGACAACATGGTGATCTGATCTTTTTCGGAGTTCATGCTTGAAATTGAAACTTTTTTCTTTTGTTATAACAATAAATACCTATTTGCTGCCACCCTATGGCCATTTTATCGTATAACAGATATATTGTTTTTGGGCAAGGTACTAGAGCGAGTGGTGGTGGGACAACTCCAAGCACTCTTGGAGGAGACGGATTATCTGGACCCATTTCAGTCCGGCTTCAGACCCGGGTACAGCACTGAATCTGCCTTGGTCGCCCTGTACGATTTTATTTTATTTATTTTATTTATTTGGAAATTTATAGGCCGCCCCTTGCCACACGATGACCTGTGCAGGGAGAGGGACAGGGGGAGTGCGTCCCTGTTGGTTCTCCTGGACCTCTCAGCGGCTTTCGATACCATCAACCATGGTATCCTTCTGGATAGGCAAGCGGGATTGGGGGTCGGAGGCACTGCTCTGCAGTGGTTCCACTCCTATCTCAATGGCCGATTCCAGAAGGTGGTGCTGGGGGACTATGGCTCTGCGCCATGGCAGCTATGCCATGGGGTACCTCAGGGGTCCATTCTGTCCCCCTTGCTATTTAACATCTGCATGAAACCGCTGGGAGAGGTCATCAGGAGGTCTGGGCTGCGGAGTCACCAGTACGCTGATGACACCCAGCTCTACCTCTCGTTCTCTACCGATCCAGGTGAGGCGGTGGCTGTGCTGAACCGGTGCCTGGCCGAGGTGATGGGCTGGATGAGGGCCAATAAACTGAGGCTCCATCCAGACAAGACAGAGGTCCTGCTGGTGGGCGGTTCGGGTCTCAGA
Organism: Varanus salvator macromaculatus; assembly: GCA_023646645.1. Taxonomy (NCBI): domain Eukaryota; kingdom Metazoa; phylum Chordata; class Lepidosauria; order Squamata; family Varanidae; genus Varanus; species Varanus salvator. The sequence goes on along the minus strand of JAIXND010000746.1, from coordinate 734,910 downwards.
GTGGGGGACTTGGGCCTTGTCCTGGATGGGGTTGCACTCCCTCTAAAGGACAAGGTCCGCAGCTTGGGGGTACTCCTCGACCCGGAGCTGCCGTTACAGGCCCAGGTAACGGCAGCGGCGAGGAGTGCTTTCCTACAGTTACGACTGGTACATCAGCTGCGTCCCTTCCTGGACCGGGACTGCCTGGCGACAGTGACACACGCGCTGGTGACTTCCCGACTAGATTTCTGCAACGCCCTCTACGTGGGGCTGCCCTTGAAGACGGTCCGGATACTTCAGTTGGTGCAAAATAGAGCTGCCAGGTTGCTGACGGGCACTGGGCGTTATTCTCATATAACCCCAGTCCTCCATCAGCTCCACTGGCTCCCAATTGAAGTCCGGGCCCAATTCAAGGTGCTAGTTTTGACTTATAAAGCCCTAAACGGCTTGGGACCTGGATACTTAACGGACTGCTTACGCCCTTACATGCCCTCCCGCCCTCTGAGATCTGAAACACAGGCCCTCCTCTGGGAACCCTCAGTGAGGGAGATTAAGAGGGTGAGTACCCGGAGGAGGGCTTTCTTGGTGGTGGCTCCCCAATTGTGGAACGCGCTCCCCGGAGAGGTCCGCCTGGCGCCGTCGTTATTTGTTTTTCGGCGCCAGGCGAAGACCTTTTTATTTAAATCTTATTTTAAGTGTTAAATCGTTTATTTGGTTTTAGTTTATTGTTAGGTATTTATGTATTTATTTTGTTTAGTTAATTGGTTATTATCTGTTATAGTTTAATTGTGTTTACTTATTTAGTGGTTTGTTGTTTATGATTTTGTATATTGGATTGTATTTTTAGGTTGGCTGAGATGCACCAGGGGGGGGGGGGAATAGATAGTTAGGTTTTTAATATATTGTTTGTATTTTTAAATGTTGTAAGCCGCCCCGAGGCTTTGTTGCGATGGGGCGGCATATAAGTGTTTTAATAAATAAATAAATAAATAAATAAATTAAAATAAAATAAAATAAAATAAAATAAAATAAAATCTTTTTGTGACTCTTTGCTGCCATCTTGTGGCTATTTAGTGCCATAACAGGCTACTTTAATAAATTGTCTCAATTTTTCTTAAAATTTTCATCATGAAAAAAACTCATCCATCATCTTCGGCACCTGCATCTGCCTTGCAAAGTCCAATACATCAATCAAAAACTGTGGATTCGGAAAAATTTCAAAAAGACTTACAAATGACACTTTTGGCAATGCAAGAGCCAGTGTGGTGTGGTGGTTAAGAGCATGGAACTGGGACTCAGACGATCTGGGTTCTAGTCCCTGCTCGGCCATGGAGCCAACTGGGTGACTTTGGGCCAGTCACAGGCTCTCAGCCCAACCTACCTCACAGGGTTGTTGTTGTGAAGATAAGATGGAGGAGGAGGAGATGTAAGCTGCCTTGAGCCCTTTGCAGGAAAAAGGCAGGAGATTGATTGATTGATTGATTGATTAAATAAATAATAAATAAATAAATAAATAAGTGTCTCAAGAGTCTATTCAAAATGCCATTCAAAAATTGGCCTTGGAACAAAATGAAAGACTGGATAAGCTGGATAGTCATATTTTGAATATGAATAATCAACTTGCAGACATTCAACTCAAAACAGGACAAAATGAACAAAAAATACAAGAAATGGAAAAGAAGACTGATGATATTGATAAGAAAACTGAAAAGATGGATCAAGAGATGGAACAATTAATACAAACAATAAGTCACTATGGGATTCAGTTGCCATATTGGAGATGGAGAAGGCGTCTAACCATCTAAGATTTCAGAATATACCAGAGGCAAAAAATGAAAACCTAAGTGATTTAATAAACACTATGCTAGCAGATGCTCTTGACTTGGAAAAGGAAGAGATTGATAAAGAGATTGAGCTGGTTTATAGAGTCAACTCAAGCTATGTTAGAAGGCATAAACTTCCGAGGGAAGTTCATGTTAAATTTACACAAAGATCTGTAAGAGACAACGTCCTTAGAGCTGCACATGATAAACCATTAAAATTTGATGATCAACATGAGGTGATTGTTCTGAAACAAATACCATGGAGAATCAGAGAAGGATGGAAGAAGTACCAATTTCTCATTTCTAAGTTGATAAAGAAAGGAATTATGTTTAGATGGATACCACCAGAAGGGATATTTTTTACTTGGAATTCTACAAGATTTAGACGGGATTCAATCTTCAAGGCCCAAGATTTTTATGAAAAATTTAAAAGTACATTTGAAGATAAAGGAAAGAAGGAAAAATGGCGAGGCAATGGCTATAACAACTTACCATCCAGAAGAAGGAGAAATAGTGACTACAGATCAACAAGAGGACGAACAGTTATTGGAACCAAAAGAAAAGAGAAAAGGTAGAAGCGTGAAGGCTAAATATAAATAGATATATACTCTACATATACCTTATAAATACTGCTCTTAAAATGGAAGGAAGAATTGAATTATTTTCTCTGAACATAAATGGATTAAACGCACCCTCTAGGAGGAAAAGGACTTTTTCTCAACTTCAAAAATTGAAATTAGATGCAATTTGTTTACAAGAAACACATATTAAAAGACAACATCATAAGCTTTTGGAACATCCAAAACTTGGAAAATTATTTATATCTTCCGCTCATCAAAAGAAAAGAGGCTTGGCTTTATATATCAAAGAAAAATTGGAACCTAAGTACATTCTAGCAGATGAAGACGATAGAATTCTACTGGTTGAAGTGACAATAAAACATAAAAAGGTGCTTTTAGTGGCGATTTATGCTCCAAACGACCACCAAGAAGCTTTCTACTGAAAACTACATACTTTACTTTTACGAGCTGAGTACCAAACTTTGTGTTTAATGGGAGACTTCAATGCAATTGTGGACAAAAAAATAGACTACAAGAGCGACATTAATGGAAAGAAAGGAAGGAGGATACTTCCAAAGTCCTTCTTTAATATAGTAGAGAAATTTAGACTAACAGATGCCTGGAAACACAAAAATACAACCTCTGCCAAGTATAATTTTTACTCAAACAGACATAAGTCATGTTCTAGAATCAATATGATTTGGATAATCCCAGACTTAATTCCGGATTTGTTAGAAGCTGAAATAGATACAAATGTCTGGGCAGATCATAATCCTATAACCATGACCTTGAAGAGAACAATAAAAACACCTAGATGGACATTCAATAAATCTTTATTAAAAGATAAAAATTTTAAAGAGGAAATAACAAAGGAATTAAAATTCTTTTTCCAAGAAAATAAAGTTGAAGAAACCTCTCTACAAAATGTCTGGGATACAGCTAAAGTATATGTTAGAGGCTTTATAACCTACTCAGCAAAAATAAGTAAAAAGAGAAAACAAGAACGACTTAAATTAATAGATGAGTTGTAGAAGCTTGAACAGGAGCTACAGGAAAACCTATCAAAAAAGGACCTCAAGATACACTCTAAAACATAAACTGAACCTCTTAGATACAAATGAACTAGCTAAACAAGTGAAACTGACTAAACAGAACTTCTTTGAAAATACTAACAAACCAGGGAGGTGGTTAGCCTATAAACTAAAGAAGGAAAGAGAAAAGAGACTAATACCTAAATTGAAAGATGGACAAGGACAATTGCAGGTACAAAGTGTGTCAAAGGAAAATCTACCAAAGTTGTCAGAGAAATATCAAAAAATATTAAATGAGAAAATAACAATGACAGAAGTAATTGAGGCAATTAAGAGACAAAAGAATGATAAAACTCCCTGGCCTGGATGGACTACCAGCAGAATTTTATAAAGCTTTTGAAGGAATTTTATCTACACCTCTAAAGGATATATGCAATGCTGTGTTGTTAGATGCTAAAATACCAAATACCTGGACTGAGGCAAATATTACCTTAATCCGGAAAGAAGATACGGACTTGACACAGATTCAAAACTACAGACCTATAACACTTATAAATGTGGATTACAAAATTTTTGCCTCTGTAATGGCAGAAAGACTGAAGAATTACCTAATAGACTTTATACATACAGATCAAAATGGCTTTTTACCTAAGAGACAAATGAGGAACAATATGAGAACTATTTTGGATATCTTAGAATATTATGAAATCCATTCTGAAAAACCAATGGCACTATTGCTTTTTGATGCACAGAAGGCCTTTGACAATGTTAATTGGCAATTTGTGAAACAACAATGAGTACAAATGGAATTTGGTGGAAAATTTATTAATGCAATATCAAGCATTTATCAAAAAGACTGCTAGGATAATAATCAATGGAGAACTTACAAACACCATAGACATTCAAAAGGACACAAGACAAGGATGTCCTTTATCACCATTGTTATTTATATTGATCTTAGAAGTTCTAAACAGAAATGTTAGAGAAGATATGGATACTAAAGGTGCCAGAATCACAGATGAAAGTTGTACACTTCAAGCATCCGCAGATGACCTAGTTTTTATCTTAGAGGATCCTTTGGTAACGACGCCTAAACTTCTACAAAAGATAGAAGACTATGGTGAAGTTACCAGGATGAAAATAAATAGAGAAAAGACTAAAGTGTTAGTGCAAAATCTTACATTGGAGCAAAAAACGACATTGACAGAGCAAGTAGACCTTCAAATTGTTAAAAAGGTTAAATATTTGGGAATTTTTCTCACAGCTAAATGTGCTACATTGAAAGAAGACAACTATGTTAAACTGTGTAAGGATATTGAGGGCGACCTGGAAAAATGGGCTAACTTGCAATTATCACTGTTGGGAAGACTAGCAATAGTTAAAATGAATATATTACCAAAGCTTTTTTTTTTGTTCCAAACAATTCCCATAAAAATTGATAAAAAGTTTTTTTGATGATTTAAACACCCAAGTTTCGAGATTTATATGGCAAAAGAAGAAACCAAGGATTAAATGAAAATTGCTCCAGGAGACCAAAGGGAATGGGGGTTTTGACCTTCCTGATTGGATGCTGTATTATCAAGCTTGTGTCTTAATGTGGTTAAAAGAATGGAGAGAAATAAGAGAATTTTATATTTTGAAGGGCATGATCTACAAATGGGTTGGCACGCTTATATGTGGTATGAGAAGACACATTGTGGTAAGACACATTGCTATTTCTAAAATCATTATATTAGAAAGTCATTAATGTTGGTTTGGAAAAAGCTAAAGACAAAGCTTTATACTAAGTTGCCGAGATGGCTTTCTCCTATGGAGAAATACAGCATCTTACATATCCAAATGCATTGAATTTTAATATGATTGTGAGATACGATGATATTTTGGATAATGATGGAAAATTGAAACCAAATCAAGAACTACAGGAGCAGGGTATTGACATTTCTTGGAGGCATAAGGTTCAAATACAATCAAGATATGTTAAAGACTATAGAATGTATGGTTTTTATAAGGAATTAACAACATTTGATCAAATGATTTTAAAATCAGATGAAAAAATGATTAAAAGATTGTATAACTTTCTTTTGGACATGAAAATGGAAGATGAACAAGTTAAGGAAACTATAACATGGGCACAAAATTTTGGATATAATATTGAGTTACAGAAATGGCAAAATCTGTGGGAAAGATATATTAAGATAACTCTAGCAAATATAAAGAAAAGCTTTATAAAATGTTTTACAGATGGTATTTATCACCAAATAGATTAGGAAAAATGTTCCCAAATATGTCAAAGAGATGTTGGAAATGTAAACACAAACCTGGTACTTTTTATCATATGTGGTGGACTTGTGATAAGGCAAGAAAATACTGGGTTCAAATACATAAATGACTTGAGGAAATGCTACAAAAACCTTTAACATTTAAACCTGAAGGTTTTTTTTATTAGGTATTATTCCTGATGACTTTGATAAACAAGCTATACTTGATTCTACATGTAATTACTGCGGCGAGGATTGCATTTGCCCAAGATTGGAGGAATGAAGAGCCACCTATTGAAGAGTTGATCTTAAAAAAGATTTTGAACTGCGCGGAAATGAACAGATTGACCATGTCTCTGCGAAGGAGGATACATATTTCTATCAAACTTGGAACTCTTTGGACTATTGGCTAGAGAAACGGGACTATGCGTAGAACTGAATATGGCTACTGATTGTTAAAAAGAGTAAGATGTCAACACAGTATGTCCAATGTCTTAAATAATTGATGTTTTCAATGTTAGATTGTAGAGAAAATAATATAATTTATTAAAAAAAAAAAAGAGGCTACACTCTGGACCAGGTTTTCTCAACAGGGCAGGAAGAAGGTGATCTGGAAGTGAGGGGTTTGACATCAACCCCTTTGTCATGGTCAGATCATTTCCTCGTGAGGTTTGAACTCGGGGCCAGTTTCTCCCTCTGCAAGGGTGCGGACCCTATTAAGATGGTCCGCCCCCAGAGTCTCAGGGATCCTGGGGGATTTTTCCGGTTGATAAAGCTGGCACTCCTGTTGTTGTGAGGGTGTTATGAAAACACCCTCACGCTTGGAAGTGCTTTAGCTGCAATAAATTCTTCAAACAGGAGCGGAGGTTCTAAATTGGTTTATTGCTCATTATCTACAAGATTTACGGCGAAACAACTATCCTAACGGCAAGGCACGTGTATGAACGAACGATGTTCCCCTGACAATGACCTCATCCCTCCCCCTCCTCCTGTCTCTTCCTTCTCCGTTCCTCGCGAAGCTGATAAGAGCGCATCATTCATCGTTGGTTGGCGTCAATCAAGTCAATGCCCCCTGGCTGCCCGTCCCCTTCCGGCCCGCTGCTCTCCTCCTCCTCCTCCTCCTCCTCCTCCTCCTCCTCCTCCTCCTCCTCCTCCTCCTCCTCCTCCTCCTCCTCCTCCGGCACAGTATTTTCCCCCTCCCTCTCTCCTTCACAGTCTGTCTGGTTTAAAGGGCTAGCCTCCCGGGAAGCGGCCGGAGGCCCCTGATCGATTTCTTCTTCTGGAAGCGTCTGCTCTCTCCTGCTCCTGGTAATCATGGTTACCTCCTCCTCGCGAGGAGGAGCCACTGTAGTGCTCTCCTGCACGACACTTGTCGACACTGGTTGATTTGTGGAATGGGGAAATGACCAGGGCAATCGACATGATTGCTCCTAAGCGTTCTCTCCCGTCAGGCAGAGCCCGCTCGGCACCATGGCATACGCCTGAGTTACAGGTGATGAAGCGGGCTGGGAGATGATTAGAGTGCAGGTGGAGGAAATCACGGGGTGAATCTGACCAAACACACTTACATGCTCATTATCGAGCCTATGCTGTGGCGGTGAGGGCGGCGAAGAGGCAGTTCTTCCCTGCTTCCATTGCCTCCTCAGTGCTGTCCAGCAGAGCTCTTTCAAGTGGTGCATGGCCTGATACATTCTGGCCCTAAAAAAGATCCAGTGGCACCATCGAGAGCCCGTTGTGACGATTTCACCCAGCATTTTAAGGAGAAAATCGCTCAGATGCATCACGGGCTGGATTCCACGGGTAATAGGTTTCCATTATGGGAAGTGCCTAGAGCCCCGTCTGGTCCATCATTGTTGGATGAGTTCCAGTTGATGCAGCCTGATGATGTGGACAAGGTGCTTGGACTGGTACACCCTACCACCTGGTTGCTTGACCTTTGCCCTTCCTGGCTACTTACCAAAGCCAAACACGGAACTGGTTCCTGGGTCCGGGAGATCATTTTATTTATTTATTTTTATTTTTCGATTTATATCCTGCCTTTTTCCTACAAAGGGCTCAAGGCAGCTTACATCATTCTCTTCCTCCATCTTATCCCCACAACAACCCTGTGAGGGAGGCTGGGCTGAGAGTCTGTGACTGGCCCAGAGTCACCCAGTTGGCTCCATGGCTGAGCGGGGACTAGAACCCAGATCGTCTGAGTCCCAGTCCCATGTTCTTAACCACTACTCCACACTGGCTCATTAACGCTTCTCTGAGGGAGGGTCGGGTCCCTACGCCCTTGAAGGAGGCAGTGATCAGGCCCATCCTGAAGAAGGCGTCCTTGGACCCAGAGGTGGCCACCAATTATAGGCCGGTGGCCAACATCCCGTTCTTGGGCAAGGTGCTCGAGTGGGTGGTGGCCGGGCAACTCCAGGCTCTCTTGGATGACACTGACCATCTGGACCCATTTCAGTCTGGCTTCAGGTCTGGTCATGGGACGGAAACTCCCTTGGTCACCCTGTGCAGGGAGAGGGACAGGGGGAGTGCATCCCTGTTGGCTCTCCTGGACCTCTCAGCAGCTTTCGATGCCATCGACCATGGTATCCTCCTGGATAGGCTTGTGGGATTGGGAGTTGGAGGCACTGCTCTGTGGTGGCTCCCCTCCTACCTGTCTGGCCGATTCCAGAAGGTGGTGCTGCGGGACTATAGCTCTGTGCCATGGCAGCTCTGCCATGGAGTTCCGCAGGGGTCCGTCTTGTCCCCCTTGCTATTCGACATCTGCATGAAACCGCTGAGAGAGGTCATCAGGAGGTTTGGGCTGTGGAGCCATCAGTATGCTGATGACACCCAGCTCTACCTCTCTTTTACATCTAGTCCAGGTGAGGCAGTGGCTGTCCTTCAGCAGTGCCTGGCCGGCGTGATGGGTTGGATGAGGGCCAATAAATTGAGGCTCAATCCAGACAAGATGGAGGTCCTGCTGGTGGGTGGTTCAGCTTTCCAGGTCTTTGCCCTGTTCTGGACGGGGTCGCACTCCCCCTAAAGGACAGGGTGCACAGCTTGGGAGTGCTCCTCAACCCAGAGGAGTTTTGCTGAACTTTTAACTCTGCCCGGGAGAGACCAGCAAGTATTCACATATAATGCCAGTCGTCTACCAGTTACACTGGCTGTCAAGTGAAGTCCTGGCCCAGTTTAAGGTGCTGGTGATAAAGCCCTAAATGGCTTGGGTCCTGGATACCTGAAGGAGCACCTCCTCCCCTATGTGCTCTCCTGCCCCTTGAGATCTGAGGCGAAGGCCCTGCTCCGGGAGCCCTCCTTGAAGGAGTTTTCTGCAGTGGTGCCCCAACTATGGAATATGCTCCCCAGAAGAAAAGAAGATGGCGTCGGAACAAGACAGACGTGATTAATAGGGGCTCCTGTTATCACGCCGGTAATGCTCGATAGTAAGTCGTGGGAGACTTAACTGAGCCCTGTCGGGGTGAAGATAGATTGCCTGGCATTATCTCTTCTGGTTGATGTAGGACAGCAATCCTATATCGTACTGGAAGAGGCTCAGGCATTTCTCAATCGGGCTACACAGGGGGTTTGCTAGCCCCTGCCAGTACTCGGCATCGGATGGATTAATTAGCTTATTTTAGCCAGATATGCATCGGACGGCTGGTAAGCATTCTTATTTCTTATTTCTCTTCGCACTATTACCTGTGGGAAAGCTGCTGTCTATAATTTGATCCAGAGAAGATAGGGAAAGCCCGTTTGAAGCCCTTTTACGCGGCGAATGATTTCGAGAGAGGTGAAGTTATTACCTGGGAAGCCGAAGAAAAAGTTTTTTTCTTCTAATCTCTCTATGGGCAAAGGCGAAGATTAATGACTATGAAATAATTAGAGGAAGCTAGAAGTTAAAGCGAACACTTGGATATCTACTTGGACCTCTGCCAAGGCTAAGTGGAATCTTGCCAGAGAAGTTTGTAATATTTTTATTATTCATACGTGGGATTTTCTCGCTACTGTGACGTTTTGCTGGTGAACATTTCTGTTTCTTTGTTCACCCCTTATTTTTTTTGCAATATTATTTGTGAAAAGACTATATTCTGTTGTTAATTGGCATATAGAAGAAGAAAAAGCCTTTAATCTGCTGGTGGCCATTTTTTTTTTTTCCTTGTTACGCTTCTCCTTTGTTCTCCTTGGCTAGCTTCCATCTTTTTTGGCTTGCTGCCAAAAGAAGGTTTTTTTTCTTTTTCTTTTCCTTATTTTTTAACTTTTTTGCTGCCACCCGGTGGTGATTGAAATTATAGCAAGTTAATTTTTTTCCTTTTTTTTTCCTCTTTTCTCTTCTCTCTCTCTCCCATTTTCTTCTCCTTTGTTTCTGTTCCTCTTTTTTGTTTTTCCTTTCCCCCTCTCCTCTCTTTATTTTTTAAAATATCTCATCCAACTTATATTTTTCTCCCCGACTTTTTGTTGTTGATATACTGAAATCTCTTCGGTGAACAACCTTCATCATGAGGAAAACTCAGCCATCCTCAGCGCCCTCCTCTGTGGGTCAAAGTCCAATACATCATCCCAAGACAGAAGATGTTGCAAAAACCTTAATGGCAATACAGGCGACTCTGACAACCTTGCAAGCATCTCAAGAGGCAATGACAATACGGCTGGAAAGTCTATCAAATAAACAGCAGGAGCGACTTGATAAATTGGAAAAACTGTTTGAAGAAATGACAACGCAACTATTGGAAGTGCGACTTAAAGAGGACCAGAATACAAAAAAAATACAACAAGTATCTGAAAAATTGGAGACAGTAGACAAATCAACATGGGACTCAATGGCCGTGCTAGAGATGGAAAAGGCATCGTATTATCTAAGATTCCAGAACATAACGGAAAGAAAACATGAAAATTTACAAGAGATCATAACTACTATCTTGGCAGAGCTTTTGGAGACAGATGATGTAACCATGGCGATGGCAATTGATCTTGTCTATAGGGTCAATTCCTCCTATACCAGAAAAAATAAGCTACCAGGAGAAGTTCATGTCAAGTTTGCTTTGAGATCCGTAAGAGATAACGTCTTGAAGGCAGTACGGGAGAAACCATTAAAGATAGACGATCATCAGGAGGTGACGGTGCTGAAACAAATTCCATGGAGGATCAGAGAGGGAAGAAAGAAATATCGATTCCTTACTACAAGATTGATTAAGAAGAAGATCATCTTTAAATGGCTAATACCAGAAGGAATATTTCTTACTTGGAACTCTGTAAAATATAAATTGGATTCAATCCTTAAAGCGCAAGAGTTCTATGAAAAATTTAGAGCTGAGTTGGAAGAGGAGGACCTTGTTGTGTCTGAGGAAGGAGAAAAAGATGCTGAAGCGATGGAATTAATAGTGTGCCAATCTGAACAAGGAGAAATGCTGAGGGTTGATCCACAACAAGAAGCACAGACCTTGGATCCAAAGGAGCAGAGAAAAGGTAGAATTGTAAAGGCAAAGAATAAGTAAATAACCTTATTAAATATGGCTAGCAAAAAGGAAGGGAAAATTGAACTGCTCTCCCTAAATGTTAATGGACTAAATGGACCATCTAAAAGAAGAAGGATTTTTGCTCAGCTTCAAAAACGAAACTTAGATATAATCTGTTTACAAGAAACACATATTAAGAAACAACATGATAAATTTCTGGAATGTTCAAAATTGGGGAAGTTGTTTGTGTCTTCTGCGTCACAAAAGAAAAGAGGTTTAGCATTGTATGTTAAAGAAAAACTGGACCCTAAGTATATTCTTGCTGACGAGGATGGTAGGATCTTGATGGTGAAAATCACAATTAAACTTAAAAAGGTGCTCTTAGTGGCAATATATGCACCGAATGATCATCAGGAAACTTTTTATCAAAAGCTACATAGATTACTCTTGCAAGTGGATTATCAGACTATGTGTCTAATGGGTGATTTTAATGCAATTGTGAATAAGGAAATCGATTACAAGGCTGAAAATAAGGGAAAAAAGGGTAGAAAGAGTCTTCCAAAATCATGTTCTGATTTGATTGAGGAATTCAGTTTGATAGATACCTGGAGACATAAAAGCCCCTCTTCGGCCAATTACTCCTTCTATTCAAGCAGGCATAGGTCATGGTCCAGAATTGATATGGTTTGGGTAACGCCAGACCTAATCCCAGATCTGATAGAAGCTGAAATGGAGGCAAATGTCTGGGCGGATCACAATCCTGTATTTATATCACGGAAAGGAGTCGTAAGGATGCCCAGATGGAGCCTAAATAAAGCATTACTGAAAGATAAAAAGTTTCTAGAAAAGATAAGCAAAGAGATGCAAATATTGTTTCAAATAAACAAAGCCGAAGAAGCTTCTTTACAAAATGTCTGGGACACAGCTAAAGCCTATGTCAGGGGACTGATAATAACCTATTCAGCAAGAATAAATAAAGAGAAAAGGCAAGAGCGAGCAACATTAATAGAAGAATTGAGGAAACAGGAACAAGAATTGCAGGCAGATCCAACAAAGAGTAATCTTAGGGTTCAAATGAACATTTTGAAGCACAAATTAAATCTCTTGGATATGAGCGAGCTTACTAAGCAAATGAAATTGACTAAACAGAATTTTTTTGAAAATGCTAATAAGCCGGGGAGATGGCTAGTATATAAAGTCAAGAAGGAAAGAGAGAAGAGAATGATTCCAAAATTGAGAGATGGAGAAGGACGACTGCAGGTACAAAATACACAAATTAAGAAAATAGCTGAAGACTTCTTTGCAAGATTATACCAGAAGGAGGAGTTTCCAACTGGGAAGGTGAAAGAATATATACAAAGGAAAGATTTGCCAAAGCTGCCAGAAAAGTTTCAAAAAATGCTGAACCAGGAAGTAGCAACTATGGAAATAACAGAGGCAATTACATGACAGAAGAATGATAAAACTCCTGGTCCGGATGGTTTACCAGCGGAATTTTACAAATCGTTTGAAGGAGTTTTTGCTACTTTTCTTAAAGACATATGTAATGAAGCACTGTTAAATGCCAAAATACCAGACACTTGGATGGAGGCAAATATAACACTAATACCTAAAGAAGACATGGATTTAACTGAGATTCAAAACTTTAGACCTATATCGCTATTAAATGTGGATTATAAAATTTTTGCCTCAATATTGGCAGAAAGGTTGAAGAAGTTTTTAAGAGACTTTATACATCCAGATCAAAATGGTTTCCTGCCTAAAAGACAAATGAAGAGTAATCTGAGGACTATCTTGGATATTTTAGAATACTATGAGATACATACAGAAAAACCAATGGCTTTATTGTTTTTGGATGCTCAGAAAGCTTTTGATAATGTCAATTGGCAATTTATGATGTATCAGATGGAGCAAATGGAGTTTGGGGAAAAGTTTATGAATGCGATTTCAAGCATCTATCAAAGACAGTCGGCCAGGATTTTAATTAATGGAGAATCTACAAAAGCAATAGAGATACAAAAGGGTACAAGGCAGGGATGCCCATTGTCACCCCTACTGTTTATTTTGATCTTAGAGGTCCTGAATAGAAACATTCGAGATGACAAAGACATTAAAGGCACTAAAATTAGGGATGAAAAATATAAACTGCAAGCATTTGCAGATGATTTGGTCTTTATAATAGAGGAACCATTTGTAACTATACCTAAACTTTTACAAAAGATTGAGGAATATGGGGAGGTTGCGAGGATGAAAATAAATAAAGAAAAGACGAAGCTTTTAGTTAAAAATCTTACACAAAAGCAGAAAAAAGAACTCCAAGAACTAGTGGACTTACAGATTGTTAAAAGGGTAAAATACCTGGGAATTTATCTTACAGCTAAATGTACAACTTTGAAAGAAGATAATTATGATAAATTACTGAAGGATACTAAAAGTGATCTGGAGAGATGGGCCAATTTACAATTGTCTTTGATGGGAAGAATAGCACTGGTTAAAATGAACATCTTACCAAAATTTTTGTTTTTATTCCAAATGATCCCTGTAAAAATTGATAAAAAGTTTTTTGAGGATTTAAATCATCAAGTTTCGAGATTTATTTGGAAAAAAAAGAAAGCAAGGATTAAACTAAAAATGCTTCAGGAAACCAAGAAGAATGGGGGTTTTGGATTACCGGACTGGATGTTGTACTACCAAGCATCTATTTGTACTTGGCTAAAAGAATGGATAACCTTGCGAAATAAGAGAATTTTGTACCTTGAGGGTCATGATTTACAAATAGGCTGGCATGCTTATACATGGTATGAGAAGGTAAAGTCACAGGGGACTTTTTAAAGTCATTTTATTAGAAGATCACTAATGTCAGTATGGGAAAAGTTAAAGCTAAAACTGTATAATAAGTTACCAAGATGGCTTTCACCTATGGAAGCCTTTGTGTATCCAAATGCATTGAATTTTGAAGGGATTATAAGATATGATGATATTTTGGATAAGGATGGAGGCCTAAAACTGGAGCAAGAAATACAAGAACAGGGACTTAATATATCGTGGTGGTATAAGGTGCAGATGCAATCAAGATATGCCAAAGACTGCAAAATATGGAGGTTCTATAAAGATTTAACAGACTTTGATCAAGTGATGTTAAAAGCAGATGAGAAAATGATCAAAAGAATCTATGAGTTTTTGCTTAACAGAAAAATGGAAGGAGAACAGGTCAAGGACACTATGATAACTTGGGCACAAAACTTTGGATATAATATTGAATTTGAAAAGTGGCAAAAGCTCTGGGAGAGAAATATTAAGGTAACTTTAGCAACCTCGTATAAAGAAAATTTGTATAAAATGTTTTATAGATGGTATTTGTCGCCAAATCGATTAGCTAAGATGTTTCCAAATATGTCTAATAGATGCTGGAAGTGTAAACACGGTGTAGGTACATTTTACCATATGTGGTGGACCTGTGAATATGTGAAAAAGTATTGGATTAAAATACACAAATGGCTTGAGGAAATGCTAAAAAAATCTTTAGCCTTCAAACCTGAAGTTTTTTTGTTAGGCATTGTACCGGAAAATGTTAATAAACAAGAAATGTATTTGATACTACATTTGATCACAGCGGCGAGGATTGTGCTTGCTCAATACTGGAAGAGTGAGGAACTACCCACTGAGGAGCTGATTTTGAAAAAGATTCTGGATTGTGCAGAAATGGATAGACTGACTCTATCACTGAAGGAAAAGGATGACACGGACTATTATCAAACCTGGAACTTTTTTTACGACTGGCTAGAGAAACGGGACTTGGCATAGACTTAAAGATGTTTTTAAACTTTTATAAATTGATTTGATTATGATCACAGAATGTTAAAAGATATGTTATGGGGGGCTGACCCAGCTTGTCCGATGTATTTGATGATTGAATTATTTTAAATTTGTAGTTTAAAATTCTAATAAAATTTTATTAAAAAAAAAAGGAATATGCTCCCCAGAGAGGTTCTCCTGGTGCCAACGCTTTATTCTTTTCAGTGTCAGAAGAAAACCTTTTTATTTTTCCAATGTTTTAATGTCTAATTGGCTTTAATCTGAGTTTTATCATATTGAGATGTCAGATGCTGTGCCTTGTTTTATTTCATTGCTTTGCTTTATTTTATATGTTGCTTTTGTTTTAAGCCGTCTCAAGATGTCAGTGGTGGATGAGTTATAAAAGCTTTAAATAAATACATAATGAATAAAATAAATAAAAGATTGGAACCATTTGCTTCTCAAGGTGACATCAAGCAATCAGAACCATTTGGTCCATGAGGTGACATCTCTGGAGCTTCCAGCTGGGATCCACCCCCCTGAAGAAGACATGACAATGCTTGAGAATCTCCAAACCCTCAGATGTTTTCCTCCCTTGGCCTAACCTAGGTGCCAGTCCATCCTTGAAGCAGCCACCTGCTCCTTACTGGCTTGCCACAGCTCTTAACCCTTTCTTCTCCCCCTGGGGTTCAGTACCCTTTCCATTACACTGTTCCCTTAGATCAGTTACCAGATCTCCTCCCTCCCTTTTAAGTGGTCCCACCATCTGTCTCCCCTTCCGTTTCCTATTTACATGAAGATAGAAGCCTTTTTTGTTGCTCTTGACATTCTTTGCAAGCCTCAGCTCATAATCATCCTTAGCCTTGCAAAGAATCCTTCTGCATCGTGCCGCCTCCTCCTGATATACCCCTGTGTCCACTTGTCTCAGTGTCCATTTCCTACAGTGGTCCCTCTTCCTTCTTATCCCTCTTAGCACCTCTCTTCACATTCATGGTGGCTCCTGTCTACGCCTCCCTGCTTTGCTGATCAGTGGTATCGTCAAGGCTTGTGCCTCCAAGACCTCCCTTTTGAGTGCCAGCCACCCCTCCTCAACTCCCCCGCCTTCCAGTCCCCTCTCCCAAGAGACTTTCCCCGGCCTGGCCTTCAATTGACTGAAGCTGGTCTTCAAGAAGTCCCAACTCCTAGTACTTGACCTACTGCTCATCTTCACTCCCCTGACCTCAAAGCAAAGGATGGAGTGATCACTCACATCCAGAGCTCCCCTAATCTGCACATCATCCACCAGATCCTCCCTGTTGGTCAGAACCAAATCTAGGATGTCCTTCTCCCCCCCCCCCCCCCGCCCCGGGACCTCTCAGACCCTCTGGGTGAAAAATCCTCCCTCTATAGCTTCTAGGAAGCGACGGGACGTAGCTGCTGCCACTGAGTATGTCTCCCAACTAATATCAGGGAAGTTGAAGTCTCCCATTATGACTGTGTCCCTCCCCTGGGATACCCTTCCAATGTGGTCTATCAGACCATCATCCAGGGCCAGCAGGTTCTCATGCTCAGTCTGAGTAGCTTTGCTTGGTAACTGCAACTGTCCAGTTGTCTGCCCCTCTGCCTCTCCCTCCGAACCTGAAGAATCCCTCTGGAGAGACTGGGGTGTGTGTGAGCTGCCCCCCCCACACACACACACCCCTAAAAGCTTCATTCACATGGATCCCAGGCAGAGTTGAAAGTTCAGCAAAACAGGTTTGTAGCTTCAGGGTCCTCCTAGATCCATCATGATCCAGTGGTTGAAAGAGGCAACTGTGGCTTGGAGTGTCTTTCACCAGGGATTGCTTAGCCACAGTGCTTCCGGCGCTTGTCACCTCAAGGCCAGATTACTGCAATGCACTCTGTGTGGGGCTGCCCGAGGCTGTCTTGCAAGCTGCAGCTCATGCTAAATGCAGCCACGCAGCTGTTCTCAGGAGCTCCCCCTTTGCAGCATGTGACTCCTTTGTGGAGGGAACTGCATTCCCTGCTTATTTGCTACCAGGCCACTTTTCAGGTTTTCATATTCATGTAGAAAGTCCCAAAGAACTTTGGACCGGGACATCAGAGAGGTCACCTTGTTCCTAACCAGCCTGTTCATTGTGTTATCAAGAAGCACCAGTCCTTTTTAGGATTCTGAACACAATCTGAACATACTCAGAGGAGGGCCTTCTCTGTGGTGGTGCCCAAGCTATGGAATGCGCTCCCCAGAGAGGTCCGCCTGGTGCCGTCGTTATATGCTTTTCAGTGTCCGGTCAAGACCTTTTTATTCTTCCGTACTTTTAATGTTTAATTTTAACTATGTATTTATGCTCAGTTTGTGGATCATGTGTATTATTTGGGTAGCTATGTATTTATGGGACTTGAATTGTAAGCTGTCCTGAGACTCACTGGGTATTGGATGGGGTAAAAATACCCAAATAAATAAATAATGAGATTATTACTACTTAATTATTATTACTTAAGATATTTAAACTAAGATCTATTGGGCTTTCCTATGGTACTTTGCAGACATTTTTATTCTGGACAGTGTTTTGAGACAGTTTCTGTTTTTTTTATTGTTCTTTCCACTTATTGTTTGTGAGATTGTTGCAGTATAAAACCAGCAACCAACTGGTCATTTTTCTGTTACACTTTATTATGTTTGTATTCTGTTTGGTTGGTTGGTTTGCTTTTCATGTGAGATGCTTTGACAAGTATTATTTTAAATAAATACTTGATTAAATCGTTACCCTGTCCGCTTCAGCCCATGAGTCATTCCTGACTCTGCTAATAGGGAAATTCTACAAAGGAGCAAGTTAATAAAGTGAAAAAAGATTGATAGGGGATCAAATATAAGATGAACAGGTCTGTGAGAGGTTTGGACACTATTTTAAATTTGGAGGATTTGCATGGTTTTTGAGGACAATCCTACCCGTGTTTTGATGGAGAGCTGTCCTAACAAAGTCCTACAATTTCCAACATGCTGGCTGGGCCATGCTAAATAACCACAGGACTGTGGGCCTGTAATTAAAATTCTTTGTGTTTGCTTCACTACCTATGTTGGGAAAATCGAGATAAATCCTGGCAGAAAAACATTGCCTATAAGTGCCTTTGTGTTACAAGATCAGACCTGCGCCCCTTCTCAGAAAGCAGCAGAATCCCAAGCCAGGTTGCTGCTTAGCGTTGCTGCTCCTTTAAGAAGAGGGAATTCTTGGCTGGCCTGAGAAGCTGCTGGTGGGGAAATACCCGTGTCCCCATCAGCTGCAGAGAGTGGAGACAAAGGTGTCCAGTTGTTCCTGAATGGACTCACCTAAGCATCTAGTCCCACAGAGGCAAGTGCCTGCGCAGTGTCGTTGTCAAACCAGTTTTTCTGAATGCTTCCTCCATTAGACATATTTGCATGTTGAAGCAGGCACACCGGCTGACCTGAACTGTCCAGAATTTGCCAGACTGACCTATCAAGACAGCAATCGGTAATGTTTCCATGCTATTGTTACCAGTATTTCTGATTGGTTTAGAACTTTATTTCATGCCTAAAGACATCAGGATGCTCTTGTACAAATGTTAACTGGAAACTTAACACTCTGTATTGGTGTACGTGACTAGCAAGGTTATACAAGTGTCTGTACATGGGCTGCGATTTTGTAGTTGAGTTTACCTCTGCCTGGTAGTGCATTTTCATTAGTGAATGCAGGTACTGGGGCACTGGTCAATAAAACCGCAGAGGTTCAAATGTTTGATCTTCCCCACGGACTTGAGTTTTATTTCCTCCTCACAAATTGAAAACTGAGATTCTGTCAATTTGGCAACAAGGGTGGGATGTGGGTTTTTGAGCCCTTTATCCTGGGTGGGAGAGATGGCAAGTTCGGCCAAAATTCTCCCATTGTGGGAGTACACATACTGGCCATCTCAACCATTTTGCAGGCAGGCCAAAGTAATTAGAACTGGTTTGGAACCTCATTGCACATGGGCTCGGTTGTGGGCACCCAGGAGCATGGGGGTTTCAGAATCTCGACTTGTTACTCCATGCACACCTCTACATTAAGTTGTAGAGTGGTGTGGACGGCCAGGAGCGGCACCTGCGGGGTTGTCACAGAAGCAGACATTTGACTGGAATCAGCTACACCACCTGTGAAAGCAGCTGGTGGACAAACATCCTAAACAGACTGAATACTGGTCAGTTTGGTCCAAGCTGGCAGAGGAAAAAAAGCTAGCTAAGAAGTTAGACACCTGCATGCGAGATCTTGCAATTGGTGCACCAGGAACCTCAAAATGAGGGACTTGCTTAAGACCTACATGCGTGAGTGCATGAGGATCTGTGTAAAGTTTTGTGTTCATTGTTTGGGGAAGTCTTGTGTTCATTGTTGTCTCTGTGTGTGGAGTGTCTTGTCTGTGTGTGTTTTGACGTGTTCCCCTTCCTGGGAGGTGGGCATGGCTCAGAGAGGGCTTGGGGGGTTCCTCAGGAAATAGAAGCTCCCCGCGCAGCCGCCCCAGTCTGTCCTGTTAGATCAGGGCAAGGTTGAAAGCAAGGGCGTGGCTGGGTGTTCTTGCCCGAGGTGAGAGTGTGTGGAGCCTGGCCTGGGTTGAGAAGCAGGTGCATGCGGCCATTTGCCTGAGCCCAAGCATGGCTGAGTCCGGCTGGGGGAAAGGGGGTGATCAGGGCATGTGTGTGAGATTCGTCCCTCCCCGCGAAAATGAGCCAGAGCTGGGAAGTGAGGAGGCGTGTGGCCCTTGGAACTGGGCTTGCAGACACGGGTCCTACCCGGTGCTCTGGACATCCTCAATAAGCCCACCCTGTGTGAGCGCCCTGTGGGCGAGAGGGGTTATATAGGAAACACCGTTACGCAGGGCCCTCCCTTGTCAGAAAGCGGGAACACTGCTTAATGTCTTGCCAGTTTTGAGCCACTTCCATCCGCCTAACTGCCCTCCAAGGCGGGAAGATTTCCTTCTTGTCAGACTCAAGGATTGCATTTGCAATCCCAGGAGGGCAGGCAGAGGGGCAGGTGGGTAGTAGACGGAAAAGAGAAAAAATGCAGCAGCCCCCCCCCCCCCGTTTCTCAGACAGTTTCTCAGAGTAGGAATCCTGAAGGGATTCCCAGAGAGAGAGAGAGAAAAGGCAAAGATACAGAGGGAAGGGTTTTTAATAATTAAATAATTTTACATAATTACATAATTAAATCATGGATGAGGGATGATTTGTTTAGGACCGACCTGGCATTCAACAGCAGCAGCACCAAGCCTGAGGGCCGGTTGATATCACAGTCTGGTACCTTCCACCTGGGGGAAAAACCAGACCAGGGGACAGGTAAAATCCATAAAATATACCAGTGCATATGCCAAAGACTTGTCTGAATAAGACATCTTTGCATGCAGATAGGATCACTGCCTTGTCCTGGCGAAGGGGCTTGCGTAGCTCAATGAAGCTATGAGCTCTGTCGTGCAGGGTCACCCAAGACGGACAAGTCATAGCAGGGAGCTCTGACAAAACATGATCCACTGGAGAAGGAAATGGCAACCCACTCCAGTCTCCTTGCCATGAAAACCCCATGGACAGTACCAAAAGGCAAAACGATATGACGCCGGAAGATGAGCCCCTCAGGTCGGGAGGTGTCCAATATGCTACTGGGGAAGAGCGGAGGGCTAGTACTAGTAGCGCCAGAAAGAGTGAAGCGACTGGGTCAAAGCCGAAAGGACACTCAGTTGCCGATGTATCTGGAGGTGAAAGGAAAGTCCGATGCTGCAAAGATCTTTACTCCATAGGAACCTGGAATGTAAGATCCATGAATCAAGGCAAGCTGGACGTGGTCAAACAAGAGATGACAAGACTGAACATCGACATCTTAGGAATCAGTGAACTAAAATGGACAGGCATGGGCGAATTTAGTTCAGATGACCATCAGGTATACTACTGTGGGCAAGAATCCCTCAGAAGAACTGGAGTAGCCTTCATAGTCAATAAAAGAGTAGGAAAAGCAGTACTGGGATACAATCTCCAAAATGACAGAATGCTCTCAGTTCAAATCCAAGGCAAACCATTCAACATCACAATAGCCCAAGTCTATGCCCCAACCACTGGTGCTGAAGAGGCTGAAGTTGACCAGTTCTATGAAGGCCTACAACACCTTCTAGAATTAACACCAAAAAATGATGTCCTTATCATCATGGGGGATTGGAATGCTAAAGTAGGAAGCCAAAAGATAACCGGAATAACAGGCAAGTTTGGCCTTGGAGTACAAAATGAAGCAGGACACAGGCTGGTAGAATTTTGTCAAGAGAATACAATGGTCATAGAAAACACTCTTTTCCAACAACCCAAGAGACGACTCTACACATGGACATCACCAGATGGTCAACACAGAAATCAGATTGACTATGTGCTCTGCAGCCAAAGATGGAGAAGTTCTATACAGTCAGTAAAAACTAGACCATGAGCTGACTGTGGCTCAGATCATGAGCTTTTGGTGGCAAAATTTAGGCTTAAGTTGAAGAAAGTAGGGAAAAGCACTAGGCCACTCAGGTATGACATAAATCATATCCCTGATGAATACACAGTAGAGGTGACAAATAGATTTAAGGAATTAGATCTGATAGACAGAGTGCCTGAAGAACTATGGATGGAGGTTCGCAACATTGTACAAGAGGCAGCAACTAAAACCATCCCAAAGAAAAAGAAATGCAAGAAAGCAAAATGGCTGTCTGAGGAAGCTTTACAAATAGCTGAGGAAAGAAGGGAAGCGAAAGGCAAGGGAGAAAGAGAAAGATACAAACAATTGAATGCAGAATTCCAGAGAACAGCTAGAAGAGATAAGAATGCCTTCCTAAATGAACAGTGCAAAGAAATAGAAGAAAACAATAGAATAGGGAGGACCAGAGATCTCTTCCAGAAAATTAGAGATATGAAGGGAACATTTCATGCAAAGATGGGCATAATAAAGGACCAAAATGGCAGGGACCTAACAGAGGCAGAAGAGATTAAGACAAGGTGGCAAGATTACACAGAAGAACTATACAAGAAAGAGCTTAACATCCCTGATAACCACGATGGGGTGGTCACTGACCTCGAGCCAGACATCCTGGAAGGTGAAGTCAAATGGGCCTTAGGAAGTCTGAGCAACAACAAAGCTAGTGGAGGTGACAGCATTCCAGCTGAGCTATTCAAAATCCTGAAAGACGATGCAGTTAAAGTGCTACACTCAATATGCCAGCAAATTTGGAAAACTCAACAGTGGCCACAGGACTGGAAAAGGTCAGTTTACATTCCGATCCCCAAGAAGGGCAATGCCAAAGAATGTTCAAACTACCGCACCATTGCACTCATTTCACATGCTAGCAAAGTGATGCTCAAAATCCTACAAGCTAGGCTCCAGCAGTATGTGGACCGAGAACTACCAGAAGTACAGGCAGGATTTCGAAGAGGGAGAGGAACTAGAGATCAAATTGCCAACATACGCTGGATCATGGAGAAAGCCAGGGAGTTCCAGAAAAACATCTACTTCTGCTTCATTGACTACGCTAAAGCCTTTGATTGTGTGGATCACAACAAATTGTGGCAAGTTCTTGAAGAGATGGGAGTACCAGACCATCTTATTTGTCTCTTGAGAAACCTATATGCAGGTCAAGAAGCAACAGTGAGAACCGGACACGGAACCACTGATTGGTTCAAAATTGAGAAAGGAGTTCGGCAAGGCTGTATACTGTCACCCTGCCTATTTAACTTATATGCAGAGCACATCATGAGAAAGGCAGGGCTAGATGAATCACCAGTTGCAATCAGGATTGCTGGGAGAAATATCAACAACCTCAGATATGCAGATGATACCACTCTCATGGCAGAAAGTGAAGAGGAACTAAAGAGCCTCTTGATGCGGGTGAAGGAGGAGAGCGCAAAAGTTGGCTTGAAACTCAACATTAAGAGAACTAAGATCCTGGCATCCCGTCCTCTCACTTTCTGGCAAATAGATGGGGAAGAAATGGAGGTAGTGACAGATTTTATTTTCCTGGGCTCCAAGATCACCGCAGACGGGGACTGCAGCCAAGAAATTAAAAGACGCTTGCTCCTGGGGAGGAGAGCTATGGCAAATCTAGATAGCATACTGAAAAGCAGAGACATCACCCTGCCGACAAAAGTGCGTATAGTCAAGGCTATGGTTTTCCCAGTTGCAATGTATGGCTGTGAAAGCTGGACCATAAGGAAGGCCGAGCGCAAAAGGATTGAGGCCTTTGAGTTGTGGTGCCTGAGAAGACTCCTGCGAGTCCCTTGGACCGCAAGGCGATCAAACCAGTCAGTCCTAGAGGAGACCAACCCTGACTGCTCTTTAGAAGGCCAGATAGTGAAGATGAAGCTCAAATACTTTGGCCACCTAATGAGAAGGAAGGACTCCCTGGAGAAGAGTCTAATGCTGGGAACAATAGATGGCAAAAGAAGAAGGGGCGGCAGAGGATGAGGTGGCTGGATGGAGTCACTGGGGCAGTTGGTGTGAGCTTGGGTGGCCTCCGGGGGACGGTGGAGGACAGGAGGGCCTGGAGGAGTGTTGTCCGTGGGGTCGCGATGGGTCGGACACAACTTCGCGACTAAGAACAACAACAACAACAACAACAACAAGGATAACAGAAAGGGGGCCAAACTCTCTCCCATGGCAGGGAGTTCCACAGGCTGCGAGCCACCACCAAGGTGGCCGCATGTTGTGCTTCCACCAAATATGCCTCTGAGGGCCACAGGACTGAGAAAGGGGCCTCCCCTGCAAAGGTTAGAACCTTGGCAGATTTGTGTGGGAGAAGGAAACTTTCTGTGTAGTCTGACCCCTCTAGTTTTTTCTAATAACCAGAGGTTGCACTACAATCCAGTCTATTAAAGAAAGCTGCATTAGATGACAGCCCTTTCCAGCAAGGCAGCTGTTATTTTGCGTCCATTGAGGATTAGCAGCAGAGCTTCTGTGTTTAGGGGTAGTCTACCTTGCTCTAAATACCAACTTCTAAAGAGTGATGGACTGCAGGAAGAGATTGTTGTCTTCACATGTTGCCTTCAAACAGAGGTAGGGAACACACAGCTTCTCAGGTGTTGGACTCCAACCCCTATCAGTGGTCAGGAGCCATTTTGCTTTGTATTGAGACACAAAATCCCAAAGTTGTTCCCTTACACCTTCTGGCATTTGAAACATGGTCTGGGGTGACCAACAAAACCCACTATTGTGCTATGCAGGGGACAGATAGCTTGAATGATCAAGTCACCAAAGGCAGGAAGTGGATTTGGACACACAATTTGCTTGGATTGCTCCAGAAGTCTATGCTACCTTCCTCTAGCACCCACATTTCTCCAGCCAGCCATTCTTTGGTGATTTGTCTCCCTTTCATAAATGGCTCAAATATCCTCTTTTAAGGCTTAGCAGACATCAGCAAAAGCGTTGGGCCTTCAAATTAAATACTGAGATTCTGGGCCATGCCTTTTCAAGTTCTGTGGCACCCACCAGGGGAATGCTTCTCCAAAACGGAATTTAGCCCTCAGGACTGAAAAAGACTCTCCCCATTCACAATGCAGGAGGAAGCCTTTTTCAAAATCAGACTTACCTTCATTGACTAGGAAAACCAGGGATTTTAGCATGCAGAAAGGAGTTTCAACTACTCAGTTATGACAGGAATGGATGCCTGAAACTTGTATCTGCTATAGGAATATCGTGCTTATGCCACTTTTGCAAACGGAAAGCAGGAACACTTCACCCTGTTGCCAACATATTTTCAGGTTTATTACTTCCATCACCAACGTTTACAAGCTTGTCTTTGCAAACACAGAAAATCAGAGAAACGGGACTTCTAGTTTGGCGTCGTGGCGGCATGGCTGTGAAGAGCGGGGGCTCCTGCTAACACGCCGGTATTTGTTCGACAGAGAGCCGTGGGAGGCTCATCTAAGCCCTGTCGGGGCGAAGATTAGATTGTCCAGGCACTCAGTTCTAATTGTGCGGGGTGGCGGCTCCGCATTTATTGGGAGAGATTCGGGCTATTCTCAATCGAACAACACAGAGGAGAGATAACAGCTCCCTACAAGCCATTGACAACCGGACAATTCTGACGGTGTGATAGAAACGTATTGGCTCTAGTGGTAGTTATAATCTACTTAATATCAGTAGACATAATAATTTTAGCTTTTTGCTTTTGTATAAAATGCTTGCATACCTTAAAT
Source organism: Varanus salvator macromaculatus (assembly GCA_023646645.1). Lineage (NCBI taxonomy): Eukaryota > Metazoa > Chordata > Lepidosauria > Squamata > Varanidae > Varanus > Varanus salvator. Next base: position 709,864 of record JAIXND010000746.1, on the reverse strand, counting down.
GGCTAAGCAGCCTTTTGCTCTGAGCAGGCTTTGATCTGAATAGCCCCTTGAACAGCTTCTTGATTGCCACAGGATGTGGCTTATCAGCATTCTCCCAGGAATACCCCGAATCCACAAAGACATGGCCAGGAGGCAGATAATGAGCCTGCCTGGCAGTCTCTGGGTCTGAAAATCAGCCAACAACAACAACTGTATCCACAGATGTTGATTCCAAGATCAAAAGGTAATAATGAGGCTCAGCGCACAAAGAACAGTTGATTCCCAGACCAAAAAAAAAGGTGATAGTGAATCTCAGCTTACACTGTAACAGGAACTACACAAGGTATAAAAAGACTGATAGTAACGTTAATTGGGGCTGCATGATTTGGGCAGGATTTGTTGAATAAGGCTTGAATAAAGTATTTTGCTTTTGACTAATTGGGCATTTGAGTGGTCTCTGGGTGATCTCCAGGTTACTCTGTAACACAATAGCATAGAATAATTAACAGAAAGTTCATCGGACTGCTGGGTATTTTTATCTTCTTTTTCTTCTATATTACCCTTGAAAGAGCAGCAACAGCTTCTAATTTGGCATAACGAAGAAAGGGGAAGCCCTTTGATGGAGGGAGGAATTCTTCCTCCCCTCACAGAGTTTTAAGCGGCGACTGATCTGGGGGAAAGGAACTGAGGCTCTTTTGGAAAGTTTCCGGCTGGAGAGAAAGACCTCTTTTTTCTAACCTCCCCAAGGGCGAAGAATCAGAATAAATAATTACTGTGGAATAACGTGATAAAAGATACAGTTTACTGTGATTGGCCATTTTTCTTTTTCATGGACTCTTGCCAAAAGCAACCCTCATACCGAAATTGCTGCCACCCTGTGGCTATTTGGATTTATAGCAAGTATTTTTATTCTCTTCTCTATTTCTTTGTTGCTGTCTTGTAATTTTTGGTAAAAATTATTACCACTATGGAAAAGGCATCTATATCAGCTTTTCAGAGTCCAACTCATCAGCCCAAAGCGGCAGATGTTGGAAAATATCAAAAAGAGCTACAGATGACACTTCTGGCAATACAGACATCCTTAACAGCTTTGCAAGCATCCCAAGAGGGGATGTTAATACAACAGGAAAACATTTCAATTGAACAAAGAGAACATCTCGACAAACTGGATAATTCTATTAAGGAGGTTTTGGTGGACGTTCAATCTAAAACTGAACAGAATATACAAAAAATACAACAAGCATATGAAAAACTTGAAACGGTGGATAAAGAAACACAATTAATAAAGCCAATAAACAAGTTATTAAGGGATTTGCTTGTTATATTAGAGAGGGAGAAGGCATCCAAACATTTGAGAGAGACTATGTTTAGGTGGCGTTTGACAGAAGGAACATCTCTTATCTGGAACATTACAAGATACAAACTGGACTCGATCTTTAAGGCACAAGGGGTGTATGAAAAATTTAGAAGTATGTCTGAAGAGGAAGAATTGGGTGCCTCAAAAGAAGGAGGGATAGATGCCAAACTAAGTACATATCATTCTGAGGAAGGAGAAATAGTGAATACTGATTTGCAACAAGAAGTACAGACACTGGAAATGGATACTGATTTACAACAAGCACTACAGCTACTGAAAACAAAGGGAGATGGGGCAGGGGTGTAAAGAAGAAATAAGAGAATTTTCTATCTTAAAAGGAATGATTTAAATGGGTTGGCACGTTTATATGTGGTATGAGAAGGCTAAGTCACATGATTCTTTTTTTAAGTTACTATACTAGAAAATCATTAATGTTGGTGTAGGAAAAGTTATACTCAGATTTTTTTTTCACCCATGGAAGCTTCTCTGTATCCAAATGCATTGAATTTTGAAGGGACTATAAGATATGATGTACATTTTGGATAAAGAGGGAGGATTGAATTTTAGCTAAGAAATACAAGAACAGGGAGTTGATATCTTTTGGTGACATGAGGTGCAGATACAATCGAGATATGTTAAAGATTGTAAAGAGTGGGGCTTTTATAAGGAGTTAATAGTATTTGACTAAGTGATGCTTAAATTAGAAATATTAGCAACCTCATATAAAGAAAGCTTGTATAAAATGTGTTATAGGTGGTAGCTGTCGCCAAATAGATTAGCCAAGATGTTTTTACAGATGTCAAATGAATGTTGGATATAGAAACATAAATTGGGTATTTTTTATTATATATGGTAGAGGAAGTGGTACAAAAATCCTTAGTTTCTTAAACCGGAAATTTCTTTTTTATTAGGCATTATACTGGGACATTAGTAAATAAGAGATGTATCTGATTTTGCATGTAATCATTGCGGTGAGGAGTGTATTTGCTTAATACTGGAAAAATGAAGAATTACTCATCAATGAACTGATTAAAAGATCCTGGATTGTGCAGAAATGGTCAGAGTGAATTTATCATTGAAGGAGAAAGAAGATACTGACTTCTATCAAACTTGGAAATCTTTTCTTTTATTATTGGCTAGAGAAACGGGACTTTGCATAGACTTAAACATGTTTTTTGGACTTAACTTAAAAACATATTTAAATCTAAGCCATCATAAATGGATTTGAATATGACTAAGGAATGTTAAAAAAAAATGAGTAGGGAGCTGACCCAGTACGTCTGATGTATTTGATGACTGATGTTGGTGTTAGTTTAAAAATTTTAATAAAATTTATTAAAAAAAAAAGAAAATCAGAGAAACACAACAGTATGCAGCCAATTCATCTGTATCCAATTATTACTACACTGCTGGTATCCATAGCACCTTAGAAAGGTGTAACCCCATGTCCCTTTAGACAGAAAGAAGGCCTACAAGATAAAGCATTTCCCAGCCATTTTTTTCTGCACTCTGAGTAACGGTCAAACCCTTACTCCATAGGGCACCTAAGGCCCTCTAGTTGAGTGGGGCTACAGTTCCCATCATCCCCAACCACTCACCACCCTTATATGAGCTCACCATAATGCAGAGGGACCAAAGGATGCACCCATTCCCAAGTCACTTACAAACCCCAAACACAGTAGTCAGTGCCATGCAAAGCACAGCAGGATTTGTAGGATGCAGATAAATTGCAGCACCACTTTTCCTCCAAAAATTTACCTGGGTGGATTATCATGTCTTGACCATGCACTGCCTCTTGCCAGTGGGCTTCCTTCAAGAGCCACCCATTAGTTTAGCATTCCCTGTCTTGGCACCCTGCAGATGGGTTGGACTGGAATGCTCCAATTTCAAGGTTCTTGTTATGATGGGTCCCACAGCCCTAAGGGTTCAGCCTTCTCTGCCTGGGTCTTGGATAACCCCCGGGCAGATTCCCACCCCTATCCTCATTTCACCATGCATGACTTGGTACTTTGAAAACTGAATGGCCCTTGAGATTCACAGCTTTCAGAACAAAAGCAGTCTTGAGACACAGTAGTTCTGTAGCTTTATTCCACTGTTCAGTAAGAACCAAATGCATTAATGCTACTGTTCATCAGGAGTAACAAAACGCACACATACACCACCCCAAAAACTTTCCAAACACAGTCATAAGTGGAACAATTTTTGATTTGGTGTTTGGGAGCAGCTGGGGAGAAGAAAGAGAAAAGGCTATGAACTGAAACAGTGGAGTGGCAGGTGCGGTGGGCAGGAGAAAGCCTTATTTTGGGAAGAGTCTCTTCCTTTCCTGGTTTGGGGTACACCTAGATGCTTTTTAGAATATCATTCAGGATTCTTGTTTCTGCCACATCCTTGGGAGAATCAAGGAAATGAATTTCCATCCCTTTTTGAAGATTAGAGAACCAAGGAAAGGCCCCATCTGACCTCCAAAATGCCTTTATCTTGCAAAAATACTCCAAAGCTGGGTGAAAGTTGCATCTCAACAGGAATGCTTCAAGGGAGTGGCAAGTGACCCTGGCAGCGTTGTCAACTTTGTGGTGACAAGCGATCCCCTAACTCATTTTCCACTGCAACCCAAGTGTGGAAAAAAAAGGAATCAGGACACAATTCGCTACTGGCTGGTGCTGGTTTCCTCATCTTTTCACTGCCTCTCCCCAGAGACAACATACGTACCTCTTCCATCTCATTTTTGGCTGGCACAATATTTACAACAGTGGAGACATCTTCTCCCACTGCCCCCCCCCCCATAAAATTCTGAAGCATGAGGAAGAGAGAGAAGGCTTTTTTTTATTATTATTTTTAAGAGAACATGAAATGAAAACTGAGTAAGAGGAACAATCACCTCACTTGATTGATATCTGAATGCCAGCCTCTCCACCCCATCCCACAATGGACCTCTTGGCTTATCATTTGGGAATCTTCTTCTGAAGTTCTAGCACCATCCTGCTCTTTCACAGGTAGAAGTTTCACACTCTCTGGGTGGACAAAGCAATGGAAACACAAATTTAAAACAAAATGTTTTCGAATGAAACGATTCCAATTCTTTAAAAGTGGGAGAAGAAAGGGGTGTGGTAAAAAAAATAACTGATTTGAAAAACTTATCACAATAAGCAGACCACCACATCACAGGAGGGGGAGAAGAAGCGCATTGCTGAGTCAATAATATGGACGCCTGGGATTGTTCTGTGAGAAAAGAAGGAGAGAAAAATCAGCTAACTATTGAAAGCACCACAAACCTTTCTCCACCCTGACTCTGAAGAAACAGAAATTCAGATGAGCTAGGATATGAAGGAGATTTCTGCCTGCCCCCCACCCTAATGCGGGAGCTGATTTACATTATTCCTTCTCACCTGGGAGTCCCCTTTAATAAAGCTCCACATGAAAAATGCCTATCTTGAGTTTTAAACTCAAGAAGAATTTTGTTACACATATACAGTATATCACAGAAGTGAGTACACCCCTCACATTTTGTAAATATTTTATTATATCTTTTCATGTGACAACCCTGAAGAAATGACACTTTGCTACAATGTAAAGTAGTGAGTATACAGCTTGTATAACAGCGTGAATTTGCAGTCCCCTCAGAATAACTCAACACACAGCCATCAATGTCTAAACCGCTGGCAACAAAAGTGAGTACACCCCTAAGTGAAACTGTCCAAATTGGGCATTATTAGCCATTTTCCCTCCCCGGTGTCATGTGACTCGTTAGTGTTACAAGGTCTCAGGTGTGAATGGGGAGCAGGTGTGTTAAATTTGGTGTTCTCGCTCTCACTCTCTCATACTGGTCACTGGAAGTTCAACATGGCACCTCATGGCAAAGAACTCTCTGAGGATCTGAAAAAAAGCATTGTTGCTCTACATAAAGATGGCCTAGGCTACAAGAAGATCGCCAAGACCCTGAAACTGAGCTGCAGCACGGTGGCCAAGACCATACAGCGGTTTAACAGGACAGGTTCCACTCAGAGCAGGCCTCGCCATGGTCGACCAAAGAAGTTGAGTGCACGTGCTCAGCGTCATATCCAGAGGTTGGCTTTGGGAAAGAGACCTATGAGTGCTGCCAGCATTGCGGCAGAGGTTGAAGGGGCGGTGGGTCAGCCTGTCAGTGCTCAGACCATACGCCGCACACTGCATCAAACTGGTCTGCAGGGCTGTCGTCCCAGAAGGAAGCCTCTTCTAAAGATGACGCACAAGAAAGCCCGCAAACAGTTTGCTGACGACAAGCAGACTAAGGACATGGATTAGTGGAACCATGTCCTGTGGTCTGATGAGACCAAGATAAACTTATTTGGTTCAGATGGTGTCAAGCGTGTGCGGCGACAGCCAGGTGAGGAGTACAAAGACAAGTGAGTCTTGCCTACAGTCAAGCATGGGGTGGGAGTGTCATGGTCTGGGGCTGCATGAGTGCTGCCGGCACTGGGGAGCTACGGTTCATTGAGGGAACCATGAATGCCAACATGTGCTGTGACAGACTGAAGCAGAGCCTGATCCCCTCCCTTCGGAGACTGGGCCGCAGGGCAGTATTCCAGCATGATAACGACCCCAAACACACCTCCAAGACGACCACTGCATGCTAAAGAAGCTGAGGGTAAAGGTGATGGACTGGCCAAGCATGTCTCCAGGCCTAAACCCTATCGAGCATCTGTGGGGCATCCTGAAACGGAGGGTGGAGGAGCGCAAGGTCTCTAACATCCACCAGCTCCGTGATGTCGTCATGGAGGAGTGGAAGAGGGCTCCAGTGGCAACCCGTGAAGCTCTGGTGAACTCCGTGCCCAAGAGGGTTAAGGCAGTGCTGGAAAATAATGGTGGCCACACAAAATATTGACCCTTTCGGCCCAATTTGGACAGTTTCTCTTAGGGGTGTACTCACTTTTGTTGCCAGCGGTTTAGGCATTGATGGCTGTGTGTTGAGTTATTCTGAGGGGACAGCAAATTCACACTGTTATACAAGCTGTATACTCACTACTTTACATTGTAGCCAAGTGTCATTTCTTCAGGGTTGTCACATGAAAAGATAATAAAATATTTACAAAATGTGAGGGGTGTACTCACTTCTGTGATATACTGTAGGATTGTGTCAGGGGATTGCTGCTTGTTAAATAAAATGGCGTTCCATTGGCAATTTCCTGCTTTGTTGTGGTGGCTTGGAAATTAGCTAAATTTGTCACTCAGCGTTAAATTTACAACTCTCTTATCTTGGAGCACAGCAGTATTGCAGGGTCTGGAGAGCATCCAGCTTGGAACTTGGGGAAAGGCAGGTTGCTTACCTGTAACTGTCATTCTTCGAGTGGCCATCTGTGCATTCACACATTATGGGTGCTGCACCTGTGCAGTACCTGTTGCCGGGAAGATTAAACAGCTTTTAACGGTTTTGGTGGGAACTCCGCGCCCCCCCCCCCGCCCAGTATAAATGAGCAGAGTGCCCACCATTTCCCCAGTCTACTGAAGACCATCTGTTCGCCCCCAGGTGGATTTCAGTCGATCAAATTTGACAGTAAGTGACAAGTAAGAATCAACTGTCAAAAAACAGCAAGGTAGAAATGCTCATAAGTGAGCATGTATACACAGTAAGCAGGATATACCTGTGTATAAAAGACAGGCAACTCCTGGCAACCACGTCACCGACACCAAGTGGAGTCAGAGAGCGGGTTGTGTGAATGCACAGATGGCCACTTGAAGAATGACAGTTACAGGTAAGCAACCTGCCTTTCTTCATCGTGGCCTCTGTGCATCACACATTATGGGTGCTTAGTAAGCTTACCACACCCGGAGGTGGGACGGTGTCATCACTGAAGAACGGAGGAGAGGACTGCACGGCCAAAAGAGCAGTCCTCTCTGGCCCTGACATCCAGGCAGTAGTGCCTTGTGAGAGTACACAGGGTAGACCAAGTAGCCGCCCTGCAGATGTCGTGCACGGGAATGCCAACAGAAAGGGCAGAGGAGGCCGCGACAGCCCTTGTAGAGTGTCCTTTAGGCGTGACCAGTAGGTCCAATTTGGAGAGACAATAAGACAGTTCAATTGTCTTTACAATCCATTTAGAAAGCCTTTGGGTAGTAATTGGAGCTCCTTTGTCATGCACCGAGTATTTGACGAATACGCGTTTAGTTTTCCTAAAGGACTCAGTTCGGGATCAATAGAAAGCTAAGCATTGTCAAACATCTAGCGCAGGGGTCAGCAACCCGCGGCTCCATCACTGCACGTGGCTCTTGAATCCCTCTGCTGCGACTCCGTCGCTCAAAACACGCGCCGGCACAGCCGCCGATCTGCGACCGAGGCGCCGTGTTACAAAACACCAATAGGCGATGATGAGGCATCCACTCAGGAACGCCACGCTAGCTGGTTAAGTAAATTGCGACATTCCTCTGCTATTGTGCAGGGAAAGAGTGGAACAAGCTTCCTGCAGGCTCTCATGTTACACAAAATGCTGCTGAAAAGATTCTCTTTGTCCAACTGTAATCTCCTTCCTCTGAATGATAAAAGCTGCGCTTGGGACCTGTCACAATTCACAGCACTTGACTGTTTAGAATCTGCTAATCAGTCACTAAACACACCTAGAACTGTGACCCGCGCTGGCACAGCCGCCGATCTGCAACCCGCGCCGATTTACTGAGCTTTTTCCCCCGGTAGGCCAACCATGGATAAATCGAAGAAAAGTTTCTGAAGAAAACCGAACATTTAATGGTACGTGGGTAGATTCATTCGCTTTTACTGCTGACGAACGTATGGGATTTGCTGTTTAATGCCCTTTAGCACTGACTTTGACTCTGCAGGAAGCTGTTCACCTATTCAAAATATATGAAAGGAGTCCCACTAGTTTATAATGTAAGATTAAAAATAACAGCTTTTAGTGACTGAACAAGAGCTGCAGCTAAATCATAATGAAGATATAGATCTACTTCGTTTTAAGAAGATGCTTATAAAAATTCCAGCAACATTATCACATTGGGAGAGGGATGCTTGTTCAATATTTCACCAGGCTATTATTTATATTTGTTGTATTGCAGAAACTCTTACTATATGAAAGTATCAATTAGTCCTTTATTCAGGTTGACAGCCGACTGCACCCTCCAGTACCCGTGATAAAAGGATGAGGGCACACAGAAGCAGACGGCATTTTTGGTTTGCTGCAGGTGGATAATTTAAGTTAGGCTTTTTATTTCATAAATACGAGGAGGACTCGGATAGACATTGAGTATTTTATTTGAAAGTAACCTTCAACCCAGCGTCTTTTTTTTCGGAGTTCAAAATGTTTTTGTTGCATGCAGAAATAAAAATTTGTTTTCTCTGTAGCAGTTCATTGATTTCATAAATGCAACCCACTATAGTTTTTTTATGCATAGCATAAAGGTAAAAAACGATACATGCAGGGTTACCTTCATTTTAGATGTCAAAGGGGTTTTGCGGCTTCCGGTGTTTTCTGTGGAAAACAGGTCCAAATGGCTCTTTGAGTGTTAAAGGTTGCCGACCCTTGGTCTAGCGTATGTAAGGAACGTTTGATCAGTGTCAAAGGCGTAGGAAAAAAGGCCGGCAGGACAATATCTTGATTGATATGGAAAGGCAAAGCGACTTTAGGAAGAAAGGTTGGGTTGGTGCAAAGAATGACTTTCTCTTTGTGAAAGTTCAGGTATGGAGGATTGACTTGTAGGAGCACACAGTTCACTAGCTCTTCTAGCTGAAGACATAGCTATTAGGAAAGCCGTTTTCCAGGAGAGAAGGCATAGATAGGTCGTGGCCCGCAGTTTGAAGGGAGGCTTAGTGAGAGAGCCTGGAGGACAACAGAAAGGCTCCACGTTGGTACAACTGACCAGATGGGTGGTTGGAGATTTTATAATCCTCTCAAGAAGCAACGGACAAGGAAATGTGAGAATACCGAGGAGCTGGAGATGCAGCCGATATGATGTGAGATCGCTGCGATGTACACCTTAATAGAGGAGGAATTAAGTCCATCCTGGTGTAGTGAGAGCAGAAATTGTAAAATGTTCTCAATAAGTAGCAGACTGGGGCGCAAAATTATTAGCTATAGCAAAAGAAGTAAAGCACTTCCATTTAGCATTATAGGATTGGTGCGTAGCTGGTCTTAGTGCAGATTGGAGAATGAACTGTATGTCAGGGTGAAGATTGCTCGGATTCGACAAAGGTGCTGGTACCGATGTCGATACCAATGACAATGCTGTATCAGGAGATTTGAGACATAGCAGAGAGCAGTGTAAGAGGGATTGGTCTGTGTCAGATCCAACGAAGTTTTCGGTTCCAACAGGGAAAAAACAGTCAGTGAATGAGCCAGGCCATAAGGTTGAGAAAGTGTAGATCCGGATGTTGAATAGCACCATGTTGTTGAGTAAGCAGATGTGGAACCCAAGGAAGGCGAAGACAGCTGTTGTTGGAAAGTCGAAGAAGAGTGGGTAACCACAACTGTCGGGGCCACCAAGGAGTTATGAGGATCCCGCGAGCATCATCCTAGCTGATTTTGGCGAGTGTCCTTGTTATCAACGGTATTGGCAGAAAAGCATAGAAGAATCTGTTTGTCCAAGGAATCATTAGTGCATCCCTGATCGAATTCAGGCCGATGCCCACACGGGAGCAATACGTCGTGCAGACAGCGTGAGTCACCAATAAGTCTACAGTATATCACAGAAGTGAGTACACCCCTCACATTTTGTAAATATTTTATTATCTTTTCATGTGACAACCCTGAAGAAATGACACTTGGCTACAATGTAAAGTAGTGAGTATACAGCTTGTATAACAGTGTGAATTTGCTGTCCCCTCAGAATAACTCAACACACAGCCATCAATGCCTAAACCGCTGGCAACAAAAGTGAGTACACCCCTAAGAGAAACTGTCCAAATTGGGCCGAAAGGGTCAATATTTTGTGTGGCCACCATTATTTTCCAGCACTGCCTTAACCCTCTTGGGCACGGAGTTCACCAGAGCTTCACGGGTTGCCACTGGAGCCCTCTTCCACTCCTCCATGACGACATCACGGAGCTGGTGGATGTTAGAGACCTTGCGCTCCTCCACCCTCCGTTTCAGGATGCCCCACAGATGCTCGATAGGGTTTAGGCCTGGAGACATGCTTGGCCAGTCCATCACCTTTACCCTCAGCTTCTTTAGCATGCAGTGGTCGTCTTGGAGGTGTGTTTGGGGTCGTTATCATGCTGGAATACTGCCCTGCGGCCCAGTCTCCGAAGGGAGGGGATCAGGCTCTGCTTCAGTCTGTCACAGCACATGTTGGCATTCATGGTTCCCTCAATGAACCGTAGCTCCCCAGTGCCGGCAGCACTCATGCAGCCCCAGACCATGACACTCCCACCCCCATGCTTGACTGTAGGCAAGACTCACTTGTCTTTGTACTCCTCACCTGGCTGTCGCCGCACACGCTTGACACCATCTGAACCAAATAAGTTTATCTTGGTCTCATCAGACCACAGGACATGGTTCCACTAATCCATGTCCTTAGTCTGCTTGTCGTCAGCAAACTGTTTGCGGGCTTTCTTGTGCGTCATCTTTAGAAGAGGCTTCCTTCTGGGACGACAGCCCTGCAGACCAGTTTGATGCAGTGTGCGGCGTATGGTCTGAGCACTGACAGGCTGACCCACCGCCCCTTCAACCTCTGCCGCAATGCTGGCAGCACTCATAGGTCTCTTTCCCAAAGCCAACCTCTGGATATGACGCTGAGCACGTGCACTCAACTTCTTTGGTCGACCATGGCGAGGCCTGCTCTGAGTGGAACCTGTCCTGTTAAACCGCTGTATGGTCTTGGCCACCGTGCTGCAGCTCAGTTTCAGGGTCTTGGCGATCTTCTTGTAGCCTAGGCCATCTTTATGTAGAGCAACAATGCTTTTTTTCAGATCCTCAGAGAGTTCTTTGCCATGAGGTGCCATGTTGAACTTCCAGTGACCAGTATGAGAGAGTGAGAGCGAGAACACCAAATTTAACACACCTGCTCCCCATTCACACCTGAGACCTTGTAACACTAACGAGTCACATGACACCGGGGAGGGAAAATGGCTAATAATGCCCAATTTGGACAGTTTCACTTAGGGGTGTACTCACTTTTGTTGCCAGCGGTTTAGACATTGATGGCTGTGTGTTGAGTTATTTTGAGGGGACAGCAAATTTACTCTGTCATGCAAGCTGTATACTCACTACTTTATATTGTAGCAAAGTGTCCTTTCTTCAGGGTTGTCACATGAAAAGATATATTTACAAAATGTGAGGGATGTACTCACTTCTGTGATATACTGTATGTCCGATAGTTCCCAGAGGCAAAAAAAGTGTTGACAAACTTGACAGTCTAACTCCCACTCATGAGTCGTTGACATGTGTCTGCTGAGAGAGTCAGCTTCTTCGTTGTTGGTCCCAGCGAGATGAACAGCTAGGGGAGTGTTCCCGCGGGCAATGCACCAGTCCCACAGGCAGAGAGCAAAATGAGCCAAGGGAGCTGACCTCGTACCGCCTTGCTTGTTTATATAGAACACAGTCACAATATTGTCCAATGCAATCTGCAATTTTGGTCTCTAAGGACCAAAGGGCTTTGAAGATGGCCAGCAGTTCCAGATAGTTGGTGTGTCTGGTGGTCTCGTGCCCTCGCCAGGTACCCTGCATCCGGAAGGTCGAGCAGTGGGCTCCCCAACCTGTCAGGGAAGCGTCGGTACAGAGAGGCAGGGTTGGCTGTGATGGATGGAATGGAACCACAGAAGAAAGTTTGGCATCTATCGTCCACCAAGACAAGGTGCGAAGAACCGAGGTAGGTGGGTGCAGTAGACAGTGTGGTCAACCATGTTGTGGATGGAAAAGGTGGTTGAACCAAAGTTGTAAGGGTCTCATCCGCAATCTGGCGCTAGGCACCACCAAAACCATAGATGTCCGAGAAGTTTTTGTATCGATAGCACTGGAACAGTCCGTTGAGTAGTGATCCATTGGATAGATGTAAGTAGCCTGTCCTTTCGGTTGTGAAGAAAAAAGGCTGAGGTGCATAGTGAGTCGAGGCGAGCGCCGACGAATTTGATGACCTGATGACCTGAGAAGGAACGAGGCATGATTTTTCAACATTAATGCAAAGTCCAAGTCTGTCAAGGAGGGAGCAGACTGTATCAATGGGGGCTAGAAGACCCTCCTTGGAAGAGGAGACGATAAGCCAGTCATCGAGGTGAGGGTAAATATGAATGCCCTGAAGCCTAAGATGGGCGCATATGGGAGCCATACACTTGGTGAAGACTCTTGGAGCAGTAGCGAGACCGAAAGGGAGCACATTATATTCAAAAATGTTACCGACAGTGAACTGGAGGAGATGCCTGTGAGCAGGATGGATGCTTATATGGAAATAAGCATCCTTTAAGTCCAAGGATGCGAACCAATCCTCTTTCCTGAGTAATGGAAGGATATTGTTGTAAGCTGCCCCGAGGCTTTGTTGCGATGGGGCAGCATAAAAATGTAATTAATAAATAGACAGACAGACAGAAGAGCGTGGTCATTCGGAATTTTTTGGTTTTGATGTATTTGTTCACGCCACGTAAGTCCAATATTGGGCATAGACCACCATCCCTCTTGGATACCGTAAAGTACCTGGAGTAGAAACCATGCAGTCCTTCAGAGCGGTGCAGTTTTCAAATTGCTCCTTTTTGAAGTAGCTGGGAAGCTTCATCCCAAAGGCCCAGAGAGGAAGCCGTATACCAGATCAGTCCCAGTGGAGGCATGGTGTCAAACTCGATTTTATATCTGTGTTCTTTGATGGAAAGTACCCACTTATCAGATGTGATGGACTCCCAGATGTGGAGTCGGCCTTGCAGCCGATCCCCCAAAGGAAGAGGGGAGGGTGGGTTGAAGGATCGAGAAGAGGTTCGCACATCCCGTCAACGCTGACTCGTGTCGAGGCAGTGACAAGCTTGTTGATACCGAGGCACGTTCTGCCTCCGGTTCCTCTGCTGGCGCGGTTGGAATTGCTGGCGCCTGGGATACTGAGGGTAAGGTTGGTACCGGTACTGGGAGCAAGGCCACGGCCACTTGCGTCGACTCTGAGAGGGTGTCTCCATACGACGAGCTGCAAGACAAGCCTTCTGAATATTCTTCAGCTTCTCGTCCATTTTTGAGTGGAAAAGCCCAGAGCCATCGAAGGGCATGTTTTCCACGCACCGCTTGGTCTCGTCAGGTAGGTTACCTGAGCGTAATCAGACGCGGTGACAAAGGGTGATGGCACCGACAAGAGCCCTCGAGTCGCAATCGACATGATGTCTCACCGTATTAAGTTGCTGAATGGAGAACTGCATAGCCTCACGGGTGAACATGGGGGCAAGGTCCCTCTGCTGCACTGGAAGAGTAGAGGTGAGGGACTCGAGCTTCTGCATGAGGAAGTATTGGTACCTCACCATGGTAGCTTCATAATTAGAGATGTGCAGCCCAAGTCCCATAGCAGCATAGATACGACGAAACATCATGTTGATCTTTCTGCCTTCTTTGTTTTTTGGCATCGAGTGTTCTTTGTTCTTCCAACCCTGGGAAGACTCGATAATGATTGAATTTGGCTTGGGATGTTTGAGAAGGAATGGGATGTCCTGTTCCCAAACCTTATACATCAATTGAAGTCACCTGGATGTCGGGTGCAGCTGATTGGGCAGCTGCCACGTATCCGTCATTGCCTGCTGAAGGGTTGTGATGAATGGTAGAGCAATGGAGGATGAGTCCTCCCTTCTGACGATGTTGTAAATATTATCTTGGTTGGGATCGATGCAATGTTGGACATCAAACTCAAACAACTTCGTCATCCTCGACAGCAGTTCCCCAAAGCTGCCGTGGGAATCTCCAGGAGAGCCCAGACCATGTGTGGAGATCACGGCATCTGGTGACGTGGAGGCCTGCTCAGAGTCATCCGAATCAGAATCGGAGTGGTACAGAGGACTCGATGACGACCTGGCAGGAGAAGGCGGGGGTCAGGAAAGAGCAGCCGCTGAAGTCAAAAGGCCATCCCTCAGCACCGAATGAGGGGTGGAATGATGAGGACGAATCTAAGACCTCAGGTAGTAGCCATAGGGAGGATAATAGTCCCATGAATAGGACCGAGATGGATCAAACTCCCTGTATGGTAGAGGAACCCAGTATTTTGAAGGCTGAACTGGGGCCTGTTGCCAGGCGTTGGAGAGCCCTCGGAGATGCCTCTGGAGAAGTAGGCATTGGTGTCAGGGAATGGGCTGGTGGCAGGTCAGTCTGAGACCGAGGCAGAGACTTCCAGATTTCGCCATCGGACATCGACCCTCTAGCTACAGGGTTGAAATGGTCAGGAGTGGACGGAGCCGAAATGACGATCTGTGGTGGAGACCCCGGTGGAGTCACTTCGCATGACCAATTGAATGTTAGGTTCAATCAGGGCCGGGATCGAAGCACCAATCAGTACCGAAAGTGGAGTGGATACCTATTCCACGTGAGGCAGCTTAGCATGCTTCTTGTGCCTGTGTTCCACCTTGTTGGGCTTGTTCTTCTTAGGTCTCTTCAACGCAGAGGACTCGTCGGACCCGACATGCTCCCTCTTCTCCTTCTGCTTTCAGTGAGGAAAATGAGAGGAGTGCTTTGCCTCCTTGGGAGTCGTACCACCATCCGATGGATGGGGAGAAGCGGCCTTAGATGGACCTGCCGCAGTGGTCTCCGCCGAGACCTTCTTCACAGTGACCAAAGCCTGGCCCCACAGCATTTTCCACAGGCGGTTCTCCCGGCTCTTGCGGGCCTGCTGGTGAAGGACTGGCAATGGCCACACCTGTCAGTCCTGTGGCCTTCTCCCAAGCACAGAAGGCACAGGTCATGAGGATCAGTGGGGGACATTTTAGCCCCACACTGGGAACATTTGTGGAAAGCTGCCCGCTGAGCCATCGAAGAGAAAGAGATAAAAGACAGAGAACAACAGAAGAATTTTAACAAGAATAATAATGATAGAAGGGGTTTTTTTTAATATACAGTGGTACCTTGGCTCACGAACTTAATCCGTTCCAGGACTCTGGTCGTGACTCAAATTGGTCATGAGCCAAGTTAAATTTCCCCATAAGGTTCAATGTAAATGAGGCTAATCCATTCTGTAACTTTTTTTTAATCAGAAAAATGTGAAGAAGCAAAGTGACAAAGAACAACAAAGATCGCAGCCATCTTCCCCCCCCCCCACTCCAACCACGAGCTCGGCCATCTCCCCATCCCCCCAGCACGACTGCAATCGCGCCCGTCATCCCTGCACGTGCCCGCCATCCCAGCATGCTGGGGGGGGGGGGGAGACGGGCGTGATCGTGCAGGGGGGAAGATGGCCGAGATCGCAGTTGCGCTCATGCAGGAAAGACGGATGCGATCTCGGCCATCTCCCCCCTACCCCCAGCACGATCGCGGCCATCTCTCCACTCAAAAGGGGAGGAGATGGCCACGATCACGGCCGCCACCCAATGTGGAGTTCGCGACCTGAGTCAAAATTTTAATGAAATTCTTGTTTGCGACCCGATTTGGTCGTGAACTGAGGCGTTTGTGAGCCAAGGTACCACTGTTTTTTATTTGAGAAGGGGAAAAGGGGGGGGACCTTTTCAAGCGGGGGGGTGGATTGGAAGGGTTATAACTTGGATAAAGGAGTTAGAGAGAGAAGCTGTAAAGTCAAGAGAACAACAGTAAAACTTTTGAATATAGCTACAAGAGAGAAGTGAAAGGCTTGAGGCACAGTGAACAGCAGTCACAAGAAGATTGGGGAAATGGCGGGCACTCTGCCCATCTATACTATGGGGGGGAGGGCACAGAGTTCCCACCAAAACTGTTAAAGCTGTTTAATCTTCCCCACAACAGGCACTGCACAGGCGCAGCACCCATAATGTGTGATGCACAGAGGCCACGATGAAGATGCCAATTCCCCTGACACCCCACAAGGACAAGGCTCACCTATTGAACTCACATGGCTGGCTCAAGCTAGAAAAATCAATGTGGAGCTTGCATTGTGGAGAAAGCAACCTACTCTCCCCCCCCCCCCGCAAGCTCAAAACAGGAGGCCCCAAGTATCATTGCCTGTGCCCCCAGGGTGCCATTTTCCTGAAAGAAAGGCCCATAGTTAAGTACCAATTTATTTCACCTATGAGATTTCTATGTTGCCCAGCAGCTAAAGTTTTCCCTGTGGATGACAAAAATCAAAACTCTACAACACAGCATGTCAAAAACCATAATGCACAACCTATAAAAGTTAAAACAGAATTCAAACCGGACTGAAAGCCATTGGTCAAGTAATGATCTTAACGCTGTGATAGAAACAAAGCCTGAAAAGAATTTAAAAGCCTGGACAAATAGGAAGGTCTTCACCTGATGTTGAAATGAGTACAGTGTCAATGAGCATGCAAGCCTCTCCAAGAAGGGCATTCTACAACCAGGGTGCCACCACTGAAAAGTCCCTGCATAACTATTTGTCCTACAACTGCCATCAGCCCCAACCAGCAGGGCCAGAGGTCGTGGAAAACCCAAAGCTTTGTAGGGCCAAAAGTGGCCCAGAAGTAATATTGTTTCAAATCAGCAAAACTGCAAAAGCAGGTATTTACAAAAATAGAAAATTACATTTATGGCTGCATATGATATCCCGTGCTTTGGAAATATCCAACCACCCAGCCAAGGTTTATTGCAATCTGCCTTTGTCTCCTTTACAGCAAGTCTGTTCAGGAAGCACAGCTCCTCTCTTTTTCAGTTATTTGTGCTGCGACTGCATTTGCTTTAGGCAACCAAAGCAATGCCTCTCCCACCAGGCAGGAGTTATCTTTGGAATTGGGAGAACACCAAGATGTGCGTTTTGTGGTAGGGAGGGAAAGAAGGGAAAGCATGCACCTATTCAATGGCCAAAGGAAGGAGAACACCTGCTGTGCACAGGAGCAGGTAAGAAAGGAAAAACAGAGAGGAAAGTGGGCAGAAAGAAGTACCCTGAGGAAGGCAGGGGCTTGCCAGCAGAAACCCTGAACTGAACCACTGCATGCTACAACATTTTGTTATAGGAGACACTGGTCTTTAAGGAATACCATTTTTACAGTGGTCCGATAAAGGTTCTTCCAGAAGCACTTCTAAATCACATGAGAAAGCGCAGGCATAAATTTAATTTCCAGATGGGGGAAAACAGATCATGTGGGATGGGGGTGAGGACCCACTCACCAGTGGGTTCGGCCGGAACCTGTAGGCCAGCATCATCCTTTTGCGGAACACCTCATACTCATCATCCTCCTTGGTCAACTCAGCAGGACGGTCGATTCCAAATCCAGTGCCATCCAAGGCTGTGACTCCCCTGTTTTGGAAAGGGCAATATTTACCCTCTCTGTGTGCATATTAGGAAGGATGTTGGAAGCAACCTTACAACAGCAGGTCAGATGATTTGTCATTTTAGCATGGTGTTGTCTACTTCAATGGGAAGTGGGGTGGGGTGAGGACTAGCTCCCTGCAATCTTGGGCAGAGAAGGGTCTTCAGTATGACCTGACCCCTGGGCAGAGTTAAACCAGAGATGTTGGGTATTACTCTCAGGCCCTTTGCATGCAAAGCAGGTGCTTGGCCACTGAACTGTAGCTCCTTGGCTAAAAATGAAGCAAGATTCTGGTCCTCATGATTCTGAATAATGGGCTAGTTCAAATTGGAGTCGAGGATGTGACTTTAGGAAGTCAGATCCTTGGTTCATCCTATGGGCTCTCTGGCAAAGGTCTATGTGAGCTCCAGCAGGAGACACTGGGGGCCAAACCTTGGGCTTTCTGGGAACCAAGAAGCAGGCCACAGATGGTACTAAGGAATGCACACATCTGCTTTATGGACAACGGATCCATGCACTCTCAGTGCAGCGGTTGGCAGCACCTAGGGTTCAGGGGGGCAGCACCTCAGCCCCCTACCCAAAACACAACACTAACTTCAGCCTCAACCTGCTGACACCTGGCCCCCAGCAGATTACCAGAAGGGAATACACTCCCGCCCCCCAAGGAAGGTAAATCCCAGTCCAGGGCATTCAAATGTTCATACATTTATAAACACACAGATGGAAGGACACGTACAAGACAGATACAGAGAGGCATTAACTACAGAAAGGCAAGAGAGGAAGAGAGTTAGAAGGTAGAAAAGGGGACTATAATGCAGAGGAGAAAGTGTCACAATCCAACAGAACAGCAAAAAGGAGATAGAATATTTGAGTGATTTAAAAGATGCATATACTGCAAACCATATTTAAAATTATCTTAAAGCAATTAGAGCATATACTGCAAACCATATTTAAAATTATCTTAAAGCAATTAGAGCATGAACATAAGAAAAAGAAAGAGACAGTGCCAGACAGCGGGGCCTGTGGTGCAGGACCCGGGCCCAGCTGTACAAGGACTTTGGAAAGCGAGGAGTACAGGGACTGTGCACACAACTGGGTAAAAGCCACATCAAGGCGGCCCAGAGCGGCACATACTTGTTGACGGGGGCCTTGATGCCTTGGCCTTCCATGCCCAGGCCGTCCCCCTCCTTCCAGCCCATTTTCATCAGCATTTGGTAACCGATGTTCTCCACGGTCAGCTTGAACTCTTTGTATTCCGAGTAGTCAGGCTCACGGCCTTCCTGCGGGGCAAAGCAGGGAAAGGAAGGTGAAAGGAAGAGAGGAGAGTTAGGACAACTCACATGAGCTAAGAGAGGTGAGCAAGGTGGGTATCAAATGTGGTGGATATCAAAGCAGCTTAAGAAGCAACATCTACAACCCAGTAATCCTTGCCAGTTAGAGCACTGTTGCTATTGGGAAGATTAAAAATATGCTACAGTATAAGTACAGTATACAGTACAGGAATAGCTATCATAAGTACAGGTTAGGGGACAAGTGGCTGGAGAGCAGCACTTGTGAAAGGGACCTCGGGGTGCTGGTTGACCGCAGGCTAAACATGAGCCAGCCGTGTGATGCGGTGGTCAAGAGGGCGAACGCCACCCTTGGTTGCATGGCCAGAAGTGAGGCTTCCAGATCGAGAGAGGTATTACTACCACTCTACACGACTCTGGTGCGCCCGCAACTGGAGTACTGTGCTCAGTTTTGGGCCCCTCATTACAGGAAGGATATAGCCAGGTTGGAGTCAGGGCAGTGCAGGGCCACAAGGATGGTGGCCGGTTTGCAGGGGATGTTGTATGAAGTGAGACTGAGGGAACTGGGTCTCTTCAGCCTGGAGAAGAGGAGACTCTGAGGGGATCTGTTGGCGACTGTGACGAGGCTGAGGGGATGCGGTGCCTTCGGCGGGAAGTAAAGACTCCGAGACAGCGTGGCGAATTAAGGCTCGAGTGGATGGGAGAGAGGTGCTGGCCTTAATTGATTCGGGTTGTGGGCGCAGCTTGGTGAAGAGAGCAAGAGGGCGCCCATTGACTGAAATACTCCAGGTGCGATGCATCCACGGAGATATCAAGCCCTATTCCACTCGGTTGGCCAAGCTGGAAGTGCAGGGAAGGGTCCACTTATGCCACGTGGGAGTGGTTCCCAGCCTGGCGTATGAGGTCATCATAGGGAGGGACTGGCCCTTCTTTGGAGAGCTGGTGCGGTTAAAAGAGGCGATGCCAGTGTTGGTTGGGGAAGCCGAAGAGGTGGGTGGCATGGCGTTACGTACCTCCCGAAAGAGGCTGGTGTTTTTACAGCAAAATGATGCCTCCCTAGTGCACGCCTTACAAAGGGCTCAGGAAAGGGACCCCACAGGGGTTGAGAATACTCAGAGCCCTTATTTTGAAATGGCAGGGGGCTTGTTGTATAGAGTGGTCCCGGGCAGGGGGGAACAGGCAGAGATCAGACAGCTGGTGATACCAGAACCTTTGCGAAGCACTGTGCTTAAACTGGCGCATGATCTACCCATGGCCGGTCATTTAGCCACAGAAAAAACAGTAGATCGGCTAGTACAGCGGTTTTACTGGCCCGGTGTCTATGCCCAGGCCAGGCGGTATTGTCAGTCATGCCCAGAGTGCCAGAAGACCCAACAAAAGGGAAAGCCAGGGGGGCCCTTGATTCCCATGCCAATAATGTCAGAGCCCTTTGAAAGGGTGGGCGTGGATATAGTGGGACCCCTCGAAAAGTCGGCTCGCGGACATCAATATATCCTAGTGATTATGGATTATGCCACCCAGTATCCGGAGGTGATACCTTTAAGATCTATCACCGCACGCAGTGTGGGGCAAGCTTTACTCGAGGTTTACTTGAGAGTAGGTTTTCCTAAAGAGGTGGTGACGGACCAAGGCACTAACTTTGTAAGCCAGGCATTGAGGCAGATGTGGGCCTTGCTTAAGATTAAGCCACTGAGGACTTCCGTTTATCATCCCCAAACTAATGGTTTGGTGGAAAGGATGAATAGAACCCTTAAAAACATGTTAAGGAAGTTTGTGACGGACTATCCACAGCAGTGGCATCTCTTGCTGGGGCCTCTCATGTTTGCTATATGCGAGGTGCCTCAAGCTTCCATGGGATTCTCCCCCTTTGAATTATTGTATGGGAGACATCCGCGGGGCATATTGGACTTAGTAAAGGAGCATTGGGAAGCAGAGACACCTGAGCATATTACTACCCTTAAGTATGTACTAGACACGAGAAAACATTTGACGGACCTGGCTAGAAGGGCAGAAGCCCACCTGCAACAGGCACAGGCGGCTCAGCGCTTTTACCATGATCAACAGGTGCAGCCACGATCATTTCAACCGGGGCAGCGGGTGCTGTTACTATTGCCAGCAGGGGGAAATAAATTAGCAGCGCGTTGGCAAGGGCCCTATGAGGTAGTATGCTGGGTAGGGCCGGTAGATTATGAAGTTAGGCTGTCGGGTAAGCGACGGTCCACCCAGATATATCATGTAAATTTGTTGAAGGCATGGAAGGAACGTGACGAGGGAGAAATGCCAGCAGAAGGGGCCTTAGGTATCCCAAAGGCAGTATCATCTAGTGGGGAGAGGATAGCACTAGGAGAACAGTTAATGGCGCAGCAGGTAGAACAGGTGAGGGCATTGGAGCACACCTTTGGGGATGTGTTCTCGGAGCAACCGGGGCACACCACCCTGGTGGAGCACCAGATACAGACGATTCCAGGGGCAGTCGTATGAGTCCCAACACGCCCTTATCCCCAACGGTTGAAACAAGCAATAGTGGATGAGGTGCAACGCATGCTACAGCTGGGAGTGATAGAAGAGTCCCGTAGCGAGTGGCGCAGCCAGCCGGTGCTTGTGACTAAGAAGGATAATACCGTGCGCTTTTGTATAGATTTTCGCCGAGTAAATGAAGTGTCGAAATTCGACACATACCCTGTGCCTCGGATCGAGGAGCTGCTAAATTTATTGGGGAAAGCACAGTATCTGTCAACCTTGGATTTGACCAAGGGCTACTGGCAGATCCCCTTGTCAGTTGACTCTAAAGAGAAAACGGCGTTCGCTTCGCCCATAGGGCTATATCAATTTAAATACATGCCTTTCGGTTTACATGAAGCGGCGGCAACATTTCAGAGGTTAATGGATCGGGTTCTGGGACACCTGAACCACTGTGCCGCTGCTTACATTGATGATATAGTTATATATAGTGATTCATGGGAGGACCATCTGGAACATCTGTCCCAAGTGTTAAGCGCACTGCATAGCGCTGGTCTGACTGCCAGGCCAAGTAAATGCGTCATTGGCCAGCGGGAGGTGTCGTACCTAGGACATGTAGTAGGAAGGGGAAAGATACAACCAATGGAAGACGAAGTGGGAAAGTTAAGTAGGTGGCCTTAGCCCAGCAATAAGAGAGAGATGCAGCAGTTCCTGGGGTTGGCAAATTATTATAGGAGGTTTATATCTAATTTCTCAACCAAGGCTGCTCCATTGACTGAGGCGCTTAAAAAGTTGCGGAAGAAGACCATAGAGTGGACCCCAGTGATGGTAGCTAGCTTTGAGACGTTGAGGAAAGGATTGCTTAGTCAGCCAGTGTTAAAGGCTCCGGATTTTACTAAACCGTTCATAGTCCAGACGGATGCATCAACTGTTGGGTTGGGAGCTGTGCTGTCCCAAGGGGAGGGTTCAGAGGAACACCCCATCCTGTACTTGAGTAGGAAGTTAGAGCCCCATGAAAGGAAATATTCAACCATAGAGAGGGAGGTGTTGGCGGTCAAGTGGGCTATCACGGCACTTAAGCAATACTTGTGGGGGGCACCTTTTACTTTAGTGACGGATCACGCGCCCCTACAATGGCTACACCGCATGAAGGACGACAACCCTCGGTTAACACGGTGGTACCTGGCGCTTCAGCCCTACGCTTTTTCTGTACATTATAGACACGGGAGGGGCCATGTTAATGCAGATTTCTTTTCTCGCCAGGGTCCTTGGCAACAGCAGACAGACGCCGATCCCCTCTTGGAGGGGGGGTTGTGTGACGAGGCTGAGGGGATGCGGTGCCTTCTGCATGGAGGAAAGCAGGGGGGAAACGCGGATTTGTAACGGGGCACTTTAAGGGACCAGCGTGGTCTAACAATGTAATATCGGGCTCACCTGACGGCCGGGGGCAGGGTGAGTTAGGGCCAATAAAGGCGGCGCAGCCCAGCCAGCAGGAGGAAGGAGGGAGAGAGGAGTGCAGTGCGATGTGACGGGGGATGGAGGTGGAGTGTGCAGGAGGAGGAGGGATGACCTGCCAGAGTTGGAGGGCAGGCGCTGCCGAAGGAACTCGATGGCCTGAGTGGCGAGGCCAAGCAGGCAGGGAGAGGCGATACGCGGCCCATCGGGATTTGTATACAGAGGGAATAAAGGAGAACTTGCCAACGGAGTCATCACCTAGCCTCACTATGCGACCAGGTACTGCGAATTTTGCTTCCCCGGTGACCGATCCCGTAGCAGCGACATACAGGTATGTGAGGGGGTGTCACATGGAGATGGGCAGAGACCGGTTCTCCCCTGAAGAGGAAGGCAGGATGCGCTCCAACGGAGCCAAGCTCAGGGAACCCAGGTTCCATTTGGATGCCAGGAAGCGCTTCCTGACAGTTAGGACCCCGAGGGCGTGGAATGGGCTTCCACGAGAGGGGGTTGAGGCCCCATTGGTGAGGGTGTTCAAGGAGAGGCTAGACGTCCACATGGTGGGCATGTCATGAGCGGAGCCGGCTGGTGCCGGAGGTCAGACTAGATGGCCCGGGAGGCCCCTTCTGACCCACTCTGTTTCTATGTTTCTATAGCATACATAGTAATGCATGCTCGATCATAGTGTAAGATAATATAGCAGATAATGTGAGACATTGCTTTTAATGTAAATATTCCTTGGTTGTTGAGGACTACAGCACTGCACACAGGCAATTAGAAGGGAACTGCACTCTGCACGTACTCCAGAGACATTTGTCTTCAAAAAAATCTCAGGAATGAGGGCTGATCTAGGAAGAGTTGGAACAAAGACCACTGGACTGTTTGAGGTACTAGAGACTGGGCTGAGCTTCTAAGAACTTGAACTGCTCCCCCCTCCTTTTTTTTTTGGTTAGAATGAAGCCATCAATCAAGCTTACAACACTACCAGTGTGCTTAGCCCATCTGAGTGAAGCCAGGCCACTGCCACCCCTAGACAGGGGACGAAGCATTTACCTTCAGCGCTTTGAAAGTCTCCATGAACTTTTCCAACTCATCCGGTGGCAGGAAGTCTCCGATGAAATGCTTCCCCCGCCCCATCTGAGTCAGCTGCTCTGCCCACTCTGAACCAGGAAAACAGAAGCAGCCATCAGGGTGATAAAACACAGAAGGGGATGATTCTTGCCTTTACGATTAGTATGAATCCAGTTTATGAGTTGCTGTATAGCCAAAGCTTGCCAGCTAGTTCACATAATAAAAACAAACACACTAAAGCCAGGAATGAAGGCCATAACAAAGAAATATTATAGAGGATCTGCCATAAATTCAAAGGAAATTTGGGAGAAGCAGCAAATACTGAAGCAAATAAAATATGGAAAGGACTGCTTAAACTTGCAGCATTAATAGTATCATTAAAAATAAAATGTGGGGTGCAGGGGAAGGACAGACGAAGTTTGCTCATGTGGAGGTAGACCAATAATCCACCAAGTACTGCTCTGCATGTCATCCCTTCCTACCCCAGCAGTAATATAAGGACTGGGAATTGTACTTTATCTCTACCCAGCCAGCAGGGAGGAAATTATTCCACAAACTCAGCTAAACCAGCCTCCCCCAAAACCAGTGTCCTCTGGACAGCCCTGGTCCTTCTGGGAGGGGGAGAATGGGACTTGAAGTCCAAACCACTGGAGGGCAGTGAAGGCCCTTCTTTAAAACTGCTGCTCCATCTGGGGATCCTCCCACACAGGTGCGAGTGGCGGCAGGCCGGGACGCGGGGAGTCTTGAGCGCACCTCGCGTCTTGTCCATCTCCATGCGCCTCAGCTGGTGCTCCCAGGTGCCCAGCTCGCTGTCCACCTCCTCGTCGCTGTCGTAGCCCGACTGGTGCTCCTTCACGGTCTTCTCCCACATGATCTGCATCTCCTGCATGGCCTGCTTGTGCTTCATGATCGTGTCGTACATTTGCTGCATCTGGGCGGAAGGTTCAGTACCAAAGTAAGGAGCCAAGGCGGGACAACCAATCCCAGCAGGCCTTGTGCTGCTGCCCCTCCCCCCCTCCAGAGGAAAATGCTCAGAGCAAAGCCTCCTGTCCAAAGGAGACCCTCCATTTCAACTTGAAGTCTAAAAAGGTGGTCTTGTTTAGGAGCGGTCCCCCAGCTCCACTTGGAGGAAAGTGCATCTTTTCTCCAGTAAGGAGCAAAATGGAAGAGGGGACAGAAAGTGCAGGCTCTGACCAGAGGATCCACTTGCACAAGATGTCATGATGGGTGCCCACTTGGGTGGCTTTAAAGGAGGGCTAGACAAATTCAAAGGGGCAACAATCCACAGCTGCAGGTCCTGAGGCTCATGCCAGCATCAGAAGCTGCAAGCCCATGTGCCCCAGCTGCTAGGGAACACGGGCAGGAAGTGTTTTCATATTCATCTCCTGCTGGTGGGTTTCCCATCTGGGGCAGCTGGTTGGCTGGACCTGGGTCCGACTCAGCACCCTGGCTCTTCCTAGTTGCTTATATAGGGGGGCTGCTCTTGCCAACATGAACAGAGCCAGATGTCCCTGATGTGCGACCCCCGGGGGGGGGGCATCCTAGGTGCACATGCTGCCCCTGCCCTGGCTCACCTCCTGCTGCTCCTTCAGCTGCTTCCTCTGGGCATCTGACAGTTCTGTCACACCAACCAGCCCGACAGGCTTCCCCTTCTCATACCCGAGTCCCTTGAGGTCCTGGACTGGAGACAGGCCAAGCATCAGAAGAGCCATAATGAATGGCCATGGATTTGAGCTGCTGCATCCCAAAGAGCTGGCACATTTCATAACTACCCCCCAAAACACCCCCATGATTCATGGAATCTTAGAAAAGTAGAGTTGGAAAGGGCCAGAAGGCCATCAGGTCCAACCCCCTGCAATTGCAGGACACCAAGTTACACCATCCCGCTCAGATGGCTGTTCAAATACTTTTTGAATGCATCCAGTGAGGGAGAGCCCACAACTCCTCCAGGTAAGAGGTTTCATTGTTGCACTGCTCTGACAGTGAGGAAATTCTTCTTGGTGTCTAGTCTAAATTTCAACAACACCCCCTACTCAGTTAGTGTCCAGACTTCTCATTCCAGGTGAAGCAACTTTCTGACTATACAGACATCTGGACTGCAACATTCAGTGGGACTTGTGTGTGTGTGTGTGTGTGGGGGGGTGACACTTATTTTTCTTCCCCCTCCCCAAACCTCAGTGTGGCCATTTTTAACTGAAAGAAAAGAGCTGGACACAGTTGAGTGATGTTTGAGTCAAGCTAATAAAGATATGACATTATTCTGGGTCCAAGGGGAAAAACATTTTCCTCCTCCCTGCCCCACAATCAGGCCACATGTAAAGCTGCCTGCAGAGGTGCAAAGGGAGGGGAGCAAGCAAATCTCTCAAAGAAGGGGGCAGAGGGGTAAACTAAATGGTTCGGGAGCTGCAAGTAAGTCAGCAGCGGGGGCATGAGAAACTCCTCTTGTGGGAAGGGGCGGGGAGGAAAAGTGGTAAGATCCTGCCACAGATGTCAGTGCAGCAAAGCTCTTAGGGTGGCTTTATGCTTGGAGGGAATATGCAGCTTGAAAGAAGGAAGGGCACCTGCAAGTGCACTCTTGCACCCACATGCAAGCACTAACCAGACAGCAGGGTGGGCGAGGGTTCCTCCATCTGCTGAGTGAGCTCTGGGAGAGGCCAGTCCACCTTCTCCTCCTCCGGGCCCCACCGGCTTTTCCGCTTCTTCTTCACAGCAGAAACAGCCACTTGCTTCGCTGGGAGCGGGGGCGGCAATACCATCATCGCCGCAGAGGAGGAAGGGGCCCCTTCAGAAGGGGCTTTGCGCTTGGGGGTGGCTTCCAGGATGGACGACATGTCCTCTGCATTGTCATTGGCTTTCCGGAACTCCTCCAGCTTTTGCCGGTAATACTTGTAGGCAGCGCTGTTGGGCTCATACAGAAACCTGTGTATGCATGCATGCAGAGGGTCAAATGCATGAGAGGGTACTGCTGACAAGCAGACTGCTGCCTCTGAACCAGGCCTATACTGGACCCATCAAATGCCCAGAACTCAGTGTATGTCACAGTAGCAGAGACACATTATATAGATACATCAGACTGTCACTTCAGCCCAGGGGTCACTGTCAGGGCAACCAGGACACAAGTCTTGGCAGCTGTCAAGCTCCTTGCCTTCTCTTCTGTCTTAAGATTTTAAGAAGTCTTTCCCCCTTTGTTTTAAATGTGGGAATCTTGTTTCAAATTTGGGAAGCTGGCCTCAATGCAACTTCCTGCACCCAGCACCACCTTTTTTTCCGGTTGAAAAAGAGAAGCTTTGTTTCCATGGTCACCCACCTCTGTCTTGGACAAGCTAGCTCTTTTTTCAATTTCAGTGATATCCTTCTGAGGTGTAAGCATTTTTAGGGACAGGCCAAGACTGTCACTGAATGAAGGGACAAGCCTATCTGCCCGTGATGGCCATTTTGGGAGAACTCCCACAACCGCCTCCCAAACATGCCTCTCACACAAGCAGGTTGTGGCCCACTGCACCCCTGCTGGCTTGCAGTACCTGAAGGACTGGCTTTCTCGGTGATTCTTCAAGGCCACCATTTTTACCACGGGGCCCCCATCCGCCACAAACCTGGCCAGCTTCTCGGCGCAGTCCTTGGTCTCTTCATCCTCTGGGGGTGAAACTTTAAGCAGGCCGTCAGTATAGTGCCCCCAACTTACAGACCCAACAGCCACAAGCATAATCTGTCTTTAAAGGCCCCAAGGAGGTGAAAGAGGGAAGAGGAATGCTCAACATTATCTTTCCTTGTCCTTTGGGGGGTTTGTCAACATAAAAGCAAAATCAGTCAGCAGTGTTTCATCAAAGGGAAAGGAGTCAGAAGGTGGCTGGCTCAGGGGATTGGGAGGGATTGCAGGAAGCAGCTTTAAGGGAAGCAAAGCTGCCCAAATCTCTTAAATCTCTTCCAAGGATGTCATGCCTGGACATTCTTTCTCCTTTAGGCCAGGCAGAAGGGAAATAACTTCTCTCGAGATTGCACCAACGTTCTCTTTCTTTCTCCCCCCACCACTTCCTTTTAATTCTTAAATAATCCAAGAGACACATGTGACCTTTAAATAATTGGCAGGATGGGACTGGATCAAGGTTGTTCCTTGTGTATCTGTTCCAGGTACAGTTCCCACCCTCTCACCACCTGCCACATATCTATGCCAACCATGAGCAAACTACCCAGCAGAAGGGAGAGGGGGCAGATGCCCTACTGGCTCGCTAACCTTCTACATCTTGCACTAGAACAGCTTTCCTCAAACCTGCCACTCTCTGAGTATGTTGGACTAGATGAATCATTGACTTGGAAGGGGCCCAGAAGACCATTGGACCCAACCCCTTGCTCAATGCAAGACGTCTCCCACCCAGTTTCTAACCAGGCCTGACCCTGCTTTAGCTTCCAATATTAGGCAGGATCAGGTACTTCAGGCTATATGGATGACTACAACTCCTATCAACCCTAGGCAGCATGGCCATGGATCATACTGGCTACGGATGATAGCAAGCCCATCCTTTAAAACCAGCAGAGGCTGGCTGCTCCCAGCTTTAAAGGAGCTATCCCTGGTCCTGAGCTGTATCCAGCCTAAGCAGGTTAAGAACAGCTCCTTAAAAGATCAGACCTCAACATTCTGTGCTACAAATCACTGGAAACAACTAAAGCAATACCTCCACAACTATTACAGCAAAGACATAATACTAGGATAGCAAACTAAATTTTAAAAATCTGTGCTAATTTCATTTGATGTGCTTTGATAATCTGGGCTGTTAGGCAAAAAAGAGGCTGGTGCAAGGACAACCATGCCAGCTGCCTCTTTTAGGTTGAAAAACTGACCTCGAAGAGGGAGAAAAGGGGGTGGGGTCCAGTGGGCAGCAAACAGGGGAGACAAGAATGGCCAGATATAATTTCTTCTGAACTTCCTCCAATTTCCTTCCATCCCACTCCAAAGCACCCTTGCTAGAAGGCTGAAAAGCTCATCTACCAAACATAGCATAGGATAGAGGGCAGGCAGGTGAAGTTCACCTCCACCATTCCTCCCAGGCTGTCAGCTTCAGCCAAGGAATATCGGAGGCCTCCAAGTCTGAGGGCTTCCAAACAGTGAGGGTGCAGTGCAAAGGTGTGTGCCCAAAAGCAGTTTAGTAAGAAAACTAAGATCATGGCATCCGGTCCTCTCACTTCCTGGCAAATAGATGGGGAAGAAATGGAGGCAGTGACAAATTTTACTTTCCTGGGCTCCAAGATCACCGCAGACGGGGACTGCAGCCAAGAAATTAAAAGACGCTTGCTCCTGGGGAGGAGAGCTATGGCAAATCTAGGCAGCATACTAAAAAGCAGAGACATCACCCTGCCAACAAAAGTGCGTATAGTCAAGGCGATGGTTTTCCCAGTTGCAATGTATGGCTGTGAAAGCTGGACCATAAGGAAGGCCGAGCGCAAAAGGATTGAGGCCTTTGAATTGTGGTGCTGGAGGAGACTCCTGCGAGTCCCTTGGACTGCAAGGCGATCAAACCGGTCAGTCCTAGAGGGGATCAACCCTGACTGCTCTTTAGAAGGCCAGATGCTGAAGATGAAACTCAAATACTCTGGCCACCTAAGGAGAAGGAAGGACTCCCTGGAGAAGACCCTGATGCTGGGAACAATAGATGGCGAAAGAAGGAGGGGACGGCAGGGGATGAGGTGGCTGGATGGAGTCACTGAGGCAGTCGGTGTGAGCTTAAGCTGGACTCTGGGGGATGGTGGAGGACAGGAAGGCCTGGAGGAATGTTGTCCATGGGGTCGCGATGGGTCGGACACGACTTTGTGACTAGCAACAACAACAACACCCCCCCATCTGATTAGTCAGAACAGTACATGCGACTTGAACAGAGCAGCCTACAGCCTTACCTTTCTGAGAAGTGGTGGTCTCCTCTGAATCTTGACCCTTCTTCCACATCTCTGCCAATTTCTTTCTGTAGTATAGAAACTCCGGGCTGTTCTTATCACGCAGAAACCTGTGGGTGGGCAAGGAGAAGAAGGCACAGTGCACATGAGGCAGAACCATGGACCGAACCTTCAGGGTTCCCTTCAATGGCTGTTGCCTTCCCCCAGCTCCACGCTGTTCTGCCAAACACTGACTGCCAGCTGGATCACTGGCTTTGCCAATCTGTTTCCCCTTGTTGTAGAGTCTGCCCAGAGCCAGCATAGAAATGAAATATAATATTCATCTAAAGTACTTCTCCAAAGACTGGATTACTAAAGCATGCTGGTGCTTTGGCCCAGCCTCCTTTGCTTTGTACCCTGAGGGAACACATCCTCCCCCACCAAGAGGTTCTCCAAGATAGAATCTAGCTCAGAGGCAGAGGGATCAGGAATGTGGCTCTTGGGCAGTCCTGGGAGGATGGGGCAATCAGGGGAGATGGAGAAAGAAGCCTCAGCCCCAGCAGCTTGGGGTTTCCTAGAGCCAAACACTGCCTACACCATTCCCATGCAGGGACATACGCAAAAGCCGGGTTATCCTTGCAGTCCTCCAGTGCGACCTTCTCCAGATCCAGGCCTCCTTCAGCCACGACTCGAGCCAGCTTCTCCACGATGCAGCGGGTCCTGATGTCCTCTGGGGGACAAACTTTAAGCAGGCTGTCAGTACAGGGGCTCTACTCACACCCCCAACAGGCACATTCGTGCTAAGAACCACCACACTGGGCACACATCGGTGGGGAGGGGTTGGGGGGAATGAGGAGAGAGGGTGAAACAATGGAACCACAGCAGAGAGACACAAGCCCAATGCTTTCTGACTGGGATGAAGGAACACTAGCAGGGCTGCCCTGTGGAGATCTATCAGGCCCCATCACTAAAGGTCTTGTGAACTGAATTCAACTGGCAGCTCCTGCTTGGCCTGACATCTTGGAAACCTGACACCAGTCCCAGGAAGTCAACACAGGGGTGGATGGAAGAACTAAAGGTATTGTCCTCTAATCCCAATGCATCACAGGTCAGCATCTCAACAAGTGAGTCAGTGTGGTCAAGTAGCTAGTGTTGGCCAAAGTTTGACTCTCCACTTGCCAGGCATTGTTTTCAGCTTATTTTTCAATTTGTCAGTCACTCTAGGGACACCTCAAGATGACTTAAAATTAAAACAAAAGTATTTTAAAAGAAAGCTGCATGTGTATTTCTTTTATTCATGCACTGCAAGCTGCCCTAGAAGGTGACAAAGGCAGCATATAAACATTTCAAGCTGAAGAAAAAGCACTATAGCTGCACTTGGGTGCTATGGTGAACCATGGTTTAGCAGGTGTTCATGAGAACTGCCCTCTGCCCAGGTGTGCCCTGCCCTCCTCCTGGGTGACCAGGGAAGCTGCAATCTTTAGTTTTGAGTTAATAGCAGCTTCCCATGTTGTCCAAATCTAAAACTGTGGTTAATCTTAATGATGATCATTCTCAAGAAGCCTGTTTCAGGGATCATGGCTTAAAGTTGGTTTGTTTTAAACTAACCAGAGTTAAATGTTAACATTTTGTTATGTTTTATTGGCAGAGTGCTCAAGGCTAGCATTTTGCTAAACCACAGCAACACATGACATCATATAGCAGCCTACTTGATTTTTCATTCACTCTGTGCCGCCCCGCCCACTCCAAGGACTGCCCCCTTAAGGGTAGGCAACTGGCAGGCATCTGAAGACAGATAGGCCAGAACTAACACTTCCAAAGACTGAGTTAGGGCCAAACTAAGATGTAGAGCTGCCTTGTGTCTTGATGGCACAACACAAAAGTTGCATCAGGCATGATCAAGGGGAAAAGGGCAATCTAGAAGCACAGTTGCATCATGCTTATTCTGGGCTGGAGCAAACTTTCTGCCTAATTAGTCATTAAAAGTTTAACCCCACTGCAGTTTGTTTCCCCATTTTCTCCTTCTGCCCCACCTGTCCTGACTGGCACTGCATCCACAATAGATATTTAAGCACTTAAATGACACTCCCCCAACCTGGTGCCACTCAGATGTGTAAACTACATCTCTCATTTTTCCTAACTAGCATGAACAGTCCAGGGTTGGGAAAGGCTGGCTTAAACCTTGTGAATTCTATGACAAGGTTTCGAGGTGGCTGGATGGAGGGGATGCAGTGGATATGGTTCACCTGGATTTCAGCAAGGCCTTTGACAAAGCGCCCCATGATATCCTGATGGAGAAAGTGAGGAGGTTTGGGATAGACCAAAGCACTGTCCGGTGGATTAGGGCATGGTTGACTGACCAAAAGCAGAGGGTAACCATTAGTGAGGAACCATTGGAATGGCGGCCAGTGACAAGCGGGGTCCCCCAGGGCTCTGTCCTGGGGCCGATCCTGTTTAATCTTTTCATTAACGACATGGAAGAAGGGGTGGACAGTCTGCTGATCAAATTTGCAGACGACACTAAAACTGGAGCAGTGGCCACAACTGAGGGACAGGTACTCCAGATCCAAAAGGATCTGGACAGACTGTGAAAGTGAGCAGGAGACAACAGGATGGCATCCAATGTGGATAAGTGCAAGGCCTTGCACTTGGGGCATAGGAATAGCTGTCATAAGTACAGGTTGGGGGACAAGTGGCTGGAGAGCAGCACTTGTGAAAGGGACCTCGGGGTGCTGGTTGGCTGCAGGCTGAACATGAGTCAGCAGTGTGATGCGGTGGTCAAGAGGGCGAACGCCACCCTTGGTGGCATAGCTAGAAGTGTGGCTTCTAGATCAAGAGAGGTATTACTACCACTCTACACGACTCTGGTGCGCCCACAACTGGAGTATTGTGCTCAGTTTTGGGCCCCTCGTTACAGGAAGGATATAGCCAGGTTAGAGTCAGTGCAGCGTAGGGCCACAAGGTTGGTGGCCGGTTTGCAGGGAATAGGGTATGAGGCGAGACTGAGGGAACTGGGTCTCTCCAGCCTGAAGAAGAGGAGACTCAGAGGGGATCTGTTGGTGACATACAGGTATGTGAGGGGGTGTCACATGGAGGTGGGCAGAGACTTGCTCTCCCCTGCAGAGGAGGGCAGGATGCGCTCCAACGGAGCAAAGCTCAGGGAACCCAGGTTCCATTTGGATGCCAGGAAGCACTTCCTGACGGTTAGGACCCCCAGGGCGTGGAATAGGCTTCCACGAGAGGTTGTTGAGGCCCCATCGGTGCGGGTGGTCAAGGACAGGCTGGACATGCACATGGTGCGCATGTTGTGAGCGGAGCCAGAGGTCAGACTAGATGGCCCGGGAGGCCCCTTCTGACTCGCTCTGTTTCTATGTTTCGATGTAAACAAAAATTTATATAGCTCCCCAAGCATTAAAGAAAAGAAAATGGGAAACACTTCTGGGCAGGGGACTTAGCTCCCACAGACATGCCAACAGCACCACAAAAAAGCAAACCCTGCACTACCAGAAGAACTTACTTTTTATTTCCAGCCACTGCTCATAGTCTTCCTCCTCATCCTCATCTAGAGACTGGAAAATGCTGAGCCGATTGGTGACGGGTGTCTGCTTGGAATGGGTGTAGTTTTTGACTTGGTTCAGCATGCTGGTGACGCTTAGGTTGGGGCGTTTCCCAGTCAGAGGCAGCTTCTTTGTAGCATTGACAGCTGGGGGGCTTGCTGAAGGTGACTCAGCAGAACTGCAGGAGGTGCCTGGAGAGGAGAGGAAAATGGGGAAATTGGGTTGGATGAGCTGATATGAAATAATGACTAGATCTCACGGGGACCTGGGGACTCTACCAGAAGAGGAGAGAAAACAGACCATGTTGCTCTGGAACATGGGTCCTCAAACTATGGCCCGTGGGCCAGATCCAGCCCGCCTCAGAGGTTTTGGACTCGCTCGGAGAAAACAATCTCCGAGTGAGTCCAAAAGCTCTGAGCCGGCGCAGGCGTACTCATTGGAGAGATGGCTGTGATTACACAGGGAAGACAGGTGCGATCATGGTCGCGCTGGGCTGGGGGGGGGAGATGGCCACGATCACGTCCGTCTTCCCCCCCCCCCCGCACGATCGCGGACATTGTAGCTATGTCCCTTGAATATGGACATGCTGTTCCCCACCTCATCTTGGGCTTCTGCTACAGCCCAAGCAAGTGGAGCAAACATCTTTTAATTATTTTTTAAAATTTAATGAATTTTAATTTTAATGAATTTTAATGAATTTTTAATGTGCAGCATGCATAGAAATTCATTCATATTTTTTAAAAAATATAGTCTGGCCCCCCAACAGTCTGAGGGACAGTGAACCTGCCCCGTTTAAAAAGTTGAAGGACCCCTGCTCTGGAACATCGCAAAACAAGTTTGCTGTATTGCTGATGGGGCAGCCAGTACCTGCCATTTTGCCTCCAAAGAGCTAAAGGTAAAAGAAGAGGAACCTCCTAAAACTTCAAAACATATGGGGCTATCACTGTGGGGCCACCTCTGAGAAGACATTGCAAAATGAATTTCACAAACAAGCATTTTAATTCATGAGTCTTTAACACGTTTGGATTTCACTTTTTAAAATTTTATTTTAAGAGTAAGGCCTCTTAGGGCCACCTGCTAGGGCTAGGTGAGGTATCTTCTTGAAAGCCACCAACACCAAACAAGAATTAGAAGAGCAAAACGCTGCTCATGATGAATACTTACCACTTCCCATCTTCTCCTTCTGCAGCTTGAGAAACTGCTGAAGAAAACTCCCGTCATTGGCAAATTTGTTAGAAACTGAGCTTTCACCATCGCCACTGTCATCACTGGAAGGTAGGAGGGGAAGGACATTAAGGATTACAGCTAATAAATAGCTGGGACATCCTTCCATATAAACCTGGAAATCTGATGGGAGTGGCAGAATATTTCAGTAATCCTGCTAATAAGAGTGCCAGTGCTGCATCCCTGCCAGTTCTGGCTCCACTACAACACTGCAACCTGTTCTGGCTGGCAGCTTCTCTGAAGTTCAGGCAGAGATGTGTCCCTTTGAATTAGAGATGACAAGGACCTTCCACGTGCAAACCAGGGAACTGCCATACATTCACAATTTTAAACCATTCCAACATCAGGATGGGTTGGACTACAACTCTCATCATTCAGCCCATCAGTTGAAGTCCAACCCATCAGGAAGGTTCCAAGTTGAGGGAAGGAGATACTGATTCTAAAACATGCCAAATGA
This sequence comes from Varanus salvator macromaculatus, assembly GCA_023646645.1. Lineage (NCBI taxonomy): Eukaryota > Metazoa > Chordata > Lepidosauria > Squamata > Varanidae > Varanus > Varanus salvator. The sequence goes on along the minus strand of JAIXND010000746.1, from coordinate 674,838 downwards.
TGGGTCTCTTGCCCCCCACTCCCCTACTGCTGGGAAAGCCAGATACAGCATTGTGCTCCCTTCCCTCCTACTCACTCGCTAGCCTGGGAGGCCTGCTGGCTGGCCAAGTGGTTCTGCCTGGCCTGCCACTCCATCTTGGCCTCAATCTCACGCTTCTTCTGGGCAATGAGATTCTCCTGGTGGAGAATGTACATGTTGGTTTTCACCGATTTGGATGTGGAGATGCCAAACCTCCGGCTGGCTTTCCCTGGTCAGAGAGAAGACAACAAGGAGGTCAGTTCCTGCTAAATTAAACCACTTCAAAAGTGCAGGGTGGTGTGGAAGGAGAAAGAGGAGGGGATGCCTAAGCCACCCCCAGTGTGAAAATAAAGATATCCAGTGTGCAGAGAACACCCCAGGTGTCCAGGGTTATCAGTTCTGTTGTTGTTAGTCGCAACGTCGTGTCCGACCCATCGTGAACCATGGACAACATTCCTCCAGGCCTTCCTGTCCTCCACCATCCCCCGGAGTCCACCCAAGCTCACGCCGACTGCTTCAGTGACTCCATCCAGCCACCTCATCCTCTGCTGTCCCCTCCTTCTTTCGCCATCTATTGTTCCCAGCATCAGGGTCTTCTCCAGGGAGTCCTTCCTTCTCCTTAGGTGGCCAAAGTATTTGGGCTTCATCTTCAGGATCTGGCCTTCTAAAGAGCAGTCAGGGTTGATCTCCTCTAGGACTGACCGACTTGATCGCCTTGCGGTCCAAGGGACTCGCAGGAGTCTCCTCCAGCACCACAACTCAAAGGCCTCAATCCTTCGGCGCTCAGCCTTCCTTATGGTCCAGCTTTCACAGCCACACATTGCAGCTGGGAAAACCATCGCCTTGACTATACGCACTTTTGTTGGCAGGGTGATGTCTCTGCTTTTTAGTATGCTGCCTAGATTTGCCATAGCTCTCCTCCCCAGGAGCAAGCGTCTTTTAATTTCTTGGCTGCAGTCCCCGTCTGCGGTGATCTTGGAGCCCAGGAAAATAAAATCTCTCACTACCTCCATTTCTTCCCCATCTATTTGCCAGGAAGTGAGAAGACTAGATGCCATGATCTTAGTTCTCTTAATGTTGAGTTTCAAGCCAACTTTTACACTCTCCTCCTTCACCCGCATAAAGAGGCTCTTCAGTTCCTCTTCACTTTCTGCCATTAGAGTGGTATCAACTGCATATCTGAGGTTGTTGATATTTCTCCCAGCAATCTTGATTCCAACTGGTGATTCATCTAGCCCTGCCTTTCTCATGATGTGCTCTGCATATAAGTTAAATAGGGAGGGCGACAGTATACAGCCTTGCCGAACTCCTTTCTCAATTTTGAACCAATCAGTGGTTCTGTGTCCAGTTCTCACTGCTGCTTCTTGACCCGCATACAGGTTTCTCAAGAGACAAAAAAGATGGTCTGGTACTCCCATCTCTTTAAGAACTTGCCACAATTGGTTGTGAGCTACACAATCAAAGGCTTTAGCATAGTCAGCGAAGCAGAAGTAGATGTTTTTCTGGAACTCCCTAGCTTTCTCCATGATCCAGCGTATGTTGGCAATTTGATCTCTAGTTCCTCTCCCTCTTCGAAATCCTGCCTGTACTTCTGTTAGTTTTCGGTCCACATACTGCTGGAGCCCAGCTTGTAGGATTTTGAGCATCACTTTGCTAGCATGTGAAATGAGTGCAATGGTGCAGTAGTTTGAACATTCCTTGGCATTGCCGTTCTTTGGGATCGGAATGCAAACTGACCTTTTCCAATCCTGTGGCCACTGCTGAGTTTTCCAAATTTGCTGGCATATTGAGTGTAGCACTTTTACTGCATCGTCTTTCAGGATTTTGAATAGCTCAGCTGGAATGCTGTCACCTCCACTAGCTTTATTGTTGCTCAGACTTCCTAAGGCCCATTTGACTTCACCTTCCAGGATGTCTGGCTCGAGGTCAGTGACCACCCCATCATGGTTATCAGGGACGTTGAGATCTTTCTTGTATAGTTCTTCCGTGTAATCTTGCCACCTCTTCTTAATCTCTTCTGCCTCCGTTAGGTCCCTACCATTTTGGTCCTTTATCATGCCCATCTTTGCATGAAACGTTCCCTTCATATCTCCAATTTTCTTGAAGAAATCTCTGGTCCTCCCTATTCTATTGTTTTCTTCTATTTCTTTGCACTGTTCATTTAAGAAGGCCTTCTTATCTCTTCTAGCTATTATCTGGAATTCTGCATTCAATTGTTTGTATCTTTCTCTTTCTCCCTTGCCTTTCGCTTCCCTTCTTTCCTCAGCTATTTGTAAAGCTTCCTCAGACAGCCATTTTGCTCTCTTGCATTTCTTCTTCTTTGGGATGACTTTAAGTTGCTACCTCGTGTACAATGTTGTGAACCTCCATCCATAGTTCTTCAGGCACTCTGTCTATCAGATCTAATTCCTTAAATCTATTTGGCACCTCTACCGTATATTCATCAGAGATATGACTTAGGTCATACCTGAGTGGCCTTGTGCTTTTCCCTACTTTCTTCAATTTAAGCTTAAATTTTGCCACAAGAAGCTCATGATCTGAGCCACAGTCGGCTCATGGTCTAGTTTTTACTGACTGCATAGAGCTTCTCCATCTTTGGCTGCAGAGCACATAGTCAATCTGATTTCTGTGTTGACCATCTGGTGAGGTCCATGTGCAGAGTCGTCTCTTGGGTTGTTGGAAAAGTGTGTTTGCTGTGACCATCGTATTATCTTGACAAAATTCAACCAGCCTGTGCCGTGCTTCATTTTGTACTCCAAGGCCAAACTTGCCTGTTATTCCGGTTATCTTTTGGCTTCCTACTTTAGCATTCCAATCCCCCATGATGATAAGGACATCAATTTTTGGTGTTAATTCTAGAAGGTGTTGTAGGCCTTCATAGAACTGGTCAACTTCAGCCTGTTCAGCATCAGTGGTTGGGGCATAGACTTGGACTACTGTGATGTTGAATGGTTTGCCTTGGATTCGAACTGAGAGCATTCTGTCATTTTGGAGATTGTATCCCAGTACTGCTTTTCCTACTCTTTTATTGACTATGAAGGCTACTCCAGTTCTTCTGAGGGATTCTTGCCCACAGTAGTATACCTGATGGTCATCTGAACTAAATTCACCCATGCCTGTCCATTTTAGTTCACTGATTCCTAAGATGTCGATGTTCTGTCTTGTCATCTCTTGTTTGACCACATCCAGCTTGCCTTGATTCATGGATCTTGCTTTCCAGGTTCCTATGTAGTATAGATCTTTGCAGCATCGGACTCTCCTTTCACCACCAGATACATCGGCAACTGAGTGTCCTTTGGGCTTTGACCCAGTCGCTTCCTTCTTTCTGGCGCTACTAGGACTAGCCCTCTGCTCTTCCCCAGGAGCACATTGGACCCCTTCTGACCTGAGGGGCTCATCTTCCAGCATCATATCTCTTTGCCCTTTAGAACAGTCCATGGGGTTTTCATGGGAAGGGTACTGGAGTGGGTTGCCATTTACTTCTCCAGTTTGTGAAATAAAGAGTCAGTGAAGCCTAGTGGAAAAAGCACTGGAATGGGTTTTAGGTGATCCAGCATTTAGTCCCCACTCCTCCATGAAGCTCAGTAGGTGACTCTCAGCCCCACCTACATCACAGGGTTGCTACATGGATCAAATAAAGAGGCAGTAGCTAAGAACGCCACCTTGGGGTCTTTGCAAGAACATAAAAAGCATGATATAGACACAAAAAGCACATTTCCTGTTTTTGACCGTCAGATTGACCCACCTCACAGGGTTGTTGTAAGGACTAGAGGGGGAGGAAGTGGAGGCCTAGGGAAGGGCCCTAGGGCTCCTTGCAAAGGAAACAAGGCGGGTATCGACGCAATAAACAGACACTAAAATGACTAATGAAAAAGAAAATCCATAAAGACTCCGTCGGCTACGCTCTTACTCCGGGGCAGTAGGAAGAGTCACAAAAATGCAATGCAGCAATAATAACACAACATTTATATGAAAAAGTGCCGCTGAAGCGCAGCGGAGAAAAAAGAAAGGTAGCTTTTCTTGAAACAGGGGGCTAGCAAACCTCCAGAAGGAGGGAACCTTACCTGGCCGGATCCGGGAAGGGCTGAAGGGGAGCAACTCACCTGGAACATACCTGCCGTTTTCCATAGCTCTAAGGCGGTCCCCCACCTCGCCTTTACCTCACAATACACCACACACACACCTATCGCGCTGCATTGACGCAAAGTCTAGGGAAAAGGAGGCAGTGCGGTGCATTGTGGGGGCGGGCAGAGACCAGCCCTGGGCCAAGAGCTGCTGGGAATTGTAGTCCGCAGTTTAGGAATATGTCTTATGGAGATAGGATATGGATCAAAAGAGGAGATTCTACTCCATTACATTTTCCAACACTCGTGACTCCTTTTGTTTCTTGCGTTATGGCAGCAACGCTGGTTTCTCGAGAACGGGGCAGCTCACCAAGAAAGAACAGAGGGACTACTATTCCCGTCGAGCGCGATACGAAAAGATAGTGACCATTCCCGCGAGACTGGCTAAGATCACGTCCCGAGATTTCAACTCGCTCCGCCCCCCTCCACTCTGGTTATACGGAAGAGTAGAGGTGAACCACGGAGGAAATACATTTCCCCTGAGGCAAAACAGCGGGAGATAGTGAGAGATTGTTTATCTTATAAAACGAGGAAACGAGAAATGGAAGTCCTTAGATTTGGCACCTGAAAATGAAAAAGGCAGTATCATTCTAACGACTGATTAATTATTAGTAGCAATAATTGTTTAATAGAAACCTTTGTCGTTGTTGTTTAGCGAAGTCGTGTCCGACCCATCGCGACCCCACGGACAACACTCCTCCAGGCCCTCCTGTCCTCCACCGTCCCCCGGAGGCCACCCAAGCTCACGCCGACTGCTTCAGTGACTCCATCCAGCCACCTCATCCTCTGCCGCCCCCCCTCCTTCTTTTGCCATCAATCCTTCCCAGCATCAGGGTCTTCTCCAGGGAGTCCTTCCTTCTCATTAGGAGGCCAAAGTATTTGATTGCCGAAAAATTGAGGCCTTTAAATTGTGGTGCTGGAGAAAACTCTTGCGGACTTGACTTCACAACTAAGAACTGTTCCTCACTAATAGTATTAGTGAGGCATCTCAGTCTAGCTAAGAATGCCATCTTCTTAAGGCAACAGCAACACTAAACAGTGACCTGGCTTGGAAAGCTGGTGCTTTGTGAGAAACAGATTCAGGTTTGATTTTATAGCACATATAAGCAACGTTTTTCTGCCAGGATTTATGTAAATTTTCCCAACACTTCTAACTATGCATGCCTGGGATTATGTTTATATATGGCTCTAAAATCCATGATCAGGCAATAACCTTCATTAAACCAATCAAACATAGTGCAAAATTGCTTTCAGGCTGTGTTTACCCTGCAAGTCTATGCAGGCAAACTCAGAGGTGAGCCCTATTGAGTTTAGTGACACTGTCAGGTGACTATACTGATGACTGCAACTTTAATAACAATTAACCTGACTGTTGCAAAAGAGTAATTTTAAGGAGTGTTTTCATGAGTAACTAAAATAACAAACTCTGTAGCATATGAAGTTATACTGTAACACAATGTATCTTTTTAAACTTAACTATAGTATGAATGTATAACATTACAATAGTTTAAAAGACAAATGCTTAAATACAAAACAAGGATTGGCTGCAGTTGCATCAGCTGTTTACATAGATAACATTTAATTCTTAAATACTTTTAGGACGACTTAAAGGGTAAAATCCTTTCTAGGGTTAACATACTTTAATTGAAAACAAATCAGCCAGAACTAGAAAAGAGGGGGTGAAATTTGGTGAGAGGACTGCTTCTTCTTTTCCTCCGTGGTTTACTGTGTCACATCAAAATCAGCAATTAAGGCTCAAATGATCAGCTTCTTGCGAGGGCAATTAGGTTTACTTACAATTGAACGCATGGATCCATGGGTGCCCAAGGCAGGAACCCCCAATGCTACTCCCATCAGGGTTATACAGAATGCACAAAAGGGGAGTGAATACAGTACTCAGGAAGGTGACTGGATGCTTTGATATGGATAGGAAGGTGGTTGGATGCACGTCACAGCACCTTAAAGAAAAGGTACATTCCGCTCTAAGTAGATGCCTTTGACAGGCCTTCCAAACTAAAGTTACCTTGAACAGGCTGGCCAAGTTAAGTAAGCAGAAAGGTTACATGGGCGAACTTACTGGGTTAGGGAGGCACTTTGGCAAGTCCATAAAATACAGAGATTGCCCTTTGACAGTGTCAGAAAATCCTGGAATTTCAATTTGTGAGGAGGAAATAAAACTCGGGTTCGTGGGAAAGATCAACCGTTCAGACCCTCTGTGGCTTTATTGTTTGGCCCAGGTTCCCGTGGTAAGGCTTACAATAATGCATTACCGGGCAGGCAGAGGTAAACTCGCTGCAAGGTTTCAATACAACTCCAGGGTATTTTATACCCTCCCGGTCACGTACACAGGCACAGAGCAATTGATGACAGAATGCAGACATTACAATAAGGTTCTGAGGTCGTCACATACAGAGCGGATAAAGGGAGGTCAGCCAATCATACAGTGACAATGAGATTACAATAGTTGTAATTGCAGTGTATTGACACTTTAGTTCAGTAGCTTGAACCCATCTCCAGGTCTGCTTAGGCATGTAAATTCAGGCTACTGAGAAACTATGCATGAACTCATCCAGACTCAGACCCTGAGTAATGCATCCGCACCGTTCTGAATGGCCAGGGCACATGGAGCCCTCTGGGCTAGCAAAAGATACTTTCTGGCAAACTGTGAATTCCAACGAGGATTGTTTAGTCATTGTGAAGGTATACAATGTATATTTGGACGGAATGGCCTGTCTACTGTAGCTTACAGCTAAAGGTGAGAGAGAGGAGCGGGGGAGGAAGGCCATTTGAAACAGTGACTTAGCGTGGTTTGAGGAGGAGTACAGGATTGCTTCCACAATGCAAAAGCACACAGAAGCAATGCTTTTCTGACAGGATTCATCCAAATTTTCTCAACAACAGTTACCCACTAATGGAGTGGGGTTGTTTGATCTTCACCACCAGACACTGAGGCATCTTCCAAGACGTATTGATGTATTTATGGCCGGGGAGAGGGGCAGGATGGCAAAATCTGTTTTTCTGAGTACAACTGTCTACCCAGGACGGGAATTTTTTGTCTTAGCAATTTGTCTTCGTGTTAAAGCTGCCTGCTGAGGCCGCCTTTCCCTATGGTGCACCGTGCTAGCTGCGCATGTACAGTGCACCACCTCTTTAGAGGTTGCCTGTCCGTAGAGTCTTGTACTGGAATCACGCATTGTTCTTTCCGTTCATTTTCTTTTCTTTTTTTTCCGCTTTCCCAAAGAGGAGTGTGCCAGCCGTGCGTGCGCAGTGCCTTGCTCAAGCGGCCTTTTTCCGGCTCATTTCCTGTGCCGGACTCGTTTTCCTGCCAGTCGCGCGTGCGTGGTGCCCTCTCCCGTCCATGTTTTTTCATCTGACGTAAAAAACTAAGATGGCGGCTGTCGGGGCTTCGGGAGACTCGACAGTGACAACGTCGGCATCCTCCTCCACGAAGGCGCCCACGGCTTCGTCGTCCGCGGCGGCCCCGCAGCCAGGAAGCGGTAGCTCCGGGGTGGCGCAGCACACAGGGGGGTCCGGCGCGGCGGCGACCCCCGGCGGCGGCTCCGGGTCGTCGTCCTCCTCGGGCGGCGGCGCGGCCGCGGGGGCGTCGCCGGGCGCGTCGGAGTCGTGGTATGTGGCGCTGCTGGGCTTGGCCGAGCACTTCCGCACGTCCAGCCCGCCCAAGGTGCGGCTCTGCGTGCACTGCCTGCAGGCCGTGCTGCCGCGGAAGCCCCCGGCGCGCGTCGAGGCGCGCACCCACCTGCAGCTCGGCTCCGTCCTCTACCACCACACGCGCAACGGCGAGCAGGCCCGCGGGCACCTCGAGAAAGCGGTGCGTGCCCCCTCCCCTCTTGCGCCTACCTGACGACACCCCTGCGCGGTCGGCCAAATTGAGAGTCGGGGATACACTCAGAATCGCTCTGAGTGGAGACTGGAATCCAGTTCTCCCTAGTCTGGCGTTAGCTGCTGCATTATGCTTCCCTCAGCCCCAGCCAGGAGGAGGCAGAAAGAATGAGAGGGGGTCTCTTCAGGCTGACAAGGATGTGCATGTATGTAGCCTTCCCCCAACCTAGATGTAGAAGGGCATCTCTTCTTTATATATTTATTTTCTATATTTCATGTTTCTCTTGTGAATGGCTAATTTTCTTTTTATTCATATAAGTACTCTCAGCCTCGCAAAAAAGGTGAGGCTGAGAGTAGGTTGACTAGCCCCAAGTCACCTGGTGAGCTTCATGGCCCAGTGGGGACTAGAACCATGGTCTCTGGAATCCCAATCCAGGTCTCTGACCACTTTGCCACACTTGCATCAGCCCCAGCCAGCATGGCCTGGGTGTGCATGTGTGCAGTGTATGTATGCAATACAGAAGCAGCCTTGGGAGGTACATACAAGGAAAATCCCTTCTTGAGCTTCACAAACAGCAATGCAGCTTTTGTTACATGTTCATTCATCTTGTCTACTATGCTATCACCTAATAGCCAAAGCTCTGAGTGGTTTGCAGGGATTAAAATGCTCAAATATGGCATTGTAGATAACATGTATAGAAATATACCATGTTGGGACTAGGAAAAAGTAGGTTTGGTTTAACTCCTTCACATATGAGCAAAGCTTTGCAAGTATACTTACAAGAAGGAACAGTAATGAAGTCTTGTCTTCTGGTTAAAAGAAACCCCAGAGGATAGCCATGGCTTGATGTTCCTGGCTAAGGTTTTCACATAATTTTCTTGTACTTCTTTGCACTGGGGTTTTCCCCGAACCATTCTGATCCCTCCTCCTTGATTCTCAGGAGTTGTGTTTTGGCTACAGTCTTGTAAGGGTTGCCACATAAGTTGTGAGTGAGCATGGACATTCCTGCTGTCTTCCAATCAACAGCCCAGGTTCTTGTGTTGTTTTGTGATGACTGAACCTAAAACTCTGGGTGGTTTTAGGGGTTAAATCCAGCAATTGCGCACTGCTTCTGCATTCATTCCTGGCTTCCTAATTGAAAACAAACTTATAAGCCGGGGGAGGTAGCTCACTTGCTCCTGTGCACCCTCTGCCCATTCTTGAGCTAAATGTTAGTTGCAATATGCCAATCTAGTCACTGTATTATGACAGTGGTGCATTTCTCTCCACTGCCAAAATTCTCTTTTTGCTTGAATTTTTATGATCAGACATACAGGGAAAAGCTTGAGTTACACATGCACACACACAACAGTCTGCAAGAAGTATTTAGGAGCAGTAATGTGCTCTCTCAAAAGCAGAAAGAGAAGGTGTAAGCAAAGAGGCTGTGTTACCAAGATGATAAAACAGGTGCTTATAAGATTCCTTCCAAACAGATAGACTAGAAAGAGGGATTGAGGAGAACAAACCTGAAGGGCAATGGACTGAAGTGAGAATCTTGGTATGGTAGAGATGATTTCTTCCATAAGCAGCTTTTGATCCTCCTTGCCTGTTTCCCAGCTCTTTTCCTGCTGAACAGCTGCTGGAGGAACAGGGAATGGTATGGTAGTGGTTGAAGTTTCAGTTCGGTTTTTGCCAGATTGAACATGGGACCTTTTTGTGCAGAGTGTGTGCTGGCACACAAGAGTTAGGGCCCTTTATTACCTAGTCAGTGTAGGAACAATCACAGAAAGAACTGAGATGTTTGGGAAATGTGAGAAGGATTAAAGTAACTGTTTCAAGCATGATGAAGGCCTGACTCCGGACCTTTTCTCATTTTTCTCTGCTTCTTTTACAGTGGCTGATATCGCAGCAAGTATCCTTTTTTCCTGTTATCAAAATTGGACTAATTACACGTACACCTTTCCCCCTAGATTGCCAGATGCAATAATTCACCCCATCCAGCTAAGCATGACCAAAATGTTAGTAAGGCCCATTGATTACATATTGTGCTTTTCTGAGTCTGCGTTTGGGGAAGCATTTGACTTCTATCTGCTTTGGATACAGATTTTCTCAGTGCTTATGTCTGTCCTTGCTGGAAGCTTTTAAGCAGAAGCTGGCAGCCTTCTTTGGGGAACATGGTTTTGCACCCTGCATTGTTGATCCTGTGTTGAACAGGGTATTAGGCTAGTTGATCATCCCAGCTGAATGATACTGTGATTCTGAATCAGCTGGCCAACATAAACTTTTACTATATTAACTTAACTTTGACACTGCTAGATTCCTCAGTTCGAAGATGTCAAATTTGAAGCTGCCAGCCTCTTGTCTGAGCTGTATTGTCAAGAGGTAAGTAGAAAAGAACGTCCTTCCCACATGGTGTTTTAACTCTTTGTAGGATGGGAAGCTTCTAATTGTCCTTCAGAGACAGGATTTTAAGCTCGATGAGCATAGAAAGCTGCAATATATTTGTGACCTGTGACTCTGCTCATCCTTCCACAGTGGCTATGCTGGCTAGAGCTGATGGGAGTTGCAGGCCAGTGACATCTGGAGAGCCTTGTGTTTCTCACCTGTTTTTGCCTGAGATGCCAAGGACAGAACCTGGACCAGGGGAGCTGCTCTGCCCCTGAGCCAAGGTAGTGAGTTCCCTGAACCAGCCAGACAAATCTGACTGCCCTTTTAATCTTCAGTTTATATTGAATCCTCTCCATACTTCTGAGGAATGAGCTGGGAAACAGGACTTGGGAAACAGGTTCGCTCCGCTTGGGGAGTCTGGGGCTGATGAAGCCTTGGGGGGACCAGCAGGACCCGTAGCCTGGGACCACATATGGCCAGGAGGCTGCTGCAGGAGAGGTGCGGGCCAGGGTATGGCCACCTACCACCACCGGGAAGAGAGGGCAGCGGGTGATTGTCTTCAAGGACTCCCTGCTGAGGGACACTGAGGTGGCAGTGTGCCACCCCAGCCTGGAGACAGGGGCAGTTTGCTGCCTGCCGGGCGCACGCATCCGGCATGTGAAGGACAGAGTGGAGCGTCTTGTTCACTCTGGGGGTCACCAGCTGCTCCTGGTGATCCATGTGGGCACAAACGACATGGCCAGACAGGGTGTGGTCGGGGTCACCAGGGACTACGAGGCCTTGGGGAAGAAACTCAGGGAGCTAAAGGCCCAAGTGGCCTTCTCATCTATCTTACCAGTCTGGGGATTTGGTCCAGGCAGGGATAGGAGGGTTACCAAGGTGAACGACTGGCTTAGGGTGTGGTGCCAGAAGGAACGCTTCGGGTTCCTTGACCATGGCACCCGGTTTCTTGCCAATGGACTTCTGGCAAGGGACGGGTTGCACCTCACAAGGATGGGGAAAAGGTCCTTTGGAGATGCTCTAGCAAGCTTCGTCCGGAAGACTTTAAACTGAGCTGGGGGGGGGTCAGGCCCCCCAGAAACGTGTCTGCACTGGACAAGTGTGGGGAGAGGATCAGGGCTCTGGGAGCAGGGTTTTAGAGGTACTGCAGGGACTGACAGGACTCCTACAAAGAGAGGGCCGGTATCAGGGAAGATGTGGGAGGAAGGAGGAGGCTGGAGATTCCAAAGAAGGGAAGCTGTGGGAAGGAGTTGAGGTTCGTGTACACCAATGCTAGGAGCATGGGTAATAAGCAGGAAGAGCTTGAAGCTCTCCTGGGAATAGGAGGGTATGACCTGGTGGGGATCACAGAAACTTGGTGGGATGAAAGGCAAGGCTGGAATGTGAACATAGAGGGGCATCACCTGTTTAGAAAGGACAGGAAGGGAAAGAGGGGTGGGGGCATGCCTTTATACGTCAGGGAAGGGATAGGATGCAGTGAGATCAAATGCAGCACAGATGGGGATTCGGTAGAGGCAGTCTGGGTGAAACTTAGGGGTTTTGACAGGGGGAGGGACCTGGCAGTGGGGGTATGTTATCGCCCTCCAGGTTGACTTGAGACCCTGGATGATGTCCTGACAGGCCAGATTCTAAGGATATCTCAGGGGAGGGACACAATAATTATGGGAGATTTCAGTCTCCTGGATATTAGTTGGGAGACTCACTCAGCGGTGACAGCCAGGTCATGTTGCTTCCTAGACACTATAGAGTGAGGGTTTTTCACGCAGAGGGTCTGAGAAGTGATGGGGAGGGGACACATCCTTGACTTGGTCTTGACCAACAGGGAGGAGCTGATAGATGGGGTGCAGATTAGGGGAGCTCTGGATGTGAGTGATCACTCCATCCTTTGCTTTGAGGTCAGGGGAAGGGGGACGTGCAGCAGGGCGAGCACTAGAAGCTGGGACTTCAAGAGGGCCAACTTTGGCCAACTGAAGGCCCGACTGGGGAAAGTCTCCTGGGATAGGTTACTGGAAGGCAAGCGAGTTGAGGAGGGGTGGATGGCACTCAAAAGGGAGGTTTTGCAGGCGCAAGCCCTGACGATACCTCTAGCTAGCAAGGTGGGGAGGCGGAGGAGAGCGTCACCATGGATGCGAAAGGAGGTGGTTAGAGGGATTCGACACAAGAGGAACCTCTGTAGGAAATGGGTACGGGGCAAATAGACAAAAGGGTCTACCGGGAGGAGGAGGCCTGTTGCAGAAGGATTCTTCGCAAGGCTAAGGCTGATTGCGAGCTGAGACTTGCCAAGAATATCAAGAGCAACAAAAAGGGCTTCTTTCAGCATGTAAATAGGAAGAGGAAGGGGAGACAAGTGGTGGGACCACTAAATAAGGAGGAAGGGGATCCAGTGACTGACATGAGGGAACAGGCACAGATGCTAAATGACTATTTTGCCTCTGTGTTCTCCCCAAAGCAGGACAGAGGAGATCCACATAGGAGATTAGATGAGGCCAGGAACTTAGGGGCACAGATTAGAGTCACCCTCCTAGAAGTCGAGGGGCTCCTCAGGGCACTGGACATTACAAAGGCACCGGGCTCTGATGGGTTACACTTGAGAGTAGTTAGAGAGTAGGCAGGGGTTCTCTCATGCCCACTGGCCTCCATTTTTGAGGCCTCATGGAGAACGGGTGAAGTTCCAGAGGACTGGGGGGTGGCATCAGTGGTCCCAATTTTCAAAAAGGGTAGTAGAAGGGACATGGGGAATTACAGACCTGTTAGCCTTACATCCACTGTAGAAAAGACAATGGAAAGGCTCATAACAGGGAGAGATCTAGTGATGCTAGATAGGGAAGGGAGGCTGGCAGCCACGCAACACGGCTTCCGCAAAAACAGGTCCTGCCAGACAAACCTTGTGGAATTCTATGACAAGGTTTTGAGGTGGCTAGATGGAGGGGACGCGGTGGATGTGGTTTACCTGGATTTCAGCAAAGTGCCCCATGATATCCTGGTTGAGAAACTGAGAAGTTTTGAGATAGACCAATGCACTGTCCAATGGATTAGGGCATAGTTGACTGACTGAAAGCAGAGGGTAACCATTAGTGAGGAATCATCAGGATGGCGGCCAGTGACAAGCGGGGTCCCCCAGGGATCTGTCCTGCGGCCGATCCTGTTTAATCTTTTCATAAATGACATGGAAGAAGGGGTGACCAGTCTGCTGATCAAATTCACAGACGATACGAAAACCGGGGCAGTGGCCACAACTGAGGAGCAGATACTCCGGATCCAGAAGGATCTGGACAGACTGTGGAAGTGGGCAGGAGACAACAGGAGGGTGTTCAATGTGAACAAGTGCAAGGTCTTACACTTGGGGCATAGGAATAGCTGTCATAAGTACAGGTTAGGGGACAAGTGGCTGGAGAGCAGCACTTGTGAAAGGGACCTCGGGTGCTGGTCGGCTGCAGGCTGAACATGAGCCAGCAGTGTGGCATGGCGGTCAGGAGGGCGAATGCCACCCTTGGTTGCATAGCCAGAAGTGTGGCTTCCAGATCAAGAGAGGGATTACTACCACCCGATATGACTCTGGTGCGCCCACAGCTGGAGTCTTGTGTTCAGTTTTGGGCCCCTCGTTACAGGAAGGATATAGCCAGGTTAGAATCAGCGTAGGGCCACAAGGTTGGTGGCCGGTTTGCAGGGGATGGGGTATGAGGCGAGGCGGAGGGAACTGGGTCTCTTCAGCCTGGCAAAGAGGAGACTCAGAGGGGATCTGTTGGCGACATGCAGGTATGTGAGGGGATGTCACATGGAGATGGGCAGAGACCTGTTCTCCCCTGCAGAGGAGGGCAGGACACTCTTCAATGGAGCCAAGCTCAGGGAACCCAGGTTCCATTTAGATGCCAGGAAGCACTTCCTGACGGTTAGGACCCCGAGGGTGTGGAATGGGCTTCCACGCGAGGTGGTTGAGGCCCCATCGGGGAGGGTGTTCAAGGACAGGCTGGACGTGCACATGGTGGGCATGTTGTGAGCGGAGCCGGCTGGAGCTGGGGGTCAGACTAGATGGCCTGTGAGGCCCCTTCTGACTTGCTCTCTTTTTATGTTTCTATGTTTCTAATAGCAGTATAAAAAAGGCCACAGCATACTTAAGGGCTACGTATTAATTTTTTTTTAAACAAAGGTATGTCTTTGCCTAGCGCCCAAAAGAAAATAGAGATGATGCCAGGCTAATTTCCCTAGGGAGGGAGTTCCAGTGATGGGGAGCAGCAGTGGAAAAGGCCCTTCACCTATTTGCCACCCCCTCACCTCCCTGAGGGGTGGCTCTCGCAGGAGGGCCTCCTGAGCTGATCTTAAAGGGCAGGTAGGTATATACAGGTGTAGACGGTCCTTCAGATAGCCTGATATTAGTTCTGTTAGTAGTGCCTTTTATGTTGGTTTTAATGTTTTGTAAATTGCCATTCTTGTTTTTATATTGTACTTTATATTGAATCTATGGTTTTGTTGTTGTAACCCACCCAGGGAGCCATGTGGCTAATAGGATGGGCTAGAAATCTAATAAAATAAATTTGGAGAGAGTAGCATAGGATTCGTTATCTTTCTGTATTTGTGCTGCAAACTTGTTCTCCATTTGTTCAAGGTATTAGCATGTATCCCGTTTTGCTTAGTCCAGCTTCATCTTGGTTGCTTTTGTTCTTTTCTATTAGCCCTAGACTTGTATCCCCACTTGGTGGTGGTGGTGGTTGTTAGCTTTCATGAGTTGTTTCTCGATGCCTTTCTTTTCAGAACTCTGTCGACACAGCGAAGCCACTGCTGCGGAAAGCCATCCAGATCTCTCAGCAGACTCCCTACTGGCACTGCTGCCTTCTTTTCCAGCTTGCAGTAAGTCCCATTTAGGCATTAAAGGACTGTGAAAATGCTGTGAGGTGGAGGAACAGGCAGGAGGGCAAGAAAGCTTCAGGGAGGAAAACCGATCCATGCTCACAAGGTACCCAAGCCATGAGAAGATCCTTCAAGGGCAGTGAGATAAGGGAGTGACCATCCTTGCAAATAAGTGTGTTTGCACAGGTTGCTAGTCCACAATAATTTTTACCAATCTGGCGTTCCCTTCTCTGCTTCAGTCACATGACTTGTGGTTGAAAAGGAGGAGAGAGAATTGGCTTTGGTAAAGCACCCCTGCCTGTTCTAACTGGGTAAGCACTGGTGGTTTACAAGCTTGGTTGTGAACATAGGAGGGGGCATATTTAAGTGGGGCACCTTTTGGTAAGGCCTGATCTCATCAGTGACCGGTGCTGCTGTTGGCATAATTGCATGCACTTTTTAACCCTGAGATTTAGTATCTTTCTACTGCAAGAAAAATAGGAGATTTGAAAGGTTTGTTTACACCACTGTAACTTGTGGGCATGTGAACCAAGCACAGATTGGTATGCAAGTTGCTGTTATGTTGCATAATTAAATCTCTCTTGCTCTGGAAATGTATGAAAGTCCAAATGGAGGCTGATGGCCCATTGGCCTCTTTGTCACAGGACACTTCACTCTCACAGGCAGCTGTAAGGCTAGATTGGGGTGGTGGGAGGCTGCTTTAAAATGTGACTGTGTTTGTTTTCCCAATTAGCAACTCCACACACTTGAAAAGGACCTGGTGTCTGCTTGTGATCTTCTGGGGGTTGGAGCAGAATATGCCCGTGTGGTGGGGTCTGAATATACAAGGTAGGCTGTTTCTTGTTCTTGGCAGCAGAAGCTTCTGGAATGTATCCTGTGGTGCTCTACAGAGCTGTTGCACTATGTTTGCATTCTGTAGAATGACAGGTACTTTCTTAGGGCAAGGAGCCTCTGGCCAAACCCCACTTTCCCTTCTCAGCAGAGTTAAATAAGGGAAACAGAGGCAGTTGGGGGGGGTGGGGGTATCCCTGGGAATGTGCTGTACCTTCTGACTCATCTCGAGTGTCTGACTTGTAATGCAGTGCATTCTTCTTTCAGGGTGCTGTTTCTGCTAAGTAAAGGCATGGTAAGTTGTGTGCACTTTTGACTGATTAAGAGAATGCAACACTTATTATTAGGCTTAAGTCTGCAGTCAGAGTTTGTGTTGATTAGCATATAGCAGAGCATGCAGGGCTCAGATGGTGATTTAAAATGATTTAAATTGGGCATTATTAATTTGAAGACTTTCCTTTTATAGATAAAAAGGAATGCACCTGAAATAAGTACAGTGAGATGTGAAAGCCTGCTTGTAAGAATGAATGTAAATAATACTTGGTTAGTCTTTAACTAACATGACTCAATTTGCACCATTGTTCAAGAAAGACATAGAAAAGTTTTTAATGGGAAATTTGATTTAAATCAAAAACAAACATAGAAACAGAGCGAGTCAGAAGGGGCCTCCCGGGCCATCTAGTCTGACCTCCGGCACCAGCCGGCTCCGCTCACGACATGCCCACCATTCGCATGTCCAGCCTATCTTTGAACAACCTCTTTCCTTGGCACTGTCAAGTAATCTATCCTGTCCTCCACTCCAGAAAGAATGGCCAGCAATCTCGCCATTTGGTTTCTTTTCTCTCCCCTTCCAGGTCATGTCTCAGCTGGGCTTCTTTGCTTTCCCTTGTGTCTGAAGCATTACTACTGTTAGTGGTGTCACTGGCACACAGCTTGAGTCTTGATTTTTAACCTAGACATTAAAAGAATGGATGAACGGGCCCTTTGGGCATACAGCACCAACTCCTCTCTCTGCTCCATTTAGGTAGGAACATCAAACACCACCATGAAAGAAGAATCCAAGGGAAAAATTCCTTTGGCACATCAGTAAAAGCATTCTAAACTCTTCTGACCTGCACCGCTGCTTCTTTTTCCCTCCTTTCTTCATTACAGCTGTTGCTCATGGAGAGAAAGCTTCAAGAGGTGCACCCACTGCTCACGCTCTGTGGGCAGATTGTTGAGAACTGGCAGGGAAACCCCATTCAGAAAGAGTCCTTGCAGGTTTTCTTCTTGGTGCTTCAAGTGACGCATTACCTGGATGCTGGTCAGGTCAGTGAATGTGGCATGGTCCAAGGCATCCCTGCATGTTGCAGCTTGGGAAAAGAGCCATCCTGCTTGACAACAGGGGCAGCTGGCAGCCTACAGGATGGGTCTGGTTTTCACTGGATCTTCTGATCACACAGAAAGACCCTTTTTGAAGTTCTGGTAGAAAAATATTTGCCTTCAGTTCTTCTTAAAGGTTATTTTCACGTTGTGGACATTGTATGAATCCCATTTTGTCTATTTTTAAACTTTTATGTGTGATACTACATGTAATGTACAGGTGTAATCGTGAAACTCTTGTTTCCACCTGGTTACACTTTTAATACAGAGCCTGAATGCAGGGGGATGGAGATTGGAATTGAGTTGTGAGGAAAGCTACACATGCCAGACTACTCTCCTATATCCCCTTGAAAATAGAGGAATTGACTGGCCGTAATGTATCAGTGGCTTGCAAATTTCATTATTTGTCACCACTCTTTCTCTTAATGCCTCTGGCTCCCTTCCTGAGGGAGGAAGGCACAGGTATCCGCTTTGGATCACTGCCTTGTCGTGGCGGAGGGGCTTGTGTAGCTCAATGAAGCTATGGGCTACCTGTGCAGGGTCACCCAAGACGGACAGGTCATAGCAGAGAGCTCTGAAAAAAGCTGATCCACTGGAGGAGGAAATGGCAACCCACTCCAGTATCCCCGCCATGAAGACCCCATGGACAGTACCAAGAGGCAAAGAGTTATGACGCCGGAAGATGAGCCCCTCAGGTCGGAAGGTGTCCAATATGCTACTGGGGAAGAGCGGAGGGCTAGTACTAGTAGCGCCAGAAAGAATGAAGCGACTGGGTCAAAGCTGAAAGGACACTCAGTTGCCGATGTATCTGGAGGTGAATGGAAAGTCCGATGCTGCAAAGATCTGTACTCCATAGGAACCTGGAATGTCAGATCCATGAATCAAGGCAAGCTGGATGTGGTCAAACGAGATGACAAGACTGAACATCGACATCTTAGGAATCAGGGAACTAAAATGGACAGGAATGGGTGAATTTAATTCAGATGACCATCAGGTGTACTACTGCGGGCAAGAATCCCTCAGAAGAAATGGAGTAGCCTTCATAGTCAATAAAAGAGTAGGAAAAGCAGTACTGGGATACAATCTCCAAAATGGCAGAATGCTCTCAGTTCGAATCTGTCGTGCATGAAGCCCTGACAGAAGCAGTGACTCGTGAGAAGGACTTGCACTTGACAACCAGTGTCCAAGAGTTGATTCCACAACCCAGCGCAGACACAGCCGAGCCAGCTGCTGTGACCTCCTCTGACTCCCAACACGTTGCGCAAACGTCTGAACCTTTAATGAAGCCAGAGAGTCTTGAGAAAGAGGAAGATACAAGGTCTACTGGGAAGGAGGCAGGACAAGCTACCTCCTCCCCCTCTGACGCAGATCTCCAGGAGCCAGAAACGGAGGACACTGTGGGGGTTGTGGATTTCAGAAAAGCGGAAGCAAGAAGAGTTTTACGCAGATATGAACAGCGGGAACATTTGATGCGGAAAAGGGAGGAAAGGCGTGACTTGGGAGAGTGATCCCACTGGGCTTGAGAAGAGAGGCCATTACAGAGTTAACAGCTGCTCAGCAAGGATCGCTATTAGGGAGCTTATCTATAGTGATGTAAATCTTGTAGACAATTAGCAATAAAGGACTTTAGTTTTATTGCTCTGTGAAGTGTGGCTTGTTTACATACCAGGCTGCTCCGCCCTTTGACGGTATCCAAGGCAAACCATTCAACATCACAGTAGTCCAAGTCTATGCCCCAACCACTGATGCTGAAGAGGCTGAAGTTGAACAATAGATGACAAAAGGAGGAGGGGACGGCAGAGAATGAGGTGGCTAGATGGAGTCACTGAGGCGGTTGGTGTGAGCTTGGGTGGACTCTGGGGGATGGTGGAGGACAGGAAGGCCTGGAGGAATGTTGCCCATGGGGTCGCGATGGGTTGGACATGACTTCGCAACTAACAACAACAACCCGCCTTGTGTCCTCTACTGTAAAGTCAGAGGAAAAGAGTTCATTTGGCTTCTCTGCATTTTCTTTACTTTCTTGTAGTACTTCAATTTATCAGTCAGGTCCAGTGCTTCTCTGGCTGGGTTCTTCTTGATGTATTTAAAGGACTCTTTCTTGTTGGCCCTGGCGTTGCTAGTGATAATGCTGTTCAGTGTGATTTTGCATCTCTTAAACCTCCCATTTGGTTTTCCTCATTTGGCCAAGGCTTCTGTTACACAAAGGAAGCTGCCTTCTCTCTAATGATCCTGGTGACTTTCTGCGCTTCATGCTGCCATACCCAGTGTGTGGTGCACATGCTCTCTGAGCTTCTGTTATTGTGGTTTAGAGTCATCTTTTCTGAGGCAGCTCCTCTGTGCCTCAGGTGAAGAGTGTCAAGCCCTGCTTGAAGCAGCTCCAGCAGTGCATCCAGACCATCTCCACCCTCCATGATGATGAGATTCTGCCCAGCAACCCTGCAGACCTGTTCCACTGGCTGCCCAAGGAGCATATGTGTGTGCTGGTTTACCTGGTGAGCTGCTGCATGCTGTGTGTTGCTGGGACCCAGGAACTGGGTGGCCCAGTAGGAATTTTTATTATACGTGTATTTATAAGCTGCCTATAACTGCCAAGGCCTTCCTAGGTGGCTTACAACACATAAAACATGTTAACAAAGTAAAACACAGTAAAACCAATTAAAACACAACAAATTAAAACATCTACAAAAGCACTATAAAAAGGGCCACAGGATTCAGGCTAAGTGTTAAAAAATTTCCTGAAAAGGTATGGGGAGCAACAGCAGAAAGGGCCCTTTGCCTGGTTGCCCCCCCCCACCTCCCTGAGGGGTGGTTCTTGCAGGAGGGCCTCCTGGGCTGATCTTAGGGGGCGGGTAGGTATTTATGGGTGCAGACGGTCCTTCAGATAGCTGAGCCCCAGGCCATTTAGGGCTTTGTATGTTAAAACAAGCACCTTGAACTGGGCCCGGGCCACAACTGGCAGCCAGTGTAATTCTTTCAAAACCAGAGTTATGTGGGCCACTCTAGGAGTGCCAGCCACCAACCGAGCGGCCCGATTCTGCTCCAGTCACAGTGGCCAGACCGTCCTCAAGGGCAGCCCCACGTAAAGTGCATTACAATAATCTATTCTGGACGTTACCAGAGCAGGGGTAACTATCTGCAGGCTCCCTCTGTCTAGGTAGGGGCAGAGCTGGAAAATCCACCACAGCTGGAAAAAGGCACTCCTGGACACCGAGTCCACCTGGTGTTCCAGGGACAGACTGGGGTCCAGGAGCACTCCCAGTCTCCACGCCAGGTCAGGTCCCTCCGGCCCAGTGCAGAGGGTCTGCTCAGACTGGCAGTTTCTCTCCAGGGGCTCAGGCAGAGAAATGCCTTTCCCACCCCCTGTTGTGACTGTGGATGATGCAGGTTCCTTATCAGAGCTTCTGCACACAAAGAAAGCCTCCATCACTGGGCTGTGGCTGCTCTCTGTTTGTTGCATTTCTGTAACTATATTTTAAC
The DNA here is from genome assembly GCA_023646645.1 of Varanus salvator macromaculatus. Lineage (NCBI taxonomy): Eukaryota > Metazoa > Chordata > Lepidosauria > Squamata > Varanidae > Varanus > Varanus salvator. The sequence goes on along the minus strand of JAIXND010000746.1, from coordinate 653,973 downwards.
TCAGGGACAACAGGGTGCTCTGTCCTTGGTGGAGACCTCAGTGTCCTTTCTTCCCCTGAGTTGCCAGTCAGTGGGGGGTTTTTTTCTGCTTTGCTCCAAGGAACTTTTTTTGTATTGGAAAACTTTTCTTGGCTTGATTCCTTAGCTCTCACGAGGTCTTGAGTAACAGCTGGCCTTTCTCTGCCTGAAATCTGAAAGAACCACGGTCACTCTATGCCAATAATAGGAGGGCTGCTGGCCTATCCTGTTATTGTTCCTTAGGAATATCTGCAGCTCAGGTGTGGAACACCTGTCTTGAAAATGTCCCAAGTTTAGACCCAGCACCTCTTGGGCACCTCTGTGCCCCAACTCCTGCAAAGCTGCTGCTAGTCCAAGAGACAGTACTAAGCTAGGCTGAGCCCTAGTTTAACAGGGTATAAAGCCCCTTCATGACTTTGCTGAAAAGTAGGTCCCACAGAGTTCAAACTGCAGCCCGAGAATTTTGAGAAGGGCAGCTTTTGTGAGCCCCAACCTTTCCTTACAGAGATAAGTATAAAACAAAGGGAAGAAGATGTTAAAAGCCCAGAAATTGAAGGCATAAGTCTTGAAGTTGAGTGAGTGTGTTTAGACCACTTGCATTTTTAAGGAAGAGAGTTTCCAAATGAGGACCACAGTGCCCCACCAAGCTGGGGAGAGCAGGCAATTCTTAAACACGCAGGCTCCAGTTATGCAGGTGCTGTGCCAGCAGGCACGTTGGCCATCGGGGGGGGGGGGGCTCTTCAATGAATGTTGCAGCATTTGGTATGAAATGGATTGAGGTTGCTTGCTGCAGGGGGAACATGGGGCCTTTACTTGCAAAGTGACAGGGAAGGGTTCTGGTTTCCTCTGCCAGGTGACAGTGATGCACTCCATGCAGGCTGGGTACTTGGAGAAGGCTCAGAAGTACACGGACAAAGCTCTGATGCAGCTGGAAAAACTAAAAAGTGAGAAGCAGAAAGGCTTTTTTTGTGTGGGGCTTGAAGTCTGTGCTTGAATACCCAACAGGAATATTACACTTCTCTGCCAGAGTATGTTCCTTTTAATTATTCTGTGCTGCTCCCCTTTATTGCCCAGTTTGAAGGCTAAATTCCCTCTTCAAAGGTCAGTGATAGTCCCCATCACAAACCTATCCCCAGTCAGTCCTGTCCTAGCAATGCCTGGCCGAGCGGGCTGAATTCAGAATGGCTTTACCTGCCAAGTTGCATTTCCAAACAGCTGTGAAAAGGCCCAGCTTCCTTCTTGCTCCTCAGTGTGTGCCACACGATGTTCCCTTGCCAAACCACTTGTGGCCTGCCCCTCTTGGCATGTCTCATTTCCCCCCACAGAGGCAGGAAACTGGGCCAGAAGGGTAGTTCTCGCAGTCTAGGACTTTGCAGGCTGTGAGGCTGCTTTCATGTCCCAGAAGGGCAGCGGTGGCTGCAGATACCCCTCTAAGCACAGGGCTGCCTTCCCCCTACCCTTCCTTTTTCTGATGCCACTTTTCTCCTCCAGTGCTGGACTGCAGCCCCATCTTATCATCCTTCCAAGTGATCTTGTTGGAGCACATCATCATGTGCCGTCTTGTCACAGGTCATAAAGCCACAGCCCTGCAGGAGGTAATAGCAGACTTTTTATATTGCCCCTAGGTGCCTTTGTTCCTATCTGTTGCGGGGAAGGTGCTTGGCTAAGACCACAGTGGGAATCTGCCACATTTCCTGAACATGCCACCAAGTGTAGGAGTCCTTAGCAGGTCATTCCTGAAGCTTGGAGCAGAGTCATCCTAACGCAAGCAAGACAGGGCTAGTGCCCATGCATCATGGTGGCAGTGCATTGGATGGCAAAGGATGGGAGGTATGAAAATCTGCCCACGTTGCAGAATAACATGCTGTGTTCTCTGCTCTTTGCATGCCCAAAGATCTCCCAGGTTTGTCAGCTTTGCCAGCAGTCTCCTCGGCTCTTTTCCAGTCATGCTGCCCAGCTGCACACTCTTCTTGTGAGTATTATCCACCTTGTCACAAAACTCCTGAGATCATCCTGTGATGTTGTTCTCTACAGCATGTGCAGATTTGGAAGCCAGTCTTGGGAAGGACTTCCAAAGTTCAGCATGGTGACAGGAGGAAAAGGCTGCAGTTTCCCAAACTTAAAGCAATCCCAGTGAATTTCGCATTTTCACAGTGCATGCTGGCTTAATTTGACTGGTGTTACAGAGACAGGGCAGGTTAAGAAATGCAACTCAAAAATGGGATGAAAAATCTATGGCTAAAGAGAATAACTAAGAGACAGAGTGTTTCTTATCGCAAATCTCCTCAACAAATAATGTAAGAAAAAACAGATGAACCCTGTACAGGAATGCTTTATTACATAAGCTGATAATTATGTAGATAAGAGAAATTGATAAATTATGTATAATTATACAGATAACAAAAAACTGAACTAGCCTAAAACTGAAATGGGATGTAATCTATTTTACAAAATTATCTAGGTAACAATTAGTGTGAACAACTTGAAGATATGGAAATCTCCACGGGCAGAAGGGGATATCTTGAGTGGGTTGCTCACTTGAAGGACAGGCCTGAATGCTGTCCTTCCCTCTGGGAGGGGGTTTCTTCTTGCTCCTCGATACACAGTATCTTGGACCTTCCCCTGCTGTTTTTGGCAAGCATTCTGAAATGAGAGGTTGCTCTGTTGACTGCCTGCTACATCCCAGCACTTGAAGACACAAAAGGGGAAGAGGGCTGTGCAGGTGTTAAGACACTCTGCAGTCTGATGCAGCCAATGCATGCATGTTCACGGGAGAAAGGGGCCAGGTCACTCTTGCCTCATCTTTGCCTCTTTGGGCTGCAAAGAGAGCTTAGACTCACATGCCCTGCTTCTTACATCTACATTGGGTCCCATGAAGCAGAATATAGTTGATGCCTGCTTTTCCACAAACACCATTTTTTCTTCCCCTTTTTTGTTTTTGTTTTCTAGTGGACTGAATCTTAAAATATTAATTCTCTTTTCTCTTGAAGGGATTGTATTGCATTTCAGTTAACTGCATGGACAATGCAGAAGCACAGTTCACCACAGCACTCGGGGTAAGACTGGTTTTCAACATCCTCTTTATCAGGTGTGGAACGCAGAATTACTTTGACTTTGTCCTTGATGTTTTTCTTCTTTCCCTTGCTGCAGCTCACCACCAATCAGGAGTTGTGGGCTTTCATTGTGACAAACCTGGCAAGTGTCTACATCAGGGAGGGGAACCGACAACAAGAGGTAAAAGACCTTCCACGCCCCACAGGCTCATAATCAAAGAATATGTGACACAGAAGTTAAACAGGATGATTGGAGAAGGAAGGGAAAAAGAATTATGGGTTCAAGCCTAGGCAGGCTTAGACAGATAAAGTCCTAGAACTCCCAGCATTCCATAGGGAGCAATGTACTTCTACTGACCTTTGTAAAAGAAAACAATTTCAGGATGCTATGGAAGCAGTATTTAACTTTTCCCAACCAAATAAATGTAACGGAGCAATTCCTGATCCATGTTGGTGCTACTTAGCATATCACATAAATATTTGTTGTTTAGCAAAGTCGTGTCCAACCCATCACAACCCCATGGACAACACTCCTCCAGGCCTTCCTGTCCTCCACCATCCCCTGGAGTCCACTTAAGCTCACACCAATTGCCTCAGTGACTCCATCCAGCCACCTCATCCTCTGCCGTCCCCTTCTCCATTTGCTGTCAATCCTTCCCAGCATCAGGCTCTTCTCCAGGGAGTCCTTCCTTCTCATTAGGTGGCCAAAGTATTTGAATTTCATCTTCAGGATCTGGCCTTCTAAAGAGCAGTCAGGGTTGATCTCCTGTAGGACTGACTGGTTTGATCACCTTGCGGTCCAAGGGACTCGCAGGAGTCTCCTCCAGCACCACAATCCAAAGGCCTCAAACCTTCGGCGCTCGGCCTTCCTTATGGTCCAGCTTTCACAGCCATACATTGCAACTGGGAAAACCATCGCCTTGACTATACGCACTTTTGTTGGCAGGGTGATGTCTCTGCTTTTTAGTATGCTGTCTAGATTTGCCATAGCTCTCCTCCCCAGGAGCAAGCATCTTTTAATTTCTTGGCTGCAGTCCGCGTCTGCGGTGATCTTGGAGCCCAGGAAAATAAAATCTGTCAATACCTCCATTTCTTCCCCATCTATTTGCCAGGAAGTGAGAGGACCGGATGCCATGATCTTAGTTTCTCCTCCCCCCATTTTTTTTTTAGACCAAAAAAAATACCATAAATACAATACATCACAACAATAATAATATAGCATAACAAAAACACAATAATAAAAAAGTAAATGATAAAGTGCCCCCACCACCCTGGAGACCAATACTACCACCATTCACATACTATAACAATTAATATGTAATATACTTCAATTATGCCCATATCCCCTCCAGAAGTTCATATAATCTTGACTGGGTTTACAGCCTTTGCCTTCTATCAGTACTGCTTTTACAAAATCTTCCCAAATTTCATTATATTTGCTTTCATTAACCCTCTTTTAATTTTTATTTCTGTCGCCAGTTTATCATTAATTACCATGTTCCATATTTCATTATACCATTCATGCCTTTGCAAAACCCAATTCTGTTTCAAATATTTAGCTATCACTAGCCTAACTGCCATTGTCATACTTACAATCAATTCTTTCTTAACCTCATTTATATCTTGTTTTTCAATCAACAGCAATAACACAATTCTCGGTGACATTTCTAAGTCTATATCTAAAATTTCTCCATTTTCCTTAAATACCATAATCCAAATCCTTTGTATATTGTCACAATCCCACCACATATGTTTATAAGTTCCGATCTCTTTACCACATCTCCAACATATATTAGAATATTTGTCATCAATTTGATTTAACTTAACTGGTGTTAAATACCATCGCCATATCACCTTGTATCCATATTCTTTAATTCTAACTGACATATTCTTATAGACTCTTCTATTTCAAATATTCTTCCAGTCCTTGTCTTTTATTTTACTTACATCCATTTCCCAAATAGATTTTAAACTTTTTGTCTGATCCTCTAACTCCATTAATATCCTATAGATTTTGGCAATTCTTCCTTTACTTGTATATTCTTCCTCAGTCTCACATTCTTTTATGATCGTTTCAAATTTTGTTAATTGCCTTTCTTCCTCTTTAAATTTATCCTCCATCTTTATCCATTTTTCTAATTGAATTAGATTTAACCAATTTAATTTAACCTCTGACAATATTCTCCTTAATTGTAAGGAGATTTGGTTGTCTGTTTGAAATTGTGAGCCGCCCCGAGGCTTATTGCAGGGGGCAGAATATAAATCTGTAAATAAATAAAAAAATAAAATAAATAATATATTTATCATCTTATTTCCCAGTCTTCCCATCTATATATATATATATGGTTATTTTTTAATTTAGTCTTTCAATCCTTTAATTCTATTTTTGGGAATTTCTCCATTTCGACCACTGGTGTTAACGGAGAAATTCCCGGGATTAACTGTTGTCTCCATTTTCCCCATACTTCCATTGTATTTTTTAAAAGGGATTTTGAATTCTCTTAATAATCTTTTTAATATCCTTGTAAAACCAATATGTCTCTAAATGATCACCTAGTTCCCTTAGTTCTTTTAGTTCGATATCACTCCATATCAGTTCTTTGCTTTGGGCTATAATATCTGGAACTGTCTTTAATTGGTTTGCAACCCAATACTTTAACATCTGGAATGCCCAGTCCTCCTTTTTTTGTGATTCCTACCGTAGTGCTTTACTTATTCTTGCTCTCTTCCCTCCATTACAATAAACCTTCAATAACTTCTGCATTTCCTTTAATTCATAAAACCTGATTGGGATCATCCAAAACAAAAAATTAATCTTTGGCAGAATTTTCATTTTTGTTACTGCTATTCTTCCAAACCATGATAATTTAACCTTTTCATATCTTCCTATTTTATCTTTTATGTCCTTCTCTAACTTGTCATAATTTTTCTTCTTTAATTCTTGACTATCTTTTGGAATATCAATTCCTAAGTATCTAATATTGTTTACTATTTTTAATTTATATTTTTCTTTTAATATAGCCACTTCTTCACTATTATGATTATATAACATCATTTTGGATTTTTCCCAATTAACTTGCAAGCCACTATATTTTCCGAATTCCTTTAAATGTAAATATATTCTCTCTCTAGTATTTATTGGGTCTTGAAATGTTAGCAATATGTCATCTGCGAACAAATTAATTTTAATTTTCTGACGTATTCCTTCTATCTGTGTATCATTCCTAATTGCATTTGCCAATTTTTCCATCATTAAAGCAAATAATATTGGGGATAAAGGACAACCCTGTCTCATTTCTCGGTTTAGGGTTGTTGTTTCTGTAATACCATCATTTACAATTATTTTTGCCATATTTTCTGAATATAATTGATTTATTACTTTCTTAAACTTTATTCCAAATCCCATCTTCTCTGTTAAGATCTTCATTGTTGGCCATTCCACACAGTCAAAGGCTTTAAATATATCTAATGCTAGTATACTTGCCTTTATATTTTGCTTCTCAATATAATAGTTAATATTTAATACTCTCCTTACTCCATCTGACATTTGTCGACCTCTTATAAACCCACATTGATCATTCCTTATCTATTTATCTATAAATTTATTCAATCTATTTACCAATATCACTGTAAAGATCTTAGCATCTTGATTAATGAGAGATATCAGTCTATAAGATCCAGGGTTTGTAAGGTGTTTATTAGATTTTGCTATCAATACTATCATGGATTTTCTCCAAGTGCTTGGAATTGTTTCCCCTTCCATTATTTTATTGAACATCATTTTCATTTTGGGGACTAATAAATTTTTAATTTTTTTATAATATTCAGCAGTCAATCCATCAGATCCTGGTGCTTTACCTATTTTCAATTTACTAATAACTTCCAATATCTCTTCTTCTATTTAAGTTACCATAATTTCTTTATCCTCTTCTCGAATATTACACTTTAAATTCTTTTCTATAATTTGTCAAAAAACCTTTGGAAAATTAAAAGTTTTTCTTTCATCTTATTACATCTTTCTCCTTTTTCGTTCTTTATTACTCCAATTAAGCTTTTTGCCTTTTTAACTTGTGTGGCTCTGGCCAGCATTTTGGAATTTTTATTACTATTTTCATAAAATTCCCTTTTCAAGTAAATCAGATTTCTTTGAACTTGTTCTATTTCAATATTTTGTAATTCTTTTCTTTTTGCTGTTAATTCTAACAAGTTTGTTTTCTCTACTTTTAATATATTCTTTCTCTAATTCTTGAATTTCTTCTTCTAGTCTCATTATATATTGCTCTTTTTCTTTTTTTTAAATTATATGAATATTTTATTCCTAGCCCTCTTACCACTGCTTTCATTGTATCCCATATTACACTTGTATTACTACCTCCTTTTTCATTCATTCCCTGTATTTCTTTTAATTCTTTTTCCATTTTTCCTAAAATCTTCTCATTTTAAAAAATCCTTAAATCTATCCTCCATCTATTTGCCTGACTATAATCACATTTTATTTCTATTTCCATTGTTATCATTGCATGGTCTGATATTTTAATTGTTTTTATATCCTCCTTAACTATCTTGGACAATATTTCTGATGTTACAAATATATAGTCTAGTGAAATTTTTATGTCTATTTGAATAAAATGTATAACTTTTCTGTTCCCCATTTAATTCTCTCCAAACATCTTTGAATCTGTTTTACTTAATAAATCTATTTAAATCTGTATTCTTATATTTTATATCTGACTTTGATGGGTGAGGTTTATCTTTTTCTTTATCCATAACCATATTATAATCACCCCTCATTATCACATATCCTTTTTTAATTCTTCTACTTCTTTATATACCTTGTCATAGAACTCGCTTTGACTTGTATTAGGCGCGTATATATTAGCTAATGTGACCTCTTGTCCATAAATCAGACCTTGTATTATTAGAAATCTCCCCAGATGGTCCTTTTTTATAGCTTTTATTTTAAATTCACATCTTTGGGCAAGAATAATTCTTCGTCGTGGCCTCTGTGCATCACACATATGGGTTCTGCGCCTGCGCAGTGCCTTTCGCCGGAAGATTAACAGCTAACGGTTTTGGCGTGAAACTCCACTCCCCCTCCCCCCTAGTATTATATAAGGAGCGGAGTATCCGCCATTTTCCAGTCTTTGCGACCACCGTTCATTCGTTGTGCCTTGTGCCGCTTCACTCTCGCTTAGATCGTTACTTACCTCTCTCGCTTGTTGAAAATCTTCTCCCTTTTTTCTTACCAAGTTAGTATTCCCTTGTTCGTGTTATTGTTAGTATTTCACTTAGTTCTTGCTTTTTCACTTCTCTCTCTTGTTTCTAAAAAAAACCCCCCCAAAAATATTATTCTCCCGCTTTACTATCTCCTTCTCTTCTTTTTTGACGATGGCGCAATGGGCGGTGTTCCGCAAGTGCGGGAAGTGTGGCTCCAAAATGCTTGCTGCAGACCCGCATGACCTGTGCCTCCTTTGCCTGGGGGAAGAGCACAGGACCGATAAATGCGGCCACTGCTTGGCCTTCTTCAGACAGGCGAGGAAGAATCAGGAGAACCGCCTCCGCAAACTCTTGTGGGACCAGGCTCTCCTCCAATCGGACCGGCTGGTGGCTAAGCCTCCCACAACTGTGGCTCCACCCGAAGGCCGTCCAACTTCGGCCGATCTGCCGCAGTGCCCAGCCTCTTCCTTCATTGCTCCGCCCTGACGCCCTTCTGAAGAAGGTGCTTCTAGTATGGCCGATCAGCCTGTTTCCCTACCAAGGAAACAAAAGGAGAAGAGGAAGCACAGTGACCCGGAAAAGCATCCTGTGCATAAGAAGGCCAAAAAGGATAAGGCTGGCAAGCCGGTTAAGAAACCGAGGAATCTCGAGCATACAAAGCATCGGCACTCGGGTTCGGCGACCTCCTCGATTCTGACTCCGGTCACGGAACCGACCCCCTCGATCCCGACCATCCAGGCGGCTATGAGGGTCACTCCACCAGGCTCACCACGCTGACTGGCAGCCGAACTACTTCAGGACCCACGGCGTGGTTCAATCTCGGATGGTGAAATAAGGGATTCTCCACCAAGAGCTCGGTTGCCAATACCAATGCCGCTCATCCCTCTGGATACCGACATCACCATCTCTCCTCTGAGAAGCCGTAGGAGCCGTTCTTCGGATGCCAGATCCGATGACTGGTACCAATCCTGATACTCCTCCGCTCTGAGACAAGAAGAGTGCCAATCCGTGGCCTATTATCCGGTTTCCAGGGAACGATCTCCGCCGCCAGCTCCTCGGGATCATTTTCATTCTACACCCAGAGACGCCCCAAGGGCTCCATCTAGAGAGAGTGGGAGATTCCTCTTCCAGTGCCCCACCTCCTTACTGGATGGAATCAGATGAATCTGAGGTTGACTTGACTTCACCAGATGCAGCGGTTACTTTGCAAGGCCCGGGGTCACCCGAAGAACCGTACATCTCCTTCACCGAGCTAATGGCCAGGCTGGTGAAGTCGCTCGACATCGAAGCCCACCAACAACCGGGACCAAGCACCGACCGTTTTTATGATGTGGTCAGGGGCGAACAATCCACCTCCATCGCCTTACTGTTTATAACAACTCTACAGCAGGTGATGACTCAACCATGGGACCTCCCGGCCTATCCACAACCGACTTCACGTAAATATGAGTCCATGTACCGGGTTCGGGAGGGGGACATTCCATTCCTCCTCCACCACCCCAAGCCGAACTCGGTTGTTGTGGAATCTTCTCAGGGCCGGGAAGCACGTGGACACACCTCACCTCGCGATAAGGAGGGAAGAAAAGTTGACTCCCTCGCGCGTCAGGTATACGTGGCTTCTGGCCTCGGATTACGGATTTCAAATTACAAGGCGACCTTGGCGCGCTATCAGTATTTCCTTATGCAGCGCCTAGACAGTATCATTGCCACCTTCCCAGGCAACCAGGGCGAGCTGGCAAAAACCTTTGTTAAGGAAGCTATGCAAGTGGTGGTGCAACAACTTTCTACAGCCAGGCACCATGTAGAAACTGATTCGAGGTCGCTCGTTGGTGCCATTTCCCTCCGCAGACATGCCTGGTTGCGTAATTGCAACTTTCCAGTAGAAATGAAGCGGAGAATCGAGGAGATGCCGTTTGACGGATCTGGTCTCTTCAATGCGAAGACGGATAGCAAATTAAAAAAGATCCACGAATCCAGAATGATGGCCCATCGTATGGAACTGCAATCCCAGCCTCGCCATAAGTGGTCATGGTCCCGTTCACAATACCACCAACAATACCAGCCTCGGCAACAACAACCACACCAATGCCAACAACGCCGCAGACAGCAACCGTCCCAGGGCTTCCAGCAAGGCCGCCGCCGCCGCTTTGACGGGGATAGGCGTCAGCGCTGATGGGGCAAGCGAGTCTTTCCTCTCCTCCCAATTTCACCCTCCCCTCTCTCATTTGGGGACCGACTGAAAAGTCAGCTCCCCACTTGGGAGCCCATTACATCTGACGGGTGGGTGTTATCCATCATCCAGCACGGATATAGAATTGAATTCGACGTTATTCCATCACCGAATCCTATCCGGTTTACACCGACCTCGTCGGTACTGTTGGACGAGATCCGCCAACTCCTTGCTAAAGGAGCTGTTCGTCGCTTATCGTTATCGGATGGACTCCACGGATTCTATTCCAGATATTTTACGGTCCCGAAACGAGATGGGGGTCTCCGACCGATATTGGACTTGAGAGCTCTCAATAGATTCATAACACCTAAGAAGTTTCAGATGACCATGCTCCAAAATATCCTTCCGTTGCTGGGGAGAGGGGATTGGTTCACGTCGCTGGATTTGAAGGATGCCTATTTTCATATTTTGATACATCCACGTCATAGGCACTTCCTTCATTTTGCGGTAGCTTCTGAAATCTACGAATTCAAGGTGTTACCGTTTGGATTAGCCACTGCACCAAGAGTTTTTACGAAGTGTATGGCTCCTGTCTGCGCACACCTTCGACTACGTGGAATTCGGATATACCGTATCTTGATGATTGGTTGTTGGTTTCCGAGACTAAGGAAGGACTTTCTTCTGCCGTTGATATTACTTGTGCTCTATTACAAGACCTTGGACTCTGCATTAATCAACAGTAGTCTTCTCTTCTCCCTACACAGACGATCAACTTTATCGGAGCCCGACTGGATTCTATGGTGACAAGAGCCTTTCTTCCTCAAGACAGACAACATGCTATCGCTCAGCGCATCTCTCAGATTCGACGAGAAGGGACTGTTCCTGCCCGATGTATTCAGAGCCTGTTGGGACACATGGCGGCATCCATCGCCATGGTTCCGCATGCCAAACTCCGACTACGCCCTCTTCAGTTATTCTTCAACGGGATGTTCCTACCACAGAGAGATCCACCTACCAAACGGATTCGACTCCCGTCCTCCATTCTACAGTCCCTATTATGGTGGACAGAACCAGCCAATTTAAATGTCGGCGTCCCGTTTCAACCTCGGTACCCTACAGTGACTCTCGGTACCGACATGTCTCTTCTGAGATGGGGAGCCATTTGCTCCGACCTCCGCATCCAGGGGGTTTGGAGTCACCGGGATTCCAGGAACCACATCAACTTCCTGGAACTTCTTGCTGTTTTCAAAGCCCTGCAGTCATTCGAGGACGTACTTCTTCACCAAGTTGTCCAGGTAACTTCGGACAACATGGCTACGGTTTTTTATTTGAACAAACAAGGGGGAACTCGGTCCCCGAAACTAGCCCGCCTGTCGATGCAAATTTGGGACTGTTGCATGCCGAGAGGTATCACTCTTCTAGCAGTACATCTTGCGGACACGGACAATGTAGAAGCAGATCTCTTGTGCAGACATATGCCGCGGTCACACGAATGGGAACTGGACTGTCGGGTTCGCGACAGACTGTTTCACCTCTGGGGTCCACCAGACATAGACCTGTTTGCCACCCAACAGAACAAGGTGTGCGTGAACTATTGCTCCAGAGCGGGGATAGGACAGGGGTTGTCCGGGGACGCTTTCATGATTCCCTGGAACGACATGACCTTTTACGCTTTCCCACTGATTCCCCTCATCATGAGAGTGTTGGCGAAGATTATTCACAAAGCGGCCACAGGGTTACTGATAACCCCCTGGTGGCCATGCCAGCCATGGTTCTCAACTCTCCTTCATATCTCTTGGGAGGATTTTCTTCAACTCCCTCTTCTTCCTTATCTCATTACCCAGAGGGAGGGCACGATCCGACACCCAGACCTGTTGTCGCTGAAACTAACTGCCTGGCGAATCCGATAACTGTATGTGCTGCAGTTGCCACCTGCAATCCCTACTACCTCTGCCTCACAAACCTTACATCCAGATCTGCAATATATATTTTTATTTTAATTAATTAATTAATTAACATATTTGTATGCCGCCCCTTGCACACAAGCCTCGGGGCGGCTCACAACAACATGGCAAGTAAAATCAATACACAATATTAAAAACTGGCCCATCTCAAGGTCCAAATTTAAAACATATAAATATAATAATAAATTAACAAATTAATAATTTAACACTTAAAATATTTCTTAAATAAAAAGGTCTTCGCCTGGCACCGAAAAGCAAATAATGACGGCGCCAGGCGAGCCTCTCTGGGGAGCGCATTCCATAGGTGGGGCGCCACCGCAGAGAAAGCCCTCCTCCGGGTACTCACCCTCCTTATTTCTCTCACGGAGGGTTCCCGGAGGAGAGCATCAGCTGCCGATCGTAGGGGGCGGGAGGGCATATATGGTCGCAGGCGCTCCTTTAGGTAACCAGGACCCAAGCCGTTAAGGGCTTTATAGGTAAGAACACCTTGAATTGGGCCCGAAATATATTCTCGACTCTGCATTAAGGCCATCCACTAGAAAGTCGTATGCAGCGAAATGGCGTAGATTCTCTAGCTTTGCTGAATCTCACTCGTTTCCAGCGTCATCGGCATCAGTACAGCAGATTCTTCAATTCCTTTTCAAATTGCACCAGTCTGGACTTAAACCTTCTTCCATAAAAGTATATACAGCAGCAATTTCTTATTACCGTGGAACTGTACAAGGTTTCTCTATTTTTTCTCAACCTTTGATTAAAAGATTTTTGAGAGGACTTGGTAACCTCCATCCAACAATCAGGCCACTGCTGCCCACTTGGTCCCTGCATATGCTGGATGTTCGTCGTTGCCTAGCTTTTTATAGGTCCAGGACTGAGTCTGTTCGGCACTCTAACAGACTTTTTGTTAAATACTCAGAGCACAACTGGGGCTATCCAGTTACTTCCCAACAACTTTTGAAATGGATAGCGAATACAATTGTTCTGTCTTACCAGTTGGCTAAATTGGACTTACCATCTACTCCAAGAGGTCACTCTACCAGGGCTGTTGCTGCTTCCTCAGCCTTTGCATCGGGGGTCCTGATGGAAGACGTCTGCAGAGCTGCCACTTGGGCTACCCCGTGTACCTTTGCCAGACACTATAGACTAGATGTTTGTGCCAGACGAGATTGCTCTTTTGGCAGGGCTGTTCTTTCTTCTATTCTTCGTTGATGACACCTCCCTCCTCCAGTTCGGGTAAGCTTGTTGTTCTACCCATATGTGTGATGCACAGAGGCCACGACGAAGAAGAGCAGGTTGCTTACCTGTAACTGATGTTCTTCGAGTGGCCATCTGTGCAGTCACACAACCCACCCGCCGGCCCCGCTCGGTGTCATGGGTGGTTCGACTTTCTTCTATTCGATACTAGGATCTCTCTAGCTATTTGTCATACCACTGAAGTTTCAGTTTTTTTCCATACTGACAATAACTTTATTAAGGGAGTGAATGTCTGGTCTTTCAAAGACTGGAAAATGGCGGATACTCCGCTCCTTATATACTACTGGGGAGGGGGGAGTGGAGTTTCCCGCCAAACAGTTAGCTGTTAATCTTCCGGCCAAAGGCACTGCGCAGGTGCAGAACCCATATGTGTGACTGCACAGATGGCCACTTGAAGAACATCAGTTACAGGTAAGCAACCTGCTCTTACAATACCTCTAGCTTTTGAACTACCATATGATTTCTCGTACACATCTGCCCAGTATAGTTTTAGTTCATTCACCCCATCTTTCTTTTGATGCGTTTCTTGTAAAAAAATAATATCTGCTTTTTCTTTATATAAAGATTTTTCAATTCTGGCTCGTTTATGTTTTTCTCCCAAGCCATTTACATTCCAAGACGCAATCTTCAGTGTTTTGCCCATTTTTTCAATACATGCAATGTTCTTTTTGGTCTCCATATGTGATAAAATAAACACTCCAACAAGACCATAACAACCACCCAAATCAACTCATCCCTACCCCCACCATATTCCCCACCAAAACTGTTTATGGAGGCCCCCTTGCCCATCTTGGTTTTTTATTTATTTATTTATTTTATTTTTTAAATTTATTTTCGATTTATATCCTGCCTTTTTCCTACAAAGGGCTCAAGGCAGCTTACATCTCCTCCATCTTATCCCCACAACAACAACCCTGTGAGGTAGGTTGGGCTGAGAGTCTGGGACTGGCCCAAAGTCACCCAGTGGGTTCCATGGCTGAGCGGGGACTAGAACCTGGATCGCCTGAGTCCCAGTCCCACGCTCTTAACCACTACACCACATTGGCTCTCTTCAGGAGATTCTCTCCTCCCCGCCGCTTTGGGCTTCCAGAGGGAGGGAAGAGGCGCCTTCCCTTCATAGACCCCAGACACCCATTCCACCCTCCCCAATCATCTATACCAGGGGTCAGCAACCCGCGGCTCCAGAGCCACATGTGGCTCTTTCATCCCTCTGCTGCGGCTCCCTGTCGCTCAAAGTATGCGTCACAACCGCCAATGTGCGACACCCGCCAGCACGCGGTTTATTGAGCTTTTTGATCCCCGGTAGGCCAACCATGGATAAATCCAAGAAAAGAAAAGTTTCAGAAGAAAACAGAACGTTTAATGGTACGTGGGCAGATTCATTTGCTTTCACTGCTGACGAGACTGGTTTACCAGTACGCTTAATATGTGGTGAGAAATTGGCAAACAACAAAAAGTCAAATGTTGCAAGACATTTCCAGAATAAACACACAGCCTTTGCTGAAAAATATCAAGATGGAGATGAGAGGAAAAAAGCCATTTTGGAACTGATGCGGAAGGTTGATCTGAGCAAAAATCATAATTTAAGTTAGGCTTTTTATTTCATAAATACGAGGAGGACTCAAATAGACATTGAGGAGTTTTTTTTAAAGTAACCTTCAACCCAGCGTCTTTTTTTTCGGAGTTCAAAATGTTTTTGTTGCATGCAGAAATAAAAATTTGTTTTCTCTGTAGCAGTTCATTGATTTCATAAATGCAACGCACTATAGTTTTTTTTATACATAGCATAAAGGTAAAAAAACGATACATGCAGTGTTATCTTCATTTTAGATGTCAAAAGGGTTTTGCGGCTTCCGGTGTTTTCTTTTGTGTGGAAAACGGGTCCAAATGGCTCTTTGAGTGTTTAAGGTTGCCGACCCCTGATCTATACCCATTTATTCTATACTTAAATTTCTCTTCTATTTCGCTAATAATTTCAACACTAACAAACACAATATATTCTATATCTATTACATACAAATCTTCTTATCTTTTCATCCTTCTTCTAAATCTCCTCTTCTTCTGCCTCTATGGAGAGGATGAGCCTCCTGCTGCTATGCTCAACTTCTCCTTCTCACTATCTCTTCTCTCCTTCTCTGTCTTCCTTCTTGAAAATGTAGACATGTCCTTTAACTTTTGCATTTGTGCTGAGTATTCATCATTGAAGATAATTCTGAGCATCCCCAGTAATTACAGTGCTTCCTCCTTTGTATCCACTCTATAATATTTTCCATGATATGCAAACCTCATAAAAACTGGGAACCCCCAGCTATATTTTATGGAATTCTTTTGGAGTATTTGGCAGACTTGAGACATATCTCTTCTCCATTGCAAAGTCTCATTACATAGATCAGGAAAGACTTGATCTGATGACCTTCCAGCATAATTGATGTCATATACCGTAATTTCTGCATCAGTTGTTCTTTTTTTGCATATGACCAAAATCTAACCACAATATCTCTCGGTATTTTTCTTCCTGGTCTTCTTGGACCAATTCTATGTATTGCATCAATATCATATCTTGTAAAGGAAACATCTGGAAGAATAGTTTTAGCCCAATCCAATCTAGATTGCATCAATTTATTTCATTCTCTTTCGCATCCTCTGGATATCCTTTAAGGTGTATATTCGATCTTCATTGTCTATCTTGGATCTCGATCACACTTTTAGAGACCTGGTCTATCATAGTCATCTGTTTTTTGTTTTTGTTTTTAACTCTTTATCTTGTTCTTGCATCTGAACTTTCACTTCTGTAATTATTTGGAGATTCTCTTGATTTCGTTTAGCTAATTCTTTTATTCTTCCATCCATGTTATGTATTTTAGTATCCAGCTTCTTCTGATCACTCTTCATCTCTTCTTTCATACCATCAAATCCTGCATCCATTTTTGTCTTTATTTCTCTTATTTCTTGTAGAAGTATAACAGAATTATCCAATTGTATTGATGAAGTTGTTGCTTTTTCCGGTGATTTTTCCAGTGGTGTTTTCTTTTTTCCACTCATCTCTACTCTTTTTAATCACAAATCTGATGGATGAGGTTTGTTTGTGAGAAGACTCTTGTTTCGCCCTGGATCTTTGCCAAACAGTCTTCAATTCTTGAGATCGAGATCTCACACTTTCTGCACTTTTACTGCGCTTGGACAATCTACAACGATTACTTCCAAGTAAGTGGAGAGAGAGCTCTTGATGATCTTATTTGCAGTCCACCATTGAATTATACTTTCAATCAATAAATGAATTAGCAGCTGCAATTTAACAATTAGCCAGCAGAGGGAGCTCAAATTCAGATGCAGTTCAGATTCTGATGCAATTTCATTACGTAGTTTGTTTTGTCTATCGTACTTGCTTGTTTATTTATTAGGGATTTTTTTGCTTTTTTTAATTGCTTGTTATTTTCTTATAATATAAACAACTTAGCAGAAAAGTTAGTCCTGGGATGTTAATTAGCTTTAATCTGCATTCCTTACCGCATTATCTGACTGTTTTTGGTATCGGCACTCTCTTGGCCTTCCAGCTCCCCGGGGAGAGAGAGAAGAGTCACTTCTTAACAAAACAAAACAAAAAATCCTTCAAGAAAGTAAACTTATCTTTATCCCCATTTCCCTAGCTGTTTTTAAGCTTATTTTAATAAGTGGCCGGAGTAATTATAATATAAATGTTGTTTCTCAATCCATAGACGGTCGAAATATGGCTTACTCTGGGCTAGGCCCAGCAGTTTCAGATCACAAAAACAACTCTTAGTCCACATCTGTGTTTCAAATCTTCCCAGGAGATAAACTAAGGAATTGACTTACATTTTATGCATTTATCCAGTGTTTCTTTATCTTAATTTGAGTATATTTTAATCATGTTTTTGTCGATGATCAGGAGGAGTGCAGATTTTAGCGTCTGGAATCCATTCCGAGCTGGCTCCGCCCCCCCAGTCTTAGTTTTCTCGATGTTGAGTTTCAAGCCAACTTTTGTGTTCTCCTCCTTCACCGGCGTCAAGAGGCTCTTTAGTTCCTCTTCACTTTCTGCCATGAGAGTGGTATCATCTGCATATCTGAGGTTGTTGATATTTCTCCCGGCAATCTTGATTCCAACTGGTGATTCATCCAGCCCCGCCTTTCTCATGATGTGCTCTGCATATAAGTTGACTAGGCAGGGCGACAGTATACAGCCTTGCCGAACTCCTTTCTGAATTTTGAACCAATCAGTGGTTCCGTGCCCAGTTCTCACTGTTGCTTCTTGACCCGCATGCAGGTTTCTCAAGAGACAAATGAGATGGTCTGGTACTCCCATCTCTTGAAGAACTTGCCACAATTGGTTGTGATCCACACAATCAAAGGCTTCGGAATAGTCAATGAAGCAGAAGTAGATGTTTTTCTGAACCTCCCTACCTTTCTCCATGATCCAGTGTATGTTGACAATTTGATCAGCCTATAAATACATGTAGAAATAAGTGTATTCTTAGTGCCGTTCTTAATACTGACGGTAGACGTAGCCCATTCAAAGGAAGGAATTCTAAGTTGTTTCCTCTTCCTCTCCTTTTCCAAATTCTCTTGTCTGGGATTTGTGGTATGTTGTCTCTTTCTTAGTCTCCTCCTCCATTTGACTGAGAGTAACTCTTTATATTTCATATTTACAGCCTCAATTTTCCCAGCATAGATGGGAGCAATAGCTAGGTGACGTTACTCCGTCACCATTTTAGCCCCTCCTCCCTTGGGAAGAATAATCTTTGGAGTTACTCTGGACTGCAGCTCCCTTAATCTGCATATGCAGGGGGTTGATGCAGTTGGAATCCCTGATCCTGGCAAACAGCAGGTTTGGGGGCTTATAGGGAGGCCCTCTGTGGGGTGATGGGGCAGCCCTGAAGGGGGCAACACCAAAGGGGGTGCATTCCACCCCACAGTGGGCTTGCTTAGAAGCCCCAGGAAGCTACTGGTTGCCAGGGCAGGAAGAAGGTGTTGGAGCATCAGCATAGGGGTTTAGGTTAAACTGCCATGTTCCCTCACGTTTATCACAGTGGCACATAATCTCTGGGCACCGCCGTTCCATCGTCAAGGACCTGTCTTGAAGAACTTTGCTGTGTGTGTGTCTGGACACTAATATTCAGGAAAGCAGGTGACGTAACCCTTGCTATTTCTGTCACTGCTGTCCTTAGCCAGAACCCAAAGGGAAAATGGCTCTGTAGTGTTTGATTAGCATTCCATTAAGGCACTCTGCTCAGCAGGCACGGTTTTTCCTTCGAAGGCTCTGAAGTAAGAATGGGAATTTTTGATATTTGTGAAAGCACACACTCATGAATCGTGACTTGCACAATACAATCAGTGTAGTTTATTTGGTCTTTCAATCATGGCCCTCTTGTACACACAGTGCAGAAGGCTTCTCGCATGTTTGCATGTTCCCATCTCCTCATCTTGATTCACATTTATCATAATTTGTGATTAGCTGTAGGTTATGAACCTTTTGTCACTGCAGTCTTGGTAACTCGACTGTCAGCAGCTCATACTGGAAAAGTACCCTCCCACAGTGGAGGTCTGTGAATAGATATTTCTTCCCTGGATTTCCTTGCAGCCCTTACATACAGCTTCCAATCTAGACAGTTTCTGGAGTGGGGCAGAATAAAATACAGTATGTAAACAGACTACCAATAAAAAACAGTAGTGGGTCAACCAAAGGCAGCATCCAGAAATAAAGGGGGTTTTTTTAGGAAGTGCTGGAAACAATGCAGTGTTAGGGCCTGCCTGACATGCGGAGGCAGGGAGTTCCACAGAAGGGGAGCCACCATGGTGAATGTGCTTCCCTGGGTGGGCTCCAAGCGGACCAGGTCCATGCAGTGCCCCTGGGAGTATGCTGTGGCGATGAGGCAGGGTGAAAAGGGAGAAGGCACTCCCTCAAATATCCTGGGCCCAAGTTGTTCTGGGCCTGATATGTTAAACCTTAAACCTGGACTGGCACCAAATATTGGTGGCCCCACATGGAGAGCATTGCTGTAATTGGGTTACGGGCACGTCAACCACAGTGGCCAAGCAACTCCTGGGCAGGAGAAGCCAAAGGTGGGGAGCCCGTCGAGACTGGTGTGAAGGACTCCAGGCCACCATGGTCACTGGGGACGCCAGCGATACCGATGGATCTAGGAGTATCCCCAGCCTACAGACCGTTATGAAAGGTATCTCCAAGTTTAGCACTTGACCTTCCTTGCCATTTGTTTCATTTATTACATTTTTTTACATCTGACAGCCAAAGGTGACTGGGTGGTTTACAAACCTTAAAAATACACGATAGCAATCACATATGCACAATCCTATAAAGAAGCAGCACAATTTTGGAGCAATCAACAGCGGGAAAGTCAAGAGTTAAAACTCATAGGCAACCAAATACCTGTGAGAAGAGCATCTCAAGAATAAAGGAGTATGCAGCAGAGGAAATCTTTGGGGTAGGGTCTAATCCTGCTTTTGGGGGACCCAGTGGATTCCTGACTCCTCAGAAGGGCTCCAAATTGCTACCACTGTGTTGTGAAGAGCAAGGTTTCCAACAGAGTTCACCCCATGTGTGCCTGAGAAGAGGAGGTTAACCACAACAGTGGTGACCTGATATGCACCTAACAACCCAAAGTACGGGTTGCGCATGGGGTTGTTGCTGAATCATGAGTTCTTACATACAAACCCTGCACTATTAACCACAAAACCCCCAGAATTCACAACAAACCATGGGTACGCTTTTTGGGTGGTTTGTGCTTAGCAACCCAGTTAAACAATAGTGCAGGGTTTGTGGATAACAACCATAATTCAAGAACATGTGATTTCACAACAGCCCATGCTCTGGGTGCTTCTGCACAAACCAGAATCAGGTGTGTCAATCTTGCAGCATTCCGACTAAAGAGGCACAGACTGGCCACCACCCTTCAGTAGCAGACGTGTGATTTTCTATACAGCATCCTCCTGTTAATAACTTCAGCTTCAAGGAAGCTAGCCAGTCTAATTTTCTTCTAGCAAAACAAGCAGCAGCAAGTCCACCTCTGTTCCATTTCCTGCCAAGCAGTGCCTCCTACTCCCAACCCAGCCAGCCTGTCCAGATACCAAGACACCATGGTTGATGGTATCGAAAGCTGCTGGGAGGTCCAGGAGAACCAACAGGGACGCACTCCCCCGTCCCTCTCCCTGCACAGGTCATCATACAGGGCGACCAAGGCAGATTCAGTGCCGTACCCGGGTCTGAAGCCGGACTGGAATGGGTCCAGATAGTCAGTTTCATCCCAGAGTGCCTTGAGTTGTCCTGCCACCACCCGCTCCAACACCTTGCCCAGGAACGGGATGTTGGCCACTGGTCTGTAATTGGCAGCCATCTCTGGATCCAGGGATACCTTCTTTAGGACAGATCTGATCACTGCCTCTTTCAAAGGGGAGGGGACCCGGCCCTCCCTCAGTGAGGCGTTGACAACCTCCCGGACACAAGGACCAATCCCGTAACTGGGTTCTTTAAGTAGCCAAGAGGGGCAAGGGTCCAAGAGACAGGTGGTTGGACGTACCATTCCGAGCACCTTGTCCACATCCCCAGGCTGCAACAACTGGAACTCATCCAATAAAGATGGACCAGACGGAGCTCTGGACGCTTCCCGTTCTGGAATCCTATCAACTGCGGAGTCCAGCTCGTGGAGAATCTGAGCGATTTTCTCCTTATAGTGCTGGGCAAATTTGTCACAGCAGGCTACAGATGGTGCAATAAGAGCTTTTTTTGTGCCAGGATGTACTAGGCTATGCACCACCCGAAAAAGCTCCACTGGACAGCACAGTGAGGAGGCAATGGAAGCAGAGAATAATTGCTTCTTCACTGCCCTCACCGCCACAGCGTAGGCTCGATAGTGATCTCTTAAGTGTGTTCAGTTAGATTCATCACGAGATTTCCTCCACCTGCGCTCTAATCATCTCCCAGCGTGCTCCCTAGCTTTCTCCGTGATCCAGCGTATGTTGGCAATTTGCTCTCTAGTTCCTCTCCCTCTTCGAAATCCTGCCTGTACTTCTGGTAGTTCTCTGTCCACATACTGCTGGAGCCTGGCTTGTAGGATTTTGAGCATCACTTTGCTGGCATGTGAAATGAGTGCAATGGTGTGGTAGTTTGAACATTCCTTGGCATTGCCCTTCTTCGGGATCGGAATGTAAACTGACCTTTTCCAGTCCTGTGGCCACTGTTGAGTTTTCCAAATTTGCTGGCATATTGAATGTAGCACTTTTACTGCATCGTCTTTTAGGGTTTTGAATAGCTCAGCTGGAATGCTGTCACCTCCACTAGCTTTGTTGTTGCTCAGACTTCCTAAGGCCCATTTGACTTCACATTCCAGGATGTCTGGCTCGAGGTCAGTGACCACCCCATCGTGGTTATCAGGGATGTTAAGCTCTTTCTTGTATAGTTCTTCTGTGTAATCTTGCCACCTCTTCTTAATATGTCCTGCCTCTGTTAGGTCCCTGCCATTTTGGTCCTTTATCATGTCCATCTTTGCATGAAACGTTTCCTTCATATCTCCAATTTTCTTGAAGAGATCTCTGGTCCTCCCTATTCTATTGTTTTCTTCTATTTATTTGCACTGTTCATTTAAGAAGGCATTCTTATCTCTTCTAGCTATTCTCTGGAATTCTGCATTCAATTGGGTGTATCTTTCCCTTTCTCCCTTGCCTTTCGCTTCCCTTCTTTCCTCAACTATTTGTCAAGCTTCCTCAGGCAGCCATTTTGCTTTCTTGCATTTCTTTTTCTTTGGGATGGCTTTAGTTTCTTCCTCTTGTGTACAATGTTGCGAACCTCTGTCCGTAGTTCTTCAGGCACTCTGTCTATCAGATCTAATTCCTTGAATCTATTTGTCACCTCTACTGTATATTCAATAGGGATATGATTTAGGTCATACCTGAGTGGCCTAGTGCTTTCCCCTACTTTCTTCAATTTAAGCCTAAATTTTGCAACAAGAAGCTCATGATCTGAGCCACAGTCAGCTCCTGGTCTAGTTTTTACTGACTGGCTAGAGCTTCTCCATCTTTGGCTTCAGAGCACGTAGTCAATCTGATTTCTGTGTTGACCGTCTGGTGATGTCCATGTGTAGAGTCGTCTCTTGGGTTGTTGGAAAAGCGTGTTTGCTATGACCAGCGTGTTCTCTTGACAAAATTCTGCCAGCCTTCGCCCTGCTTCATTTTGTACTCCAAGGCCAAACTTGCCTGTTATTCCAGTTATCTTTTGATTTCCTACTTTAGCATTCCAATCCCCCATGATGATAAGGACATCATTTTTTGGTGTTGATTCTAGAAGGTGTTGTAGGCCTTCATAGAACTGGTCAACTTCAGCCTCTTCAGCACCAGTGGTTGGGGCAAAGACTTGGACTGCTGTGATGTTGAATGGTTTGCCTTGGATTCGAACTGAGATCATTCTGTCAGTTTGGAGATTGTATCCCAGTACTGCTTTTCCTACTCTGTTATTGACTATGAAGGCTACTCCATTTCTTCTGAGGGATTCTTGCCCGCAGTAGAATACCTGATGGTCATCTGAATTAAATTCACCCATTCCTGTCCATTTTAGTTCACTGATTCCTAAGATGTCGATGTTCAGTCTTGTCATCTCTTGTTTGACCACGTCCAGCTTCCCTTGATTCATGGATCTGACATTCCAGGCTCCTATGGAGTATAGATCTTTGCAGCATCGGACTTTCCTTTCACCACCAGATATATCCGCAACTGAGTGTCCTTTCGGCTTTCACCCAGTCACTTCACTCTTTCTGGCGCTCCTAGTACTAGACCTCCGCTCTTTCCCAGTAGCATATTGGACCCCTTCCGACCTGAGGGGCTCATCTTCCGGCATCATATCTCTTTGCCTTTTGGTACTGTCCGTGGGGTTTTCATGGCAAGGGGACTGGAGTGGGTTGCCATTTCCTTCTCCAGTGGATCATGTTTTGTCAGAGCTCTCTGCTATGGCCTGTCTGTCTTGGATGTCCCTGCACGGCCGCGCTCATGGCTTTACTGCGCTACACAAGCCCCTCCGCCACGACAAGGCAGTGATCCATGAAGGGGAACATAAATATTAGCTGTTGATAAATTGCCCAGTTATTCCAGAATTATTGAATGCTTTGTGCTATCAACTGAGATATTGGGTGTTCCTCTCATTTGTATGTATTTGGAAATGCATGTGTTTGGCAGTTGCCTCCCAAGTTTGGCTGCAGCTCCCTGAGAGAGCACTTGGTGGCAAAGCCAGGTGCATAGGTGTATGATGTGTGGAACCCTCCAAATCACTCAGTCTTCTGAGGGTAGCCCCCACAGTGTTCATCTCCTTCAAGCTTCAGTGGATGCAGTCCAAATTCAATTGCAAGAAAAGATAATGTTCTGAAGCATTGCATGAACTTGACAGAACATAACTTGACGACTTTTGCATAATTTTGCATAGGTTTATTTTGATTTTGTTACTCCCTGGCAGGGCAAAGAGCAGTGCACTGACTCTTCAACCCCTAGCAATGTACCGTATTTTTCGCTCTATAAGACGCACTTTTTCCCCCCTCAAAACTAAGGGGAAATGTCTGTGCGTCTTATAGAGCGAATGTGCCTGACACCCGGGACGCTGCCCGCCCGCCCGCGGGCACCACCAGGCCGGCATGTGCTCGGCGTGCCCTGCTCCACCGCGAACTGATCACCCCCACCGGGAAGCTCCCCACCTCCCCCCCACGCCAATCCTTTAAAGCCTCCGCCGCTCGCTCGCACTGCCATCCCGCGCCGATCCGCGCCTCCCCCCCACGCCAATCCTGCTAAAGCCTCCGCCGCTCGCTCGCACTGCCATCCCGCGCCGATCCGCGCCTCCCCCCCACGCCAATCCTGCTAAAGCCTCCGCCGCTCGCTCGCACTGCCATCCCGCGCCGATCCGCGCCTCCCCCCCACGCCAATCCTGCTAAAGCCTCCGCCGCTCGCTCGCACTGCCATCCCGCGCCGATCCGCGCCTCCCCCCACGCCAATCCTGCTAAAGCCTCCGCCGCTCGCTCGCACTGCCATCCCGCGCCGATCCGCGCCTCCCCCCCACGCCAATCCTTTAAAGCCTCCGCCGCCCGCATTGCCATCCCGCGCCGATCCGCCCCCCCCCCCACGCCACTGCCGCGGCAGGCACAGATGAGGCTTTAGAAGCACGATCCTTCTAAAGCCTCCACCGCCCGCACTGTCATCCCGTACTGCCATCCCGCGCCGATCCCCCACCTCCCCCCACACCACAGGGGGCAGGCACAGATGACGCTTTGCTTTAGAAGCACAATCCTTTTATTAAAGTTTAACAGGTTAAGAAACAGTATACATTGAAGCAGCGTTCTCTTTGAGATGTGAGAGAAGCAATTGACAATGTAAAGAGCTGGACACATGGACTGAGCAGTCAAATAGACATTGTTTCTTCCAAAAGCCTTTTGATAAAATCCATCAACAGACTCTTGAGAAAACCTGGCAGTGATGGAATAAGGGCTGTGTGTGCACACACATGTTGTCCTATGGATCAGTAACTGATTACAGAATTGAAAGCCAACATTGAGAATGCATGGTATTCTCACAAGATTCTGCATTAGGATCAGTGCTTTTCAACCTGTTCATAAATGATCTGGAATTAGAAGTGAGCAATAAAGTAGCCAAGTTTGCTGATGATACTAAAATAAAACATTTAAAAGGGATTGTGAGGAATTCCAGTGGGATCTCTCTGAGCTGGGAAAAAGGGCATCAGAACGGCAAATGCTTTCAGTGTAAGCAAGTGTAAAGTTAGCATGCTGGGGGGAAAGAATCTCATCTTCAAGTATAAGCTGATGGAATCTGAACTAGTGCTGACAGACCAAGAAAGGGTCTTGAGAATGTGGGGGACAGCTTGATGAAAATGTCAAATGTTAGGAGGAAATGCCATAATTAGGAAAGGAATTGAAAATCAAATTTCCAAGATCATATTCCTCTTACACAAATCTTTAATATGACCATACTTAAAGTATTGTGTACAGTGCTGGCCACCACACCTGAAAAATGACATTGTTGAAAAAAGTGCAAAGAAGGGCAACTAAAACAATCAAGGGATTGGAGCAGCTCCCCTATCAGACTTTATGCATGGTGTGAAAAAGTGGAAAGTGGGACATTTTCCTCCTCTCTGAAAAAAAAAGGGTTAATCCCCATGAAAACACCCATCACTCCTTTGTTCTGAAAAAAAAAAAAGATTCAACAGCAGAAGTGTAGTGAGCTTGAAATACCTTTTGGGAATGGAAGGGAAGTTCCCCACAATTCAGCTTTGTCTTTCAAGGGTTGGGCCTTTTAATACCTCATGGATAATTAACTGGGACTTCTAAATGCTTAACAAAAACAATGTGGATATAAAGTTCCCTTTCCAATTGAGGATACAAGAAACACAATTATTATAGTGATCTCTGCAACTGTGCAAATGTTAGATTTTCATGCCCTTGGTCCAGAGGAAGAAATGACACACAAGAGACCACTGAGTGAACATTTCTCTCAACTCAAAAGGATGCGTAGATGCAGCCCGAGTTTCTTAAGCATCACTTTTAAATATGAAAAAAGAGAGAGAGAAAAGTTGGAGGATTGAATTTAGGTCTCTCCTCATTGCTCACCTTCTCTGTCTAAGATAGAGGCAAGAAAAACCAGAGAGAGCAGGTATGCTGGGGGTGTGCAATCAAAAGAATTTTGTTGTTAGTCGCAAAGTCGTGTCCGACCCATCGCGACCCCATGGACAACATTCCTCCAGGCCCTCCTGTCCTCCACCATCCCCTGGAGTCCACTCAAGCTCACACCAACCGCCTCTGTGACTCCATCCAGCCACCTCATCCTCTGCTGTCCCCTTCTTCTTTTGCCATCTACTCTTCCCAGCATTAGGCTCTTCTCCAGGGAGTCCTTCCTTCTCATTAGGTGGCCAAAGTATTTGAGTTTCATTTTCACTATCTGGCCTTCTAAAGAGCAGTCAGGGTTGATCTCTTCTAGGACTGACCGGTTTGATCGCCTTGCGGTCCAAGGGACTCGCAGGAGTCTCCTCCAGCACCACAACTCAAAGGCCTCAATCCTTTTGTGCTCGGCCTTCCTTATGGTCCAGCTTTCACAGCCATACATTGCAACTGGGAAAACCATAGCCTTGACTATACGCACTTTTGTTGGCAGGGTGATATCTCTGCTTTTTAGTATGCTGTCTAGATTTGCCATAGCTTTCCTCCCCAGGAGCAAGCATCTTTTAATTTCTTGGCTGCAGTCCCCATCTGCGGTGATCTTGGAGCCCAGGAAAATAAAATCTGTCACTACCTCCATTTCTTCCCCATCTATTTGCCAGGAAGTGAGAGGACCGGATGCCATGATCTTAGTTTTCTTAAAAATATTCAAAAGAATATTTACAGTTTATTCAGACCTACAGGAAATACATGTGGCATTGAAGGGACTGCAGAGATGGATTCTATACAAGATGTTTTCATCCCCTAACAGTTACATGCACAGTCTGTGGGGGATGGGGGGGTCATGCACACAGTATGCTAGAGGCACATGAGAGTAAAGCAACTGGGATTAAGAGATCCCAACACATCCCATAGTTTATTAAATAGTTCAGTAAACCATTTGATTCAGAATATTTTTTTTCTTGTTTTCCTCCTCTAAAAACTAGGTGCGTCTTATGGTCAGGTGCGTCTTATAGAGCGAAAAATACAGTATTTCACCCACCTCTTTTGCATTTCTAAGATTTCAGGCAGGCAGCACTTGCATTCCCAAGCCTCAGACTCGTTTGTATTCTGTGCTGCTCTCATTTTGCTGCTGCTGGCTGCAGGGTTGCTTTTGAAAATGTTCCCGAGTCAAATTCCTTTGGTGCAGGCTATTACTTGTTTCTTTTTCCTGTACATTAAAAGTAATGTGTGTTGATGAATCCTAACAACATTTTCTGCCTTGAATACTAGCTTTACAGCTTATTGGAAAGGATAAACCCAGACCACAACTTCCCTGTGAGGTAGGTTGAGCTCTTAACACTTTCAAACACAGTGGTGGGTTATGCCAGTTGCCCCTGCTGACCAAATGAAAAAGGACAGCATGCCATGCACCTTGGCCTTTCTGTTGTTGTTACTTTTATATAACTGAAATGGTAAAGTAAATCCCAGCAAGAATACACATAAGCAAGGCTCCCAGTCAAAAACCTTATGCCATAGTAAGGCATGGCATCTTAAAGATGAGTAACCAAAACCAACCAAGAGCAGCTTTGTTGTACACCAACCTGCCTGTGATCAGCTAAGCTGCTGTTGGTAGCCCCAACCTGTCATGTGGACCTTGTGTGGATGGTGTGGGGGGAGGGGGGAGCAAGGGGTGCATAATGCAAGAAACATCCCTTTGCTCATTAGGGAGTGGATAAATGAGGATGGCTGAAAACACATCAGGCTATGGAAAGAGCTGATGGGAGCTGGGAGGGTTACTCCTTGGGTAGGGGCAGTGTAGGGGGGGGGAGGGAAGGGCATGCCTGCTCTCTTCTGTTGTTAACGCATGCTCCCCTGCCTTGTCCCCAGCTCTCACTGCCTGAGAGCAGCAGCCTTCTACATCCGAGGACTCTTTTCCTTTTTCCAGGGGCGATACAACGAGGCCAAGTGAGTCACACAGGATTGACTGGCAGGGGGCAGGGGAAGGTGATCGAGGGATGGGACGGGGTGGGGCGGGGAAGCCTCTCACAAACTGGGCCACCCGTTTGGCCACGAACAGCAACCTTCCAGCTTCCTGTGGGGAGTCATCTGAATGATCTACGGCAAAAGTTCTGCCAGACCTGGTACCCTGTATGCAAGTAGGCCCTGCTCTGCCTGCTTCTTTCTGCTGCCTTCTCCCCAAACATTGCTGTGGAGAGCAGACTCCTCCCCTGGGCTGCTGAAATGTCTTCCAGCCAAGGGCCAAACTCTGTTTTGAAGAAGCTGCTCTCCAGTGCTGGAGGGGGCTGCAAGCAAATGAGGCAGATGCTGGAGCTACAAGCTGTTGCTGCCAGGGGCAGCCTTGAGAGGGGTCTGCCATCCTTGCAGAAACATTGCACAGTGGTGAGGAAAGGGGGCAGGGGGCTATTGAGGCCCCCCAGAGGGCTAGGTTGAGGCCCCTGACATGCTGGAGCCCTACCCTGGTTGGTTTTAAATGATAACTGAAATAAAACGGTTCCAGGAGGACACATGGGAAGAGAAGAATGAAAATGGGGAGAGTAAGGATTTGTAATATGTGGGAAAGATTAGATGAGAGATGCATGTTCAGTTAGAGAACAAGTCTAACAGTGACTGTCCAACTGCAGTACAATTTTCTAGATTTTCTCTCCTGAAGTACATAAATTAATGATTTAGAGAGTCTCCAGCCTGCTTCTGGAGACTACAGGGAGGTGGAGAGTTCCAGATTTAGCTGCCTAATGGCGCTTGGGAAATTCAGAGTGCAGACAGGTTGGGAATTGCCTGTGGGGGTGGGGGTAGGTATCTGTGTTAAGTGCATTGGAGTGCTGTTCAAAAGGGCTTTTTTTGTTGCATTGCTTTCTGTTTCCATAGGCGTTTTTTGAGAGAGACACTGAAAATGTCAAATGCAGAAGACCTGAACCGATTAACAGCGTGCTCCCTTGTTCTCCTAGGCCATATCTTCTATGTATTAGGGAATCACAGGGTAAGCTGTAAAGTCTTCCAGCATCAGTTCCCTTTGCTAATACCAGAGGGCTTGGCCAGTGCAGGTGATCTCGCCTCAGAATTCTGACAATGAGCCCCATCTATCACCTGAACTTGTCAGGTGTCTGCTTAAGAAACTCACTGAGGGAGGGCTGCTTTTTGCATGAATGTGGTGTGTTGGCCAAATTGTGACTTCCGAAGGGTGATTTGCTCATTTGAGGGCAGGGGAACTGCAGAGGAGGAGAGAAACCAGAAAGGAGCAAACCCATCCTGCTCTTTCCCTCACTTTCTTGTGTACAGGTGGAAGGTTGAGGCAGATGGTGGTTGGTTGCCCTGCTCTGTTCATAAGTCCCCTGCAGATCCTGCGTGTATCTCCTTTTTTAGCATGCTGGTTTCCAAACTGTCCCTTCAGGGGACTGGTTGGGATTGACCAATTTAATTAGTGCATTATATTTGCAACATGTACATGTTCTTCTGCATTGACATAGATTTTAGAAATAGAAAGATAGAAGAATGAAACGCCATGAACGTGAAAATCAGTTTTAAAAAAGATGTGGAGAGAAATTACTTGATGACATTATTTTGGCCTCTCACACTGAGCTGTCTTTGCCAATTCTGCAGCATTTTTGTGGAAGGTGTGGTTGGATCTGTTATCTGCTGTAGAGGCACAGTGGAATTCTCCATAGGAGGCTGCCGGGGGGGGGGGGCGGGCAGGGATGCTTTCTACTCCCAACTTAGGCTTAGCATGAGGGGGCAGAAACTCTTAGAGCTGGAGCTGAATTCTCTTTCAGAGAAACTTTTGAAGGCTGCATTTCAATAGAGGGCTGGGCAGAACTGCTGGGATATTTTAGCTTGAAGTTTTTGTTTCTAGTATCTAAGCTACAAGAGTCATTTCAGTCTTGTAGAATCAGGAAAATGGCACCAAACGCTGGGAAGCCACCCAGTGATCAGTGATTGGAGCATCTGGGAAATTTCTGAGGGCCCAATTTGTGTCTCACATGTGAGGTTCTGCACCCTTGCTGTGAAAACATAGTGGGCAGGCCCCTCTGGGGAGGATTAATTCTTACTTTCCCCCATACTTGGTGACTTCCCGACTTGACTTCTGCAATGCGCTCTACGTGGGGCTGCCCTTGAAAACGGTCCGGATACTGCAATTGGTGCAGAACAGAGCTGCCAGGATGCTGACGGGGACTGGGCGTGGTTCTCATATGACCCCAGTCCTCCGCCAGCTTCACTGGCTCCCCATTGAAGTCCAGGCCCAATTCAAGGTATTGGTTATGACCTATAAAGCCCTGAACGGCTTGGGCCCTGTTTACCTGAAGGAGCGCTTACGTCCGTACTTGCCCTCCCGCCCCTTACGATCAGCAGCAGATGCCCTTCTCTGGGAGCCCTCCATTAGGGAAATAAGGAAGGTAAGCACCCGGAGGAGGGCCTTCTCTGCGGTGGTGCCCCATCTATGGAATGCGCTCCCCAGAGAGGTCCGCCTGGCACCGTCGTTATTTGTTTTCCGACGCCAGGCGAAGACCTTTTTATTCAAATGCTATTTTAATTGTTAATATTATCTATTAGTTTTAATTTCTGGCCAGGGTGACTCAAATTATTGTTATATTAATATTGATTTATTTATTAATATTGAATTATGAATTTTGAAATATTTTTATGTATGTGAGCCGCCCCAAGGTTTCGGCGATGGGGCAGCATAGAAGTGTGCTACATACATACATACATACATACATACATACATACATACATACACACACTCACTCACTCACTCACTCACTCACTCACTCACTCACTCACTCACTCACTCAGATTGAAACTTTCTGGAAGAAACAGTAAAAGGTGCTTGAGCAATTGGAGGCAGTGGGAGAGAGCCAACTGGCAAAGGGTGGGAATTCTGCTAAATTCTCTGGAGTGCTGCTCTTAAAGGTGGCAGGGAGTGATCTTCCAGGGTGGCTTCATTTACTCAGGTCACTCCATCATTGCATTCAGGAGAAACTAATCTGTGTGATGACTGCCCACACTGATAAAGATGCTATTGTCCCCAGGAGAGCAACAACATGGTGGTCCCAGCCATGCAGCTGGCCAGCAAGATCCCGGATATGTCAGTGCAGCTGTGGTCCTCAGCCCTCTTGAGAGGTAAGTCCAAGGGCAGAGTTCCGTCTGAGCAGTTTCATTTATGAAAGTTCCAGCTAGTAGATGATGCAGAACACTCCCAATTCCTGCTGGCGACCCCAGAGAGACCCTGCCAGTTCAAGCAGACACTGCAGTGGGGAAGAACAAATATTCCAACCTGCTATGAAGCAGTTTTCTTGGTTTAGTCCCCTGGAGAGCCATGTCCAAGTACAATCATGCCTTGGCAGCCATTTGCACTCCTGAGGGCTCATTTGTGTTTGGTAAATAAGCAGCAGCTGTCTCCTGTGCTTTGTGAAGACTTTCCTGCTGTGCCAGTTTGAAACACACTGGCAATTTTGGCCACAGAGAGAGCGGAGACGGGTCCCCTCTTTTCCTCTGCTGCTTGTAATTCCCTCTCATCAGCAGCTGAATTTGTTTTCTTTAACCTGCATGTGGATATTTTCACAATTGCGATGCTTGATCTTATGCTACATACACATTTTAGAGGATCATATATTCAGTGTTCAGATATGAGAAGTACAGGCTTTAAAGACAAATATTCATATTAGTTCAGCTCTTAGATCTTATCTAGATGGAAGCCACATCATAGAATTGATTTTAATCTGTATTTATTGATTGCTGTTTCTGATTTTTGCTTGTTTTAAGTAGTGTTAGCATTTTTATTTAGCAGCACTGCCTGTACATGGAACTTCATGGATTATGAGAGGGTGGACCCCTGCTCTGAGGGAATTAAAGTCTGGTCTGATGTAATCTCTCTTGTTCTCTTTCTGCAAAAAAAAAAAAAGATTTGAACAAAGCGTGTGGGAATGCTATTGACGCCCATGAAGCTGCCCAGTTGCACCAGAACTTCTCCCAGCAATTGCTGCAGGACCACATTGAGGCCTGTAGCCTCCCCGAGCACAACCTCATCACGGTATGGCGCCCTTTGCATCCTGCTTTTCCAGTGGCTCATCTGTGTTGCATGTGAAGTTTCCTATTTTCTGTTGTTGGAGAGAGAGAAAAAAAATCCTAAAATCAGATCAGATCAGATCAGATCAGATCCTGCAGCAGAGGGACCTGGCTGTGCTCCCCTCTCAGTCATAGGTGTTCCTCACACCACAACAAATGCTTTCTCTCCCCGTTCCTTATATGGAAACACCAATTTTAGGAGGGTGTCTGCAATCTGCCCTTCTTCTGACATCTTGTTGCATCTATACCCTAATGCACAGGGCTGCCAGGTGTTTTGGTTTAAAACTTCAGGACCTCTTCTGAATACAGGATCTGTAACTGTAAAATGTTCAATATGCTCATTCTGGTACTGGGATTTTTCTGTTGACATAGTGGTGTTCAGACTAACTGCAAACCTACAGACTGTCTAAAGGATTTTGCAAATTATTTAACGGTGTTTATATGCCTCAAGGAAGCGTATGACACACAAAGGCTTAAAAAAATCAGTGTTGAATATCAGAAGCACGGGGTGAATCAAATAAGTTGAAACTCCTAGTCAGATGAGAAATTTCACAAATCTTAAGCTGTAAAAATGTGTGAAGACCTATTGGTCAGAGCAGAAGGACAGAAGTTAAGAGGCTCAGGAAAATATTGAGACCAGTATTCAATGTTGCTCATTGAATTTGGATTTTTTTTTCTGTCCCAAGTCATCATCTGTTTTTCTTCTTCTACAAGTATCTTTGAAATCTTTTTTGACATGAAAAGTGGTATATACTCATACATTCAGTAAATAAAATAATGCTATAGCCTTTGTAAATTTCTCTGGATTAGGGTAATAGAGGCTAATGCATTCTTCTTAAAATGCCTCCTGCTGGCTCTGGGCTGTGACAAGTGCCCCCCCCCCAACCTCTTTTTCTCCATGACCCACCTAATTGGCCTTCAGCTTGGGTGGCCAGAAAGAGATTGTCGCTGCAGGGAGCTGTGTTTATGGGGTTCTTGGCTCCTTCCCCCTCCCAAGGGACCAGGGCATCAAGAGCTCAGTATTTCCATAACACAGGCTGGTAAAGGTAGTATGGCAGAGTGGTTAGAGTGTTGGACTGGGATTCAGGAATTTAAGCTCTAGTCCCTAATTGCACCATGACATTCACTGGGTAACTTTGGGCCAGGCACAGACTCTCAGCCTGACCTACCTCATAGGGCTGTTGTGAGGATAACATGGAGCCAAAGAGGAGAACTTTGCCTTGGATTGCTTGCAAGAGGAAGCCAGGCGAGGTATAAATGTAAAGTGGCAGTAGTAAAAATTATGATGATATGGTATTGGCTGAGCAACACAAGCCAAATTGCCAGCTACCAACAATGTATATTCATCTGATTTCCCTTTTTTTCACCTACAGTGGACGGATGGACCCCCACCTGTGCAGTTCCAAGTGCAGAATGGGCCCACCACCAGCCTGGCCAGTCTGTTATGAAAGCACGGTGTGCAGCCTTGGTTCAGAACAAGGTGAACTCTGTTTAACAAAGAAGAGGATTGCTGGTTTCCCCCCAAAGCTTGCAGGGGGTGCATAGACTCACTTTATGCACAGCCATTCCTGCCTTTTCTGTAAGACTTTCTCTGTCCACATGCGCGTCACCCAGATTGCAAGAGGACTGGGGACATGTAGGCATGTCATGTTGTGAGGGGAGGCTGTAATAGGTCCTTTCTCTGAACTGACTTTGACATTATTTAGATGGGCAAGTGCTCCTTCAATTAAGCTGGATCATGGTGATTTTTAAAGAGGAAAAAACAATATAATAATGGACAAAACCCTTGCATTGGTATAGCTGGGTAGAATGGGAAGGTTGAAGACCCTATCACCTTGTGCCTTTAAACAGTCTCTGTAAATGCTACACCTTCTTGCATTTGAACTGGTGCTCCATTTCCCTTGTATACCTAGCACTGTGTGTTCACGATACCATTTGCTGTTAAAAATGTGCACCAGACAGGTCAGGCTCCATTCTCTCACAGAAGATTTGCTGCCTCCTTTGGCCCAGCTCCTGGGACAAAGAACAGAGGGGGAAGTGCAAAGAGTGTCTTAATTTTCTGTGGGTCACTTCAGGGACTGTTGATTTGGCATTCTTGAGTGGGGGTGCTGGAGAGAAGCTAACCCCTTCGTTAGTGCCAAGGCAGAATTGCCAATTTCGCCTTCTCTGCTTCAGGAAAGGGTTTACCCTGTCCCTCCAGCTCACTGAATTTGCCAGGCAGCTCAAGGAATAGGTACTGGGGAGAAATGAAAGCTTGACTAGTGAGCCAGACTGGCCCTCTGGGGTTTACTTGTGAAAGTGGAATGCTGGGATGGCACAAGTTTCTAGCCCTTAAACAGCTGCAAAGATACCCTTGCAAGAATGTGGGTAACACATTCTAAGATCCAAACAAGCTTTCCAGTGGCTGAAGGCAGAACTTAAGTGTTCCTGCCCTTCCTATGACAAGCAAAATTTAATAAGTATGTAAATCAGATTAGTATGCAAAATAAGCAGTTATGCAGATATGTTAGATTTGCAAAATGTATCCATGTTGCAGAATTCAACTTTGCCTGGTGTGGTACTTTAGTACTACTCCATTTTCAGGCCAGGGCAGAACCCTGGTTTGAGTGTGTGTGTATGACCCTGTAACCTGATAGGAAATTCTTAATCATGGGATTTTCCTCAAGAATATTGATTATCCCAGAATTATGACCAGCATCTCTTAGTCATGCTCTTCTCCAAGATGGCTGTGTTCCCTTTCCCCTTTCAAAACCTTCAGCAACATTGCAGACTAACCTCTAGGCTTCTGTGAGTTGGCGTGCAAAAATTGTCCTTCTGGAAGGTTGCTTGTGGAAACTGGGAAGTCTCAGGCCCTGGATGATAAGCAGGCGGGAGACCTTGGAGAGGTGGCAAGCCTTGGATTGGCTGCCTTTTGGGTGCTGCTGAATTTAGGTTGCCCTCCCTGCCTTGAGGATCTCTCCGTGCATAAGAGTGCAGATTCACAAAAGATAGTCGTAGTCCCCTGGAGAAACAAGAACTGCTGGTCGGTGTGTGCCCCTGCAACTGCCACATCTTCCCCCTTGGAAGAGATGAAAGAGACTGTTATGGGGGAAGCAAGGGGTGCATAATGCAAGAAGTGCAGCCCCTTATGTTGTGGGCCAGAAGAAGCAGGGCTTGGCCTTCCAGGCAAGCCTTCCATAGGCTGCTACATCTTTCCCCACCCCAGCCAGGTTAGTCAATGGGCCTGGTGACTGGGAATGGTGGGAGTGGTAGTCCAATGCACCTGGAGTGGAGGAGGCTGTTCCAGAATAGGAGCAGTTTAGGGATTCTTCTCTGACCTACCCACCCCTAAGCTTCCTTCCAATAAGGCTTTTTAAGGGGCTCCATTGCCACCTGTGGAGGTGCTTCCTAAGCCTTGTTGGTAGAAGGGGGAAGAAAGAGAGACAATCCCTGTCTAAGGTGTCTGTTCAGAGATGAGGGCAGGGGCTTCCTCATCTCTGGCTCAAATGGACCCAGTCTCCTTCCCACCCCCCTGCCAAGTAGTATACCTCTTTAGCCATCTCTTGCAGCCCTGTTGCACCTCCTGGGCAGGCGCACTTATGATTTTGTATGTGAAAACATGGGGTCTGCCAACATGCTTGACTGTTCTTGGTGAATGACACACTTCCTCCAAACCTGCTTTTCTGTACCGTTTAAAAAGAAAAGTGCTTTAGGAAATTTGAACAGTTTTCTCCATTAGCCTTTTCAAAAAGCATTTAATCTTTCCTAGCAATGATGTGCACTCATAAAAGATGATGTACAGGTGAGTGCACCGTTTTTGTCTTCATTTTGGGAACCAACATGACTTTCACCTTGTCGAGAGTAGGTGCTTTCATTCATTCATCATGGGTTGTATTATCTTTAAGTCTACTTTAAATTTATAACATCTGTTATAAATCTTTCCACTACAAAGGCTGTTCTGGGTGGATAATAAAATACAGACTTGTCAGCAAATCATAACAGCATATCCATTAAGAGCATACTGAAAATACTGAACCAAACCAGCCATTTTCAGGGCAAACCTGTTTCAGCCAGCAAGCCAAGAGCCTAAATAAAGAGATTTTGACTTTCTGACTGAAATGTCCAAGTTTGCTGGGAGCAGCCAAGAGATGGCCCATTCCTGCTAGTGTGCCCCAGGTTATGGCAAGGCACACATAAGCTGCCAGCCCCAGCTATTAGCAGGTAGGCAGTTTTGGAAATGCTAAGATGGATCAGTAGAGTGTTATAGGGCTTCACAAATGCCCTATGGTCAGGCAATCAAAGGCTGAGGGGCTGGATCCAACCCCCATGGTCTTTCAGCCTCTAGCATGGGCCTGTTTCCCAAGAGTTTTGATTCTCTTTTCTCCCAAGTTCTAGATCTAAGCCTAGTTGTAGTGGCCTACCTAGCTTGTTGTGAAAAGGGAAAATGAGTGCTTTCAAAAGTGCTCATTCCACAAGGTCGAGGTTTTTCAGTTTTCTTGCTGGACACCTTGCTCTGTCCATCAAACAAAGCTGACTTATTAGAGCTCAGGCTAAGCACCTCCAGTGGTGATTAGCTACTCTGTGGGAGAGGGTGAAACCTCCTGAGGGTGGTACTATGGGTGTTATGGTAATGACCCTCCATATTGATTGGACTGATTCATTTGGCTGATGAGCATGCAATTCAATCCTGTCCCTTCTTTGGAGTAAAGAGGGCCAGATTGTCTTCTATGACTCATGCAGCCACCAGTACTGGTTCTTATGAGCAAGAGAGCTTCACAGGCATATGCAGAGGAGGTGTTAGTGGAAGGCCCAGCATGGCTGCAGCCCTAGATCCTTCACTGGAAGCCCTGAACCTCTGCCCATGTGCACTTGCTGAAAGAACGGTCTGGGATCCTGAAGATCTCTGTTCCATTGCATTCCTCTGGATGAGTTGGCTTTGGCCCACATGTGCTTACCTTCCTACAGCACCCACCCCAAGAAAAAAAATGCCTTCCTTTCCCCTGTTCATGCATCACTTTTTATAAATATATGTACTCTTAGAAGACAAGGGCCTCTGGAGATGGAGAGTCTTTAGAGCATATGCAACATTTGTGCTTTCTTTTCCTTGTTTTTCCCCCTTTTGTCATTTTTGGTCCTGTGGATGTAAGCCCTGGCCCTTTACCCCTGCATGGAAGGCAGCCTAAACTTTCAGACTTGGATGACCTCACTGATAAGGAGGCTCAGTAGGTGTGGCTTTACTTGACCGAAACGGAAAACTGCTTCACTCTTAACAGCAGAAACGTCCCCAAGGATATGACTCAACTTTTCCTATCTCCACACGATGCTCACACCATACTCCATGGGTGGAAAAGGGCCCAAAAGAAAACGCTGTTGTGCAGCCTTTCTCTACTTCATATTGTCATGGGGAGGTGGGGTGGAAAATCACACGAAGTGACTTGCAGTACATGCAAGAAAGTTCAGCTCCACTTTGAATAGGGAACAGGAAATGTCAGTGACACATGGGCCGTAATTGTAGTCCTCTTTTAAGCAGGAGCATGGAGGTAAGCAAAAGCTTTAAGTTGTATGCCTCACTTCCAGACTTGGGGGGAAAAAACTGTTCTGCTTTTCTCGCTCTCCACCTCAAATGCAAGGAACGGGCACTTTTTCCATTTCATTTTTTTTTAAATGTAGGAGACAATTCTATGCAAATTCAGACAGAGGCATGCTGGGAGTTGAAGGCTTCTTTCCTATCTGAACTTGGGAGCACTCTATGCAAATTTTATCCTTCCTTGTGGGGTGTACTGCCCTCCCAAGGCAGCTTCCAGTATTATGCAAATATGAAAAGTACAAAATACGATGCAACTTACAGGCTGTCGTGCAGGAGAGCACGACAGTGGTATCTCCTCGCGAGGAGGAGGTAACCGTGATTACTAGGAGCAGGAAAGAGCAGACACTTCCAGAAGGAGAAGCGAATCAGCTGACCCCTGAGCTGTGAGTGTTCACAGACTGCTTCACAGGAGGCTGGCCCTTTAAACCGTACAGACTGTGAAGGAGAAAGGGGGGGGGGCAAAATACTTTGCCGGAGGAGGAGGAGGAGGAGAGCAGCAGACCGGAAGGGGACGGGCAGCCAGGGGGCATTGACTTGATTGACGCTAACCAACGACGAATGATGCGCTCTTATCAGCTTCGCGAGGAACGGAGAAGGAAGAAACAGGAAGAGGGGGAGGGATGAGGTCATTGTCAGGGGAACATCGTTCCTTCGCATACATACCTTGCCGTTAGGATAGTTGTTTAACTGTAAATCTTGTAGATAATGAGCAATAAACCAATTTAGAACCTCAGCTCCTGTTTGAAGAATTTATTGCAGCTAAAGCACCTCCAAGCGTGAGGGTGTTTTTATAACACCCTCACAACAGAATGTTCCCATAACAATCCACACTTCCTCTCCTTTATTTTTCTCCCCCGCTGCTTTGGCTGCAAGCTCCAGATAAAGACAGAGAAACGGATTTTTTTTTCCTATCTGCGTTTCTTTTCCTTTTTTGGCATCAACATGCAAAGAAGTAGCAGAGAACTAGAGGAAGAGAATAGAATTTTACGGGCGAAGAATGCGGAAGCCACATGGACTCCTTCAGCCCGTGGAGACTCCTCCGGGTCCCTGGCAGACTGTGTCCATGGACTTCATCACTGATCTGCCTCGCTCTAGTGGTTTTACTACCATCCTCGTAGTGACTGACCATTTCACGAAGATGGCCCACTTTATTCCTTGCACTGGTCTGCCTTCGGCCAAGACCACGGCGTCCCTGTTTATCCACCATATTTACAAAAACCACGGGTGGCCCCTTGCTGTAATTTCGGACCGCAGGAGTCAGTTCACGTCGTGCTTTTGGCACTTCTCAAGGTCGATTTGCGCCTCTTCTCTGCGCATCATCCCCAAACCAATGGCCAAACTGAGCACCTCAATGCTACATTAGAACAATATCTCCGCTGTTTCGTGAACTTCCAGCAAGACGACTGGCTTTCGTTCCTGCCGTTGGCCGAATTCGCCTATAACAACTCCGTCCATGCGTCGACTCGCCAGACCCCTTTCTATGCCAATGTGGGCTATCACCCTCGTGCTTTCCCGACTTCCTTATCGACTTCTTCGGTCCCAGCAGCAGGGTCCTTCGTCGATGATTTGGCGGCTGTTCAGGCCCTCCTGAAGCAGCAATTGGACAAAGCGAAGGAGGCCTACAAGGCGGTTGCTGGCAGGAGGCGGCTGCAGGGCCCGACTTTGACGGTTGGAGACTGGGTCTGGTTGTCCACGGAACACCTTCCCCTGTCGGTTCCATCTCGGAAGTTGGCACACAAGAGGATGGGTCCGTTCCAGATCGCGGCACAGATCAATCCCGTGGCGTTCCGGTTGCGCCTACCTGCGTCGATGAAGATCCATCCGGTGTTCCACCGGTCGTTGCTGTCTGCGGCGCTGCCGCCACATCCTCTAAGGTCGTTGTCTCTGCCCCCTCCACCGGTGATGGTGGACGGTGAGGAGGAGTTTGAAATTGCAGACGTTCTCGACTCTCGCTTTCGTAGGGGACGGCTACAGTATTTGGTTGACTGGAAGGGTTACCCCCGGAGGACCGTAGTTGGGAACCGGCCGCTAACGTTCATGCTCCCGCTCTTCTCCGCCGGTTTCACGCCCGCTTTCCCCACAAACCTGGTGGACGGCCCTCCCGTCCTGATAGGGATGGGCTTGTCTCTGGGGAGGGGGGTAGTGTCGTGCAGGAGAGCACGACAGTGGTACCTCCTCGCGAGGAGGAGGTAACCGTGATTACTAGGAGCAGGAAAGAGCAGACACTTCCAGAAGGAGAAGCGAATCAGCTGACCCCTGAGAGCTGTGAGTGTTCACAGACTGCTTCACAGGAGGCTGGCCCTTTAAACCGTACAGACTGTGAAGGAGAAAGGGGGGGCAAAATACTTTGCCGGAGGAGGAGGAAAGCAGCGGACCGGAAGGGGACGGGCAGCCAGGGGGCATTGACTTGATTGACGCTAACCAACGACGAATGATGCGCTCTTATCAGCTTCGCGAGGAACGGAGAAGGAAGAAACAGGAAGAGGGGGAGGGATGAGGTCATTGTCAGGGGAACATCGTTCCTTTGCATACATGCCTTGCCGTTAGGATAG
Source organism: Varanus salvator macromaculatus (assembly GCA_023646645.1). NCBI lineage: Eukaryota > Metazoa > Chordata > Lepidosauria > Squamata > Varanidae > Varanus > Varanus salvator. The sequence continues at coordinate 613,451 of JAIXND010000746.1, read as the reverse complement.
TTGTTTAACCGTAAATCTTGTAGATAATGAGCAATAAACCAATTTAGAACCTCAGCTCCTGTTTAAAGAATTTATTGCAGATAAAGCACCTCCAAGCATGAGGGTGTTTTTATAACACCCTCACAACACAGGCCCAGTAAGCAGTAGCTAATAATTTTTCACTCCTTCATGGATCACTGCCTTGTCGTGGCGAAGGGGCTTGCGTAGCTCAATGAAGCTATGAGCTATGCCATGTAAGGCCACCCAAGACGGACAGGTCATAGCAGAGAGCTCTGACAAAACATGATCCACTGGAGGAGGAAATGGCAACCCACTCCAGTACCCTTCCCATGAAAACCTCATAGACTGTTCTAAAGGGCAAAGAGATATGACGCCGGAAGATGAGCCCCTCAGGTCGGAAGGTGTCCAATATGCTACTGGGGAAGAGCAGAGGGCTAGTACTAGTAGCGCCAGAAAGAATGAAGCGACTGGGTCAAAGCCCAAAGGACACTCAGTTGCGGATCTATCTGGTGGTGAAATGAGAGTCTGATGCTGCAAAGATCTATACTCCATAGGAACCTGGAATGTAAGATCCATGAATCAAGGCAAGCTGGATGTGGTCAAACAAGAGATGACAAGACTGAACATCGACATCTTAGGAATCAGTGAACTAAAATGGACAGGCATGGGTGACTTTAATTCAGATGACCATCAGATATGCTACTGCAGGCAAGAATCCCTCAGAAGAAATGGAGTAGCCTTCATAGTCAATAAAAGAGTAGGAAAAGCAGTACTGGGATACAATCTCCAAGCTGACAGAATGATCTCAGTTCGAATCCAAGCAAACCATTCAACATCACAATAGTCCAAGTCTATGCCCCAACCACTGGTGCTGAAGAGGCTGAAGTTGACCAGTTCTATGAAGGCCTACAACACCTTCTAGAATCAACACCCAAAAATGATGTCCTTATCATCATGGGGGATTGGAATGCTAAAGTAGGAAGCCAAAAGATAACCGGAATAACAGGCAAGTTTGGCCTTGGAGTACAAAATGAAGCAGGACACAGGCTGGTAGAATTTTGTCAAGAGAATACGATGGTCACAGCAAACACACTTTTCCAACAACCCAAGAGACGACTGTACACATGGACATCACCAGACGGTCAACACAGTAATCAGATTGACTATGTGCTCTGCAGCCAAAGATGGAGAAGTTCTATACAGTCAGTAAAAACTAGACCAGGAGCTGACTGTGGCTCAGATCATGAGCTTTTGGTTGCAAAATTTAGGCTTAAGTTGAAGAAAGTGGAGAAAAGCACTAGGCCACTCAGGTATGACCTAAATCATATCCCTGATGAATATACAGTAGAGGTCACAAATAGCTTTAAGGAATTAGATCTGATAGACAGAGTGCCTGAAGAACTATGGACAGAGGTTCGCAACATTGTACAAGAGGCAGCAACTAAAGCCATCCCAAAGAAAAAGAAATGCAAGAAAGCAAAATGGCTGACTGAGGAAGCTTGACAAATAGTTGAGGAAAGAAGGGAAGCGAAAGGCAAGGGAGAAAGTGAAAGATACACCCAACTGAATGCAGAATTCCATAGAATAGCTAGAAGAGATAAGAATGCCTTTTTAAATGAACAGTGCAAATAAATAGAAAAAAACAATAGAATAGTGAGAACCAGAGATCTCTTCAAGAAAATTGGAGATATGAAGGGAAAGTTTCATGCAAAGATGGGCATGATAAAGGACCAAAATGGCAGGGACCTAACAGAGGCAGAAGAGATTAAGAAGAGGTGGCAAGATTACACGGAAGAACTATACAAGAAAGAGCTTAACATCCCTGATAACCTCAATGGGGTGGTCACTGACCTCGAGCCAGACATCCTGGAATGTGAAGTCAAATGGGCCTTAGGAAGTCTGAGCAACAATAAAGCTAGTGGAGGTGACAGCATTCCAGCTGAGCTATTCAAAATCCTGAAAGACGATGCAGTAAAAGTGCTACACTCAATATGCCAGCAAATTTGGAAAACTCAACAGTGGCCGCAGGATTGGAAAAGGTCAGTTTACATTCTGATCCCAAAGAAGGGCAATGCCAAAGAATGTTCAAACTACCGCACCATTTCACTCATTTCACATGCTAGCAAAGTGATGCTCAAAATCCTACAAGCCAGGCTCCAGCAGTATGTGGACCAAGAAATACCAGAAGTACAAGTAGGTGTGGAGAGTCCTGCTCCCACTTAGAAGCGACGAAAACAACAGAGACAGGGACGATCGTGAACAGTACAAAGAGGGCGTACTGGAGAGCTCTGTCGCCGCTCCTCCCCCCTCCTCTTTTATTGTTTTCCTCCGCCTCACTACATCCAATCAGACGTCGTACTTATTCTGCCCAGCAACATTACATGCACGCGCAGTATATATTTCCTTGTCTACCATACTAACGGACATGCGCAGATGTCCTTTCTCTAGACTCTAGTGACCCCTAGTGGGACTACGTGACCCTACATCCAAATACGACCCCGTTTGCTGCCACAGCGGACGGTTTGTATCCCAACATGTCCCCTTTCTTTTTTATTTTTGCATCACCATCTTGTCCCCATCATAGTAGGACCATCCCAAACTGCTTAGTTATGTCCGTAAAACTCGTCCAATAGTTGCTGATAGTTGTCTGGATCCTCCTCACGGAGGGGCTGGTATCGGGTCGTGTAGGCAATGACTTTAGTGTTTCTTGGCCGCGGTGTTGTAACACAGGATCGCAGGGTAGACATAAGGGATGGAACGCATTGAATACAACAACACAATGAAACTAAAATAACGATAATAATTATAGCATACATCAGAAGACTGCGAAGCCATCCTAGACTCAGAAGCCAGGACCATATAGAATTCCACCAGTCGGGAGTGGTGTCGTAAGTTCCTCGAACCTGGTCCGTCACCTTCTGTATATTTGCTACAGATTCCTCTATGATCCCAGACTCATTTATATAAAAACAACATGATTGATTTAACCACATACACAATCCGCCATGTTTCACGAACAGATAATCCAGTCCTAACCGGTTTTGAATAACCATATCAGCCAGGGAGTTAATTTCCGCCCGAAGGGCCTGAATGGCAATCTTGGAGGTGTTTGCCAACAATTCGATGTCGTAACTAAGCTTATGAAGCTGGCGAACATTCCACGCTACCCCTAGTGGTGGGTAGAACATAGCTGCTAAACGCTCACCTTCTGTCAGATAGGTGTGATCCGGATCATACCCATATTTCTCACTATATTCCCTACGATAATTGTGGGCATTACGAGCTGCCTTTATGGCAGGGTGGTGGGTGATTTGTAGGTTATAGGGTCCAAGATAGGCCAGGGTGCAGATCCCGGACCATGAAGCCGGAAGCGCCTTATAGGCAGTGGTACCACAGATAATAAACAGGCCCTGAGGCAATGAGTAGGTGACCGTCTCTACCTGTCGTACCCCCTGTTGCCTATCTGTACATTGCCATGAGAGAGATTTGAACAGTAGGTACTGCTCCCGTCCCTCCAGTTGCCCCCGCCAACGAGGACGTCCGTCGGCCCAGTCAGATATACCTGGCCCTATGGTCGTTGGGGTGATCATTTCATCCTCTGCGCACTGGTCCTTCATGATGTAGCTCACCCCTTCCTTAGTGCATAAATAAGCGGGTTGGGTTACAAAGGCACATCTTACTTTGTTACAATTCTTGTATGGCACATGTAAGCACCGTACTCCTGCAGTGTAATGTTATAATCCGTATCGGCATTAGGGAGTGTGAGGGTAACAGAACAATTACTATATTTGCCGAGACCAACACTCCCGTTGAGACCCTCTATACACAAGGGAGCTGCTGGCCAGACAGTAAGATAGGACATATCGACAGGAGCCGGAGTATTGGTTTGGTTCGAAACATTGGTGGAAACAACATAACTAAGATTAGTCCATTCTACAGGGGAGGGAAAATGTACCGGCCTGACCGGCCACCCCTGGACATGCAGGGAGTGAGCACACACCCAGCAATCCTGCAGAGCAATCTTTTAGCAAGGCATTTGTCATGGAAAGGAATTGATTAACCTAGAACTCCGCAAGGACTATCGTTAGACATATCATTATTGGAAGCATCAGGCGTAACTTCATTTTTCCGAGAGGTCCAAGGGCGAACACAGCGGGCTGGAATCCAAACGGCCCGAGTGGAGGTCGCTACAGCGGCGTATCCACGTCCCCAGGTAATCAGCGGCACAGGTCCCTTCCACTCAGGATCTGGAGGTTGGCGATACAGCACAAGCGGCCTGGGAAGCTCAGCCTCAGATCTGAAATGCAACTCAACAGGTGTGTGAGTCCTATTATGGGGAGTAAGCAAAAAATTTAACGTGAACAAGACTTTATGTACAACAGTAGGTACATCAGCAGGGAGGATCCCCCTTCCATCAGTTTGTTTGTGTAGAAGAGCCTTGAACGTGCCGTTAGCACGTTCGACTATAGCCTGCCCCGTGCTGTTGAAGGGAATGCCATGAGTTAGTTTAATTCCCCATGAGTGGCAAAAATCAGTAAAGGCAGCAGAAATATAGGCAGGGGCATTGTCTGTTTTTATCTGGTACGGCCGCCCCATCACGGCAATGCAGCGAACAGTATGTTGAACAACATGACGGGCGGTTTCCCCTCGCATGGGTGTAGCCCAGATATACCCAGAAGCTGTGTCAACAGTGACATGCAGCTTATGGAGGGGCGCGAGAGAAGGCACCGTGGTAACATCCATTTGCCAAATCTGGTTAGGGGCTGTGCCTCTAGGATTGACAGCCTCGATGGGGGCGTTTATTGGTGCCTTAGAACAAGAAGAGCATGCTCCAACAATGTCACGAGCATCCCTCATGGGGATCGAGAATTTTCTATGAAGCACAGCAGCGGGAAGGTGGAACATGGAATGAGCCTCTACGGCAGAATCAAAAATGGCTGCACAAAGTGACGGGCTTTGGAGGGCAGAGTCCGCACGTGCATTGCCTTCCGCTAGCATCCCAGGTAGACCAGAGTGAGATCTTATGTGGGCGATGAAACATGGCAACCGCCGTTCCTGGAGATGGCGCTGTAGTTGAAGGAAAAGTTCAAGAAGATTGTCATCAATGGCTGCCGTAACATACGCAGAGGCAAGTTGCAAGGTTAGACGGTACATGACATCCATTCGCGGATCAGTGACTACTGCCGGCGACACATGAATACCTGAGAAGGTTACCTCTGAGCGTGGAATGATGATGCCCACAGTATGCAGAGGCATGGCGTTTCGCATACAAACCTTCACGCTGTAAACCAGACCGGCGACGGGCATCTGGACCTCTTCGTCCGCGAGCAATGAGAGGACTGGCCAAGGATCCGGCGGTGTGCCATTAACTGCAGGCGATGGAGCAGTGATACTCTGAGTCAAGGATTTAGTGTGAGTAGGACTACGGATTCCCGGGCCGGCAGTTGGGCCAGGCTTAGGCCGGACATCAGCGCTCATGGCGCGCCTCCCAGGGAGTCCCGAATCATCAGGAGGGATAAATGCCTCGTTACCCTCCCGTGTCTCAGCTGGCAGCGATTGCCCCATTATTTGTCCTGGGCCCGGGCAGGGCCCGCTCTCCCATTTCCCGAGTCCTGTTCCTGCTGGGGACGAGAACGACATTGATTAGCCCAATGAAATCCCTTCATGCAGACTGGGCACTTGGTGGGAGGCCTTGCAGACCGTCCAGCATTGCTGATAAGGCGACATTGGGCGCGAAAATGCCCCTCCTTTCCGCAGCCAAAACATCATTTGTTCGCTTGAGGAGGGTTGGAGGTAGGTTGCGCAGCTGCCATGGCGGCTGCTATAATTTGAGCCTTATGAGTCTGGGTTCCAACGTTCTGGCAGATGCGAAGCATTGCCGTAAGATCAGTTTCTGGGTTAGGGTAGGTGGGTGTGAGAGCCGTTTTACAGTCTGAATTTGCATTCTCATACGCGAGCTGTTTAAGAAGCATCCGGCGTGCCTCCTCGTTCTCCACTTGGCGCTCTGCAGCCGTCACAAGCCGACTAACAAATTCATTGTAAGGCTCTTTGGGGCCTTGACGGATGGATGAAAAGGCCCCCCTGGCCTTATCCTCCTTGCTGGGAACTCGCCCCCAGGCGCGGACAACCAGATTCCCCAAAGTGGACAGTTGCTGGTTTGTTAGCTGGGATTGCGCTGCAGGCCCAGCAAAGGCTCCCTCCCCAGTCAGCATTTCAACAGTGAGCGGATGAGCCCCGCCAGGATTAGCGGCGACATAAGTGGCCGCCAGGTCCCGCCATGCTTGGAGGAAAATAAGATGGTCTGCGGGTGTAAGGAGGGCGTGACCAAGAAGCCTCCAGTCATGAGGCAACATCAGAGAGTCTGCTAAGGATGACAAAATACTACGGGTGTAGGGGGCGTGAAGACCATTGTCCCGAATGCTGTTAGCCAGATCCTTGGTGATCTTATATGCCAGGGGTCGATGGCGTGCTGGGATGCCTGGGTGGCTTCCTACGCCAGCTACAGCGCGAACCACAGGGAAGGCTGCTGGCATCTCAGGAATGTCATGAAGCGCCATTGTTACTGGCGAGATGTAAGGCTCAGGCTTAGCGGGCGGGAATGTTTCAGCAGCCGGTGCAGACGGCACCTTGGGAGGAAGGCCGGCCAGGCTTGGGTATAATGTCTCCATATACGCTGGTGGAGTAGATAAATCAGGCGGCTCTTTGTTTGGTGCAGGGCAATAGGGAGGGCACTCCATCCCGGGGCACTCTAGCCGTTCCTGAGGCCGCTCTGGCACTGGGAGAGCCAGACGTGGAGCTGGAGTAGCTGGGGGGAGTAGCTGTGGGAGAGGTGTGGGCGTTTGCTGTTGAGCCAGAAGGATATTAGCTGGCGTTAATTGTGCCAAACAGGCACGAACCTTGCACCATGAAAATAAGACAGGCAATGTAACACGAGGGTGTCCTTGAAAACAAGTACCAATTTTTACCCAGTCCTTCAGACTGAAAGTTCCTTCACTAGGCACCCAAGGGCAAACATCATCAATGGTTTTTACTAGGCTAATAACTTCCTGACGGGTAATTGATTGTCCTTCTTTAGTCAGGAGGTAAAGCAATTCATTTGCGTAATTGGATTGTTCCGCTGAAAGCCCCGCGCCCATCGTGAGATGGAGACCGGGGGGAGGGAGTCACTCACCGGGGATCCCGAGGGATGAATTTAGGCGCCTAGACCGCTCCGGTCGAGGTGAGGACTGGCTTCAATGACGGAGATCGTGCTAAAAGAATCACGTCGGGGTCACCACTTGTGGAGAGTCCTGCTCCCACTTAGAAGCGACGAAAACAACAGAGACAGGGACGATCGTGAACAGTACAAAGAGGGCGTACTGGAGAGCTCTGTCGCCGCTCCTCCCCCCTCCTCTTTTATTGTTTTCCTCCGCCTCATTACATCCAATCAGACGTCGTACTTATTCTGCCCAGCAACATTACACGCACGCGCAGTATATATTTCCTTGTCTACCATACTAACGGACATGCGCAGATGTCCTTTCTCTAGACTCTAGTGACCCCTAGTGGGACTACGTGACCCTACATCCAAATACGACCCCATTTGCTGCCACAGCGGACGGTTTGTATCCCAACAAGTAGGATTTCGAAGAGGGAGAGGAACTAGAGATCAAATTGCCAACATATGCTGGATCATGGAGAAAGCTAGGGAGTTCCAGAAAAACATCTACTCTGCTTCATTGACTATGCTAAAGCCTTTGATTGTGTAGATCACAACAAATTGTGGCAAGTTCTTAAAGAGATGGGAGTACCAGACTCTTGATGTGGGTGAAGGATGAGAGCGCAAAAGTCGGCTTGAAACTCAACATCAAGAAAACTAAGATCATGGCATCCAGTCCTCTCACTTCCTGGCAAATAGATGGGGAAGAAATGGAGGTAGTGACAGATTTTATTTTCCTGGGCTCCAAGATCACTGCAGACGGGGACTGCAGCCAAGAAATTAAAAGACACTTGCTCCTGGGGAGAGCTATGGCAAATCTAGACAGCATAGTAAAAAGCAGAGACATCACCCTGCCAACAAAAGTGTGTACAGTCAAGGCTATGGTTTTCCCAGTTGCAATGTATGGCTGTGAAAGCTGGACCATAAGGAAGGCCGAGCGCAAAAGGATTGAGGCCTTTGAGTTGTGGTGCTGGAGGAGACTCCTGCGAGTCCCTTGGACCACAAGGCGATCAAACCGGTCAGTCCTAGAGGAGATCAACCCTGACTGCTCTTTAGAAGGCCAGATCCTGAAGGTGAAACTCAAATACTCTGGCAACCTAAGGAGAAGGAAGGACTCCCTGGAGAAGAGCCTAATGCTGGGAACAATAGATGGCAAAAGAAGAAGGGGACGGCAGAGGATGAGGTGGCTGGATGGAGTCACTGGGGCGGTTGGTGTGAGCTTGGGTGGCCTCCAGGGGATGGTGGAGGACAGGAGGGCCTGGAGGAGTGTTGTCCATGGGGTCACAGTGGGTTGGGCACGACTTCGGGACTAACAACAACAAATAATAATTTTTCAAGCTCCCAAATGCATACTGGCATAAATGTGGCCTCAGTATGATTGTTTGCTTCATTTTTATGTATTAAAGTTAGCAGTCAAAAGAAAAGGTTCCATAGAAAGATTGCGTGAGCACCTAGTGGAGCGATTAGGGTTTACCGGAAGGCAGCACAACGCGTATCGTGGCAGTTCAGCGTCGCACTCTTTGACGTCAGAAAACAAGGAGGCGTGGTCTGAGCGGTGCAATAGTCCCGCCTTCTCTCGGCTGTTATTGGTTTATCGGTTAAACCTTTCATTGGCGGAACGGTTCCTTTCGTTAAACTGCGCAGACGAGAGAGCCCTGGTGGGGGGCATGCTTCGAACAAGGACCGCCGAGGAGATGGTGGGAGAGCGACTGCACGAGGGAAAGGAAAAGGCGGGCCGGAGAAGACGGGCGAGGCTTTGAAAGCGGGGCCATCGGGTGACGTAAGCTGCCGCGGGAAGAGAAGAACTCTCCGGAGAAGAGGAGAGAGTGGAATGGCCCGCCCGCCGCCTCCTGGCCGCGCGCTTGCGCAGTCTGCGCCCTCTTTCTCTTCCTGTTAGTGGCCACCTGAGGGAGCCTCGTCCCCTCCCCCACCAGGGCAGGCCCTTCCTGTGAGGAGGAGGAGGAAGTGGCGGCGGCTGTGAGAGAGTACGGAGATAAAGCGAGCCTCGGGCGGCCTTGAGAGGGACTTCGCCTGTCTGCCTTCCTGGGAAGGCGGAGGGCGGGGAAGTTCTTCGTACACCCCGTCCTATCAGGGGCAGCGGAGTGGGAGGTGCGCGGAGTTGGGGGAAGGGCAGCGCCTAATGGCAGGGTGGCTTTTGCAGGTCCAATGAATGGTGACGGAGCGGCCGCCTCTTCGCAACCCCGAGGCTGCTGCGTGCTTGTGTGTTTATCGTGTTGATTTCGTTTATAGGCTCCCGGGAATAAATATTCTGTGTGAATTGTCGTCTTGAGGGACGAGTGTGGTTGGGGATCGAGGAGCAGCGTTACTGGTCATTCAGCGCTGCTTTTGGTTCTCATTAAGGACGGGTCGTAATCAGGATTAACAGCATGGTTAATAAAAGCTGTTATTTCTATTGTTCGTAACTGGGGCTTGATATAAAGAACTAATGTTTCCTAGGAAGAACTTGTCTTAGTTAGGTACTCACTGGTATTAATTGCCATTCGGCGTTTTTTGTTATCATTAACTTGTGTTCTGTGCTGTTAACTTGTTGAGAATTAATGTTTGTTAAGAACTAATATTTGTTAATGGCTGTAACGCACGTTATTTTATTAAGTGATATTTCCTATGAAAGTTTAAAATCAAATATTGCTAGTAGCAACTAGTATTATTAGCAATCATTACCAACATTATTCTATTTTTTGCTTTCAATTAGTATTATTTATATTGAGCTGATTACTGAGTACTAATATTTACTGTTATTAACTGGCATTATTTATTATAGAGCCAACTGGGTGACTTTGGGCCAATCACAGCCTCTCAACCCAACCAGGGTTGTTGTTGTGGGAATAGGACTGAGCAGCAGGAGAATGGTATAAGCCGCTTCAAGTTCTTAAAAAAAGGAAAATAGGATATAAATCTAATAAATACTGATAAATCATTGTTAACCAGAATATTTAGTTATTGAGATGTAATATTTGTTTATGGTTGATAAGTGATATAATGATTACATAGCATAATAAAATTTGGGACAGTTGTTGGAATAGTAATAGTAACAGCTACAGTAGAAATACTTGCCCTTTATATGCTAGTTGCTTTGGGAGTTTTAAAAAAACTATTTTTAATAGCAGCAATGTTGTGAAATATTTGTTGGTAATACTTGTTTCTTTGGGAGCTTTTTTTTTAAATGCAGAGAGCAATTTTGTACAATTTTGCAAATTTTGTAAAGATTTGCAGGGAGAAGTGGCTGTAATGTGTTCTGAGCTGGTCAGAGGGAGAATGATACAGGACAAATAAATGAACAAACAAGGATATTAATATCAAATGTTAGTTGCCTAGAGGCTTATTTACAATGCTATGCATGCCTCCTGAAAGTAAGCCTCACTGAGTTCAATGGGTCTCAGTACAGGATTAAGTACAGGATTGCAGCTTTAAAGTTTCATGGTAGTATTTTATATTGCTTAAAGCAGGAGTCCTCAACCCCCCGGGGCCACGGACTGGCACCGGCTGTGGTCTGTTAGGAACCAGGCCGCACAGCAGGAAGGTGAGTGGCAGGCAAGTGAGCAAAGCTTCATCCTTATAGGAGCATGAACCTTACTGTAAACTGCACATGTGACGTATCTAGACTGCGCACTCCTTATGAGGCTCTAATGCTGAGGCAGTGATGCTACCGCTGGGGGAGCGGCTGCAAATACAGATTATCATTAGCAGAGAAGTTTGACTGCACAGAGACCATAATAAATCAATTGCTTGCAGACTAATTTCAAAACCCTATCAATGAGTGGAGAGTGACAATAAAGCCTGCCACCTAAAGTCAGAATCCGACACTTATTTTAGTTCACATGTGGCCTGCCCATTATTTTATTTATCACTTCTGTCCGCACCTCTTTCATGCACTGCACTTTTCTCAGTCACCATCTAGTTGCAGGAAAACAAGCTCAGGGCTCTCACTGATTCTGCATTATGGTGAGTTGTATAATTATTTCATTATATATTACAATGTAATAATAGAAATAAAGTTCACAGTAAATGTAATGCGCTTGAATCATCCCAAAACCATCCCCCCCCACCCCCAGTCCAGGGAAAAATTGTCTTCCACAAAACTGGTCCCTGGTGCCAAAAAGGTTGGGGACCGCTGACTTAAAGGGTATGGTTAGGCCGTTGTAAGACTTTTGTGGAATCGTCTAGGGCAGGGGTCCTCAAACTTTTTCACCAGGGGGCCAGTTGAAAGGTGCCGGGTGCTGGGCACAGGCCAGAAAGGCGCAGGGGCGGGGCGGACATGCGCCACGATGCAGCAGCGGGTGTGCAATGCAGTGGCTTGCTCGCTTGGAGAGCGTTTTCTCTGAGCGCGTCCAAAACGATTTCCTCATGAGCAAACCACTGCCTCTCCATGTGGGGAGGCAGGGCAGGCGGGTGCACGGCACATTCAAAACCTCTGAGGCGGGCCGGATAAATGGCCATGGTGGGCCGGATCTGGCCCCGGGGCCGTAGGTTTAAGAGCCATGGTCTAGGGTTTTGCCCTAGCTAAACTTGATTTAGAATTACAAAGTGCAGGTAGAGTGTTCGTATCATGAGGAAGGAGGAGCTGAGGAGGCTTATGGTGGGATTGGGCCCTGGCAGCATTTTAAATAACAATATTGTGTATATTATTTGTTGTTAATCCTAGTTTTCCTGAGGCCACTGAGCATAGCTGGCTGGGGTGTGCTGGGTGCTGTTGGCTTACTTTCTGTTTAAACTTACATAGGGTTGTGCAGTGAATGTTTTAGATAGAACATTCATAACATGAGAAGAAAGCGAGGAGGGTAGACTGAACCCTACCTTGGAGGGAGCAGTGTGTGCCGGGGGCAGATGTTAGGGTAGCAACATTTGATACCTCAGATTAATGGATGAAATACTTATAAAAATGGCACATGGCATCTTAAATGAGGCCTGACCTCATTTCCCTAAAAGGAGGGAATCCTGTGAAAATATGTATTATATCTCACATGAATCATCTAAAACCATGGAGTGGTATGCAGACTGGGAACCAAGATTTAAGAAAGAGGCAGGTAAATTGGAAAGGGTCCAGCGGAGGGCAACAAAAATGACCCAAGGCTTGGAAACACTGCCCTGTGAGGAGAGATGGAGAGAAGTGGGCATGTTCAGCCTTGAGAGGAGAAGACTGAGGGAGATGTGATATCCCTCTAGAAGTCCCTCAAAGGCTGTCACAGAGGAAGGTCAAGATCTCTTTTTGCTGATGCCAGAGTGCAGGACATGGAATAATCATTTCAAGTTGCGGCAACCCAGATTCAGGCTGGACATCAGGAAAAGCTTCCTCACTGTCAGAGCAATACGAGAGTGGAAACAGCTGCCCGGAGAGGTGGGGGGGCTCTCCCACACCAGAGACATTCAAAAGAAACTGGGCAGCCACCTGAGTGGGATGGTGTAACATGGTGTCTTGCAACAGCAGGGGGCTGGACTTGATGGCCTTCTTGGCCCCTTCCAACTCTTCTATGATTCTATTAAATCATGTGAAGATAGGTCCCTCCCTTTCTCCATAATATTGAAACTTGGAGCTTTCCAGTGAAATTGACAGGAAACAGACTCAAAACAAACAAGGAAAGGCTTCTTCCATGGTTAATTTATGAAATTCATTGATGCAAAGTCACTGTTGAATCACTGGCTTCAACATTCATTCATTCATTCATTCATTCATTCATTTATAACATTTCTATGCCGCACCCATCGCCAAAGCCTCGGGGCGGCTCACAAGGGAAACACACGTTTATTAGCCACGATAGCGGAATTCTGGTTTGCGGGGACAAACAACAGGGAAGCGCTGTTGCCTCTGGGCTTCTCAATGGTTGCTGTGTCAAAATCATCATGCAAGGCCTTGCTTGTTTGCAGATGCCAGCAAAGGCTGCTGAACTTAACTTTGGGAGGGGTAGCTTTGGTGTCTGCCATGCCACAGTCTGTGTTTTTAGCTAGGTAATGTGCCCTTTTAAAAATCACTATGTGCAAGGATGGTAAGACTGAAGTGGCAGATTTCAGTGCACATATCATTCTCAAGTCTTGTTTGCATTTAAAAGAAAGAACAGGGCTGTTCCATTGGTCCCTGCCCCAAGGGGCTTGCAGTCTAAATGTTTGTTTATTTATTTAAACATTTCTATGCTGCCCCATCGCAATAAAGCCTCGGGGCAGCTTACAACAGTAAAAATTTGAAACAAATAACTTCAATTAAAAACCCACCCGCCCCCTGTGGTGCATCTCGGCCAAA